>OY759209.1:65773031-66334259 GCA_963662105.1 Meiosimyza platycephala | reverse complement strand
ATTGTGATGAAATTTGGTACACAGATGCAGATCATAAATGTCTTAAATTTTGCCAAAAGTGGGCGGAATTGGAAAAGTGGGCGTGGCACTTTTCAATAATTGAAAATTTTGATTCAATATTACTCAAAAACGGCACTGAGGATTTTCATAAAAATTTTATAGATAATACCACTAAGAGCAGTCATCATAACATGCTATGTCACTATACTGGCAAAATTCGTTTAAGGGCGTGGCACAGCCCACAATATTTATAAACATTATAATAAGAGAATTAACAACACAATCGTTCTGAAATTTCATATGGTGGATATACTTGCTATAAGGTACCTCAAGACAAAAAATGGGTGTAATAGTACCAGTGGGCGTGGCACCTCCCATACAAGCAAAACAGGTTAAATGTTATATTTATTGTACTATGAGAGTAATCTTCTTAAAATTTGGTGAGGAGTTGTCGGTTACTATAAGCTTTGAAATTAAATGCATTTCGACGGGATTGCTTCAGTGGGCGTGGCACCTCCCATACAAACAAAAACCGTTAAATGTTATATTAAGTGCACTATGGGAGTAATCTCATTAAAATTTGGTACAGAGATGTCGGTTACCAAAAATTTTTAAGTTAAATGAATTTCGACGAGATTTCGTTAGTGGGCGTGGCACGTCCCATATATACGAAAATCGTTGAATGTTGTATTTAGTGCACTATGGGAGGTATTTTCTTTAAATTTGGTGTAGAGGTGTCGATTACTATAAGCTTTGAAATTATATGGATTTCAACGGGATTGCGTAAGTGGGCGTGGCACCTCCCATACGTACGAAAAACGTTAAATGTTATTTAGTGTACTATGGGAGTAATTTTTTTAAATTTTTTGTTCCAATCGATAGAGAAAGCACGAAAAATAAAAAAAATTTTTTGTTCCAATAGACTTTTAATTACAGTGGTGTAGTGTTAATATTGTAGTGATCATTTTTAATATTTGATCACTTAGTGCGTCCTGAGCGATTTGCGGAATTTGTTGCTGTAAGGATATTTTCCTTGTCCTTTGGAGTATCCCGGAAGTAGTCACTCCATAAGTGACTACTTATCGAGGCGGTTCACTCCGAGTCACTTTGGGTCACTTGGAGTAACCGAGGTGCGTGGAAATCGCAATTTTGTGATTTGCGTGCGATTTTTGTAGAATTGGTCTATAACACCTATGGGCCACGTTGGTACAAACTCTTAGCGCATCTAATTATGTTTTGCGGTGCGTGCGATTTTTTGATTTTATTACTGTAAGGATATTTTCCTTGTACTTCGGATTATCCCGGAGGTAATCACTCCATAAGTGACTACTCATCGAGGTGGTTCACCACGAGTCACTTTGGGTTACTTGGAATCACCGAGATGAGTGAAAATCGCGATATTGCGGTTTGCGTGCGATTTTTGTAGAATTGCTCTATAACACCTATTGGCCACGTTGGTGTAAAAACTTTGCGCACCTAATAACGTTTTGCGGTGCGTGGAATTTTTTTTTTTTGGATTTTTACGAATTTCGTGAACCAAAGTGACTTTAAGTGACCCAACGTCACTCGGGGTGAACCGCCTCGATGAGTTGTCACTTATGGAGTGATTACCTCCGGGATAAGCCGAAGAACAAGGAAAATATCCTTACAGCAATAAAATTTAAAAAATAGCACCAACCGCAAAACGTAATAAGGTGCGATAAGTTTTTGTACCAAAGTGGCTTATAGGTTTTACCCCTCGTACTAACTGTACAATCGGTTGCGCTCTTTTATATAAATGCTGCGATATCTCAGTCGATTTAGTGTCCAATTTAAATGAAATCGAGCCATTTTGCATTATCCTTTTCATTTCTCAAAGTAGTTGACATCAGGGCTAAACACTTCAGTTGAAAAAAGATTTTTTGAACAAATTAGCGAATAACCCAGCTATAATTTGGGGATCGCTGGTGAGCCCGTCGACAGTCTTGAATTCTGATGGAAAACCATCCGACTTTTTTTTAGAGTTTATGAATCCCCAAAAATGTTTGGGTCATGAAGAATATTGAGCTTCATTTTATTCAGATAGCCAGAATAAGCTGAAGCTGATTCTAGCCTAAATTCTTGGAAAAGCTGCAGATAAGCTTCCAGGTCAATGCGGTCCTGACTACAAACGTATTTATTCCATGCCCTATTGCGGCCGTTACGTATTTTCTTCAAATCCTTAGTGTACCAGGGGTATGAGGAATCATTAACATACCTCAGAGTATATGGCACAGATAAAGATATTGCCGAAAAAAGTTCTTTATAAAAATAATTTACGCATTCATCTAAGATGTTATTATTAAAAAATTCAAACCAAATGTTAAATCTATCATTTAGGATATTATTCAATTTCAAGAAGTCAGCTTTCTTGAAATTAAATTCAAAGAATCTGCTAGAAGAATTGGCAGTCACTATGTTATCTCTATCCGATTGGTACAACACACTCAGAGGTGGATGGTACGCATCAACCGCAGATAAAGCATGAGGAGCATTTTGCACAACAACATTGCTACTGTCTGTAGTCAAGACTAAGTCCAGTTGTCGATTGTGGGAATTTTTAATACAACTAACTTGTTGTAAATTAGACAGGATTTCGTCAACAAAAATTTGTTCTTGTCGAGTTATTGGACTAGATACAAAATAATATGTACCATTCTCCGAAATATTCCATTTTAAGTCAGGCAAATTAAAGTCACCTAACAATAAAATATCGTCATTGGTATAAAGTTTATCTATGACAAATTCTACGGCCCTCGAAAAGTGCTCGTAGACTTCTGTGCTACTATTGGAAGGAATGTAGGCGTTAAGGAATTACAAATTGGACTTAGAAAAAATTACCTTAACACATAAAAGTTCAATACTAGCAGCACAGGGAATATCAATTAAAGAACTAGTATGACTATTTTTTATAGCAATTAATATACCCCCTCCAACAGGAGATGAGTCGTCCATATATCTGTCTCTTCTAAAAACATTAAAGCTATTATCAAACAGTTCTTGATTAAGAAAAGAGCTGTTAAGCCAAGTCTCGGTTAAAATTATAATATCTTCAGAAAAGTTCTGAGTAGATAAACAAATGTCATGCGCTTTTGAACGCATACTCCTTACATTTTGGTAGTAAAGGGATAAACTATTTAGTTTTTTGGTCTGGTTATATCATTTATCTTTTCATTTTTCCTATAATTTCTTTTTAGGTTATTTTTTTCTATAATTTCTTTGAGATTTTTTTTCGAATTTTCCTGTGCCTATTGTCCCTAATCACCTGGCGCCAAATAACAGGTAAATAAGTCTCAATTACTGTCTTTACTTCGAAATTGGAAGTTTTCTAAAAAAAAAAATAACCTAGTACGAAATGTACCCTACTATAATTTTTTTGGGTCTTGTTCTTTTCTTTCTTTTCTTTTTAATACACAACAAATAGTACAACACAAAGAGCTACTTCACAAAAATTTACATGTTTTAAATTATCTTAGATTAAAAATGATTTCATTAACTTAAATTTAAATTCATTTTCCAAATACTATTTAAAAATTTCTTGCAGCCATAATTTTATACATACTTGCTTTTTGTCTCGATTTTCTAGAAGCTGCTGCTGTTGAGGTTGGCGATAAACGGATGATGAAGAACTGGAACTCGTCACTGGCCGTCAGGAATTGCTGCCTTGGGGTATATTTTAAAATTTTTCTTTACTTTTGTTGTTTTAGGCTTTCTTTAATTTCTGATTAATTTTAATTAATTTTTTTATTTTATTATTTTCAGATTTTCTTAAATTTATTTTTTAATTTTCTTTTGTTTTAGATAATCTTTTAAATTATGGTTGTTTTCTTTTTTCTTTAAAAAATGTTTTTATTCTGATATTTTAGTTTTTGTTTTTTTCTTTACATTGTCTTTTCTTAAGTTTCACTTTTCTTGTTTTTAGATTTTTCTTTTATTTTTTTAATTTCTTTTATCTTAGGTTTTCTTTTATTGCAGGTGTTCCTTTAATTTTGTTGTATTATATATTCATGTCTTTTTTTTTTGTTATTTTTAGGTAATTTTTTAATTTTTGTTATTTTACACATTTTTATAATTGAAAACTTTTTTTTCTTTAAGGCCTTTCTTTATTTTTCTTACTTTTATGTTTTTATCTTTAATTTTACTTTCAGGTTTTTATATTTCTTTTACTTTTTTCCCTACTTTCTTCTTATGTGGCGCACCGCTGGCGGTCCTTTGCAGTACCTCTGCAAGCATGTGCGTTTTTGCACTCGACCCGAATATGGCAACAATAATACCTAAATTTTCGTTTTTTTTTTCTTATGGTTCTTTTGATTTTTCCCTTTTCAGCTTTTTTTTTTTTGAGTTTTTCTTATTTAGCTTTATTTTTTGAGTTTTTCTTATTCAGCTTTATTTTTTTTGAGCTGTCCAAAAAATCCAAGAAGGCGGAACAAGCTCGCCGGAACCTCATTTCTTTTTCTTTTTTTATTTTTTTTTTCAGTTGGCTGCCCTCAGTTTCTCTAGTTTCTGTCTTTTCTGAACGCACTCTTTTAGGCGTTTACATGGACAAACTTTAGCTGGTCGTGCCCGCCACAATATTACGGTGTAGCTTGTAGCTTTTTCAACAGCCACCCGTGACTTTTGAACATCATAAATATCCTTTATTTTACCCATAGTGTCGGTTTTTCAAAAATAACAGTTCTCGCATATAAAATGGCTTTGGTAGCATAGTGGTGCAATTATGAAAAAATTATCAAGTGAATTTTCTGCACCTTTTGTTCTGAACATGTTAAGAATCATAACATATACAAAAACAAAACCCAAAAGAGAAAAGTGCACAAATGATCAATTATATCAAATTTCAAACACATTATTTTGATACATACTACTTTGGCAGCTGTCACATTCACAAAGACGTTGAGTAGACACCAAATTTAGGTTTTATAATAACGGTTAACACCCCCAATACATGTTTCAATAATTAAATTCCGTGATTTTAATTTTATTCGATACTTAATAGAAAATTTGCAAAATTTATCCTTCGCACTATAGGTCAAATAGCACATTTTGCTGGCAAAAACTAATAACGGCTATATTATCATGGCGATCAACTGGAAATGTATTTTTTATGTTGACTCTAGACTAAAGGAAGAATTCTCAAAAAAAATCTTAACCCTTGTACTACCGGGTCAAAAATGGCACACACTACTTTTTTTTCAAATCTCATAATTATTAAAACCAGAGAAGAAGTAAACAGGAGGAACTAAACCCTCTATAATATCCTTTGAATGAAGAGAATTTTGCGTCAGGTTTTTAATTTTTTGCCAATATTTCGCTTCTAAGCCTATTAATATTTTGCTGTTGGAAAACAGGCAACTTCTTGTGGCTTTTTACCCACTTTTCGTATTTTCCGTAAACTCTAATGCAAAAATTATGCGCAATCTGCCGCAAATATCTTAGACTATGAGTATTTTCAATAAATAATTTAAAACGGCCTCTTCTTTTTGCAACCAGACTTCGAATAAATCGGAATTACGGGAGAATAAGTTACCTGAGAAAAATATTCATTAAAAAAAAAACGCAAAAAATCGCAACTTGAAATTGACGAATTAAACTCAAAATTCTTCACTTTACACATTTCTGATTGTCTAAACACGGCCAAATTTAGCCAAGATTTTAAATGCTTGTCCAAAATCAATTTTTAAGAAAAAAACTTTAATTATCACCAACAAAAAACCTTTTTAACAAAATCTTTCTCTTAGACTATTAAGCACTTACTATCACTTTTCTTTTCCATATTTTATTGAAATTAATGCTTGTTTTTAATTATTTAAAACAACTTAAAAATTCGACAACCAGCACTGCGTATACTTCGTTCAACACGTTTTTCACAAACTATGACTTTGATCACCTGCTAAGCAGTCGCCGTTTCTTTTTTAGAAAAACAAAATTTACCGTTATATGATCTGAGTTTTGTTTATCAAATACCATCAACAAAAAATGTATTCTTGGAAGTGCGAAAAATTACTTTTTGCGACAAAAATGAATCAAATTGCCTATAGTGCATCGTCCGTAATTCAATAAGTAGATACTGTTTACTCCGTAATTCTGATGTTTATTAATGTAATAGTATAGGAGGCAGCGTTGCATTTTTGAAGGTCATTTCCTCCCGCTTAACTTTTTTTGCAATTGTTAGTTTAAGTAAGGCTGATAATGGAAATAAGCGTCAGTCGCCAGAATCGAGGTGGGTCTGGTTGTGAGAGGCTGACGAAAAAAGTTTCGCTCAAAAACTCGGAAAGTAAGCCACAAGTAAAAAATTATGTTAGGACCATTGTTGTAGAGCAGATGAAAATACATCGATTTCATGTCCGAAAAATCTCCATACCAAAAGATTTGACCCTCCTTTCACCATTTTAATGTTTCTAATAAATATTATAATTTTGGGTAAAAATAGCTATTTTGAGCTAAAAATATGATTTTCAGATCTGCACGAGTAATGTTCCCGGCGGCGTTTTTGAGCAGCATTGTCCGTTATGATATTATCATCGATGAATCACAGTGACAATAACACGTTGATGGCGCGCACTGCATGACATTGTCCGAAATGATTTTTTCATCGATGAATCATAATGGGAATGTCAAAAAGTTAGCACTCTGTGTCGGACAATATCATCCAAATATCTCAATACTTTTGAAATGTTCCGAATCAGCGAGATTGTCCGTTAAAAGTTGTTAACAAGTTGACGGCTGCATGACATAGTCTGTTACATGTCGCCATCAACGAGTACAATAACGAACAGGAAGTTAAAGTTCAAAATACAGCCGATTGTTAATAGTCTGGCTGCGGCCAGATTGTCAAAAGAATTGATAGAAATGTAAAGAAAAAATGTGCGTCTTTTTAAAAGTAAGTTATCGTCTTTCGTTTTGTCCGTTAACGAGTACAAACGTATTTTCGTGTGTAGTCGCTCGCGTGGTTCTTAGCGTCGGAACCGTTCCATGTGCTTTTTTCAAAGCTATGAAACGTATAGATTAAGGACGATGTTTAATACATTATTTCATAAATAATATATTTTAATTGGGACAACCACGGAATTTGATTTGATTTGGCATTATCAACCATAGTGTTGCAGCGAATTTAGTTAGTTAAAAAAAAAGTAAAAAAGTTGTAAAATAAATAAAGAGCATAAATAATATTATTAATTTTTTAACTGTCAAGGTTTCTTCTGTGCTTTGTCTACTTCGTTGTGACTTAAGCAACAATTCGGAAGAATTACGGATCCAGATTTAATCAGAGCAAAGAATAGTTCCAAAAAAACAACAATAACAGACAGAGGAATATGTTATCTATGTATTTAATTAGAATGAAAAATAAAAAAGATAGAATTTGCATTGTAAATTCACAATTTTCCATGTAAACTTTGCTTTAAATTGTTCCAAATTTTTTGATTAACAAATATGAATTAAAAGAAACAACAAAACATAATAAAAGTCAATTTTTTCCTATCATGCTGACGTTGTTGTAACAAATTCATTAATGACAACTCGATGACATTTTCCAGCAAGCAAAGTCGATTAAAAATTATTTGTTCTCTACTAGTGCCTTTAATTTGCTAAACCAAAATGGAATGATTTCGAGATGGGGGAAAAGTCCGGCCTTGGGTGTACCTAGTTAACGGATGACATTTTTAGGAGAGATAGTATTAAAGTTATTACAATAAATTTGGTTGGGTCAACTTACGTAGAGTTAAATAAGATATTCAAGCCATAACTGCAGGAAAATTGCATTTTTAGAAAATCTCGGAAGTGTGCTGCACTAGAAGTTCTAAGAACGGATTTAAATTAGGTAGTGGCAAATACGTAAGAGATCATAACTCGTAAGTCAGACTGAGGAAAGAATATAGACATAGATCAGCCACATTCTTATTTACCATGCACAATTTTTAATATTTTCGAGCTTGTCTTATATGCTCTTTCATAACCAATGTTGAGTTTCATTGCTCGGACATTTTTTGACCTTGCTGAAAACCGTTTCTTAAAATATATAATTAAAACCATTTCTTTTTAAATTTAAGAACGTTGAGATGGCAAGCAGCATACAAAGCAGGGTAGTGGTTAAGCATAAGCTAAATAGGCTGCAGCATAAGATGACATTTTTTTTTGGTCTGCTCTTAATATAATCGTACTCGTAAAAGCTAATTTTGGTTTTTCTTTGCTGTAGAAAAAAAATATTTTTGGTTCTTTTAGACAATAACACTTCCCAGTAGGGCCCGCAACAAATGTTCAACCTGGTGGCGCGCAGATAGTAGACATGGCCCTTGCACCAAGATAATTTACCGCCCGGGTCGAATTACCAATCTGCTGCCCCTACCTTGGGCAAAAAAAGATCATTCGAATTTCCTTTTTTTTCCACACGTTTCATGAAATATTGAAAAGTGTAACATCACAAATTTAATAAATTTTACCGCCCCCTAGTTACGTCACGGTAGGTGGCAACACTTTTGTGTGTAATTTGTAGTATATGATATCACTTAGTAATTACACATTCGCAGGGAAAATACTTGCAATCATTTTTTTTTTGAGTGTATATGTAACACACCATAGGAATAAAATGTTTAACACAGTTTTTATTTAAAGTGCCATTAACATTCGACAATCCCTGTTGCGTTTCAGAGCTCTTTGTACTATAATAATATATCCGACTAAAATGAAGCAATATCGAATTTATGCAACTTGTACAAGTTTCCTCTACTTGGTATGTTAATGTACTTGATCTCAAAACTTGCTACTCTATTTTCATCGAATTCATTAAACAATTTTATGTAATTAGGACACATGAATCACGGCTTAGTAAGCTCGAATTCCAAAAGTTATATCAGCTACTTTTTGCAAAATATAATCAAAACTTTTTTGGATCTCTCTTCCTCTGGCCAATTGTGTCTACATTACGGTAAACTTCACAAGCTCCACTCATTGTCAGCAGATTTTCCGCTTACTGCAAACAAAAGTTAAGACACATAACTTTTTCAACCAAATAAAATTTGCCTTTTTGTTTTGGGGTTTTTGGAGTGCATACCAGTGAAACCTAATTTTTTTCGATTTTGTTGTTGCTGTTGCTGTTTTCTCTGCCATTAATTGTGACAATGTAAACAATAGAAACTTTCTGACAGCATTAAATGAATGAGTTGTAGACGGCGGTTACACAAAAAAAAAAAAATGTATGGGGTGGGTCCAGCAAGTGGGGTGTAATAAACATATATATTTAGATATACATATATATGTATGTACTCGTATGTATGATTAAGAGCGATTTGAGGGCGCTTAGAGCTTTGAAAGGTTTAATTGGAAGTTGAAACAAAAGTTTTACGATGTTTTTGTGGAAACAGATTTATTTCATAATACAATGGAATCAAATGAAAAGAGTTGAAATTTATTTTGAGCCATCATGCCATCTTGGTGAGAAAACATTGTATGGCCTAAGATGCAGGGGTGAATCCAGGGTTTTATTTTGGGCAAGAAGGGGGTAGTTTGGTCAATCAAATATTTTTTCTTAAAATATACATTTGTATGTATGAATATTCTCAAGATTATTTTTATTAAATTCATGTGCGTCGCTAACCGCTGGAATGAAATCATCGAAAATACATATAGTACATTGAACATAATAAGCTACAATTTTAGGTCATAGCTCCAGTAATAATTTTGGAAATTATACTATTATGTGTAGACTTTCTACTTAATAATTTATGCAAAACACTGTTAAAATTAATTATTAAAAACTCTTGAAAAATTTTAATGAAAATTCTTCAATTGGAAAACAAGCAAAAACTTCACCGCTGCAGCCATAATATAAGAAAACAAACCGGTACAGGCAAAATCAATCCAACTATTATCGCCAAAAGAAAAAAATTTTCCTCTCAGAAAAAGTTTATTTTTCGTATGTAGATCTTCCTTCTATAACGTGTCCCAGAATTTTTCATTTATGTTTTGGGGAAACATACTTATTTCAATTATTTATTTTGCGTAAAAATTATTGTGATTTCTTTGCCCATGGAATCATAACTTTCATCTTTTATTTAACTCATCAACTCACTGGTAGCTACCATTTCACTTTAAACAATAAGTAACCTTATAAGGGCACAACAACAAATCCTTTAGAATCCCGAGCGGTCCAGCCGTCCTTTCGCTATGCTAGCGTCTAACGGCTCGGCGCCGTCATTACCGAACGACTTGCACTTATGGGCGGCACATCTCTGGCTTTTGTAAAAAGTACGCGCTAAAGTTTATATTTGCACGTACATATACTCGTAAGATGTCACTTTTAAGTCTTTTCATCATCTTAAGCCCTTTGTCGACGCCGCATTCCTATTGTTCTCATAGCCAGAATTGTGTGGATACATTTTTTTGTTTTTCATTTTGTCGATGGATTTGGCTTCCACACTTGTTGACAGAGCATAGAGTTTTGTTGATTCAATTCTAAGTAATTGACATTTCCTTTGTGTGATTAAATGCAAGCGATGAATAGAAACTTGAAAATAGCAGTAAGTGAAAACTTAAAATATTTCACAGAAAAAAAGGCAAAAGCATATAAGCTTAGGATGCCATTTGAATGACATTACAATTTTTAAAAAGACAGCAATGGTTTTACTTATGGCACACGGAATATGGAACATTTTTTGGACTAATGATATAATTCTCCGGTCTGTCAGAAACAAATCAAATTGAAATTATAAGGTTAATTAGCGAATATTTAAAATTTTAAATTTCGTTCCAAAAATTTAATATCAATAAAAATTTTGCGGCACATAACTAGTAAAAGAAATTCCAACCAGTATATTTTATTGCGAAAATCCAGAATACGAGATATTTTTGGTCAGAGCTTATTATTTTCTAACCTTCTACGCATCACTTGTATGTAGAGTTTGTTACTCTGATAATGACACGTTTCAAAGGACAGTGAATAAAAAGATTTGAAATCGAATCGAATAGAAGATTGAAAAGCAAGTTAACTGAAAAATTCGTAGTCGTATCGACGAGAAGGTTCGCAGATTAAAATTTTATTTAATTTGAAAATTTTGGTTTTGGTAAATCAATCGTTCGGCTTCGCCATTTCTGCAAATTTTATTATGGTCACAACAGATGGTTCGAGAAAATCTAGGCCGAGGTCATATGAACCGCTGAAAGCAAGAGTGGTATAAGTCACATTTAAGTGGTTTTGAGAAAATTGGAGGTTTGCGTTTTGGTATAGCAAAAAATCAGTGGATTTGTTTTTGTCAAAGTTTCAACACTTTTGGAAAGTCAATTGTTCAAAATTTAATTATTTGTAAAAATTATTATAATTTTTGAAAAGGTAAGTAGATTAAACTAAGCTTCAAATTAGAATACCATTCTTCCAAACTTTATTTCAAAGAAATTAGCGACAAAGTGGTATAAGTCAGTGAGTTATACCACTTTCCTTAAAAATGTTGGCCTTTAAAGCACAGCGCAACCTAATAACCACTTAACTATTCATTCCTATATTCCTTTTTTAATTAAAAAACAAAATTTTTTTTCGTCCAAAAATACTAAAACAAAAAGCCAAAACTTAACGATGCTCTCTAGCGGCCATATCGCCAACTAAACTTTTAAAATTTTGTCTAATGACTCATTTTTCGAAAATTTTGAGTTATACCACTTTTGCATTCACCGGCTCATATATGGGCTGTTGTGCCAAAACATATTGTGCCGTTTCAAATGGATTGGAAACAAAATTAGAAAAAGTTTCAAATTAACCTGTTCATGAATAACTAGGCATTTTACTGGCGATTAAATGGCCATTTCTTGGGTATAAACTGTTCGAAGGTAGAATTTTGGACATTTTTTCCAAGCATTTGAAATGCCCAATAACTGGCCAATAATTGGGCGAGCACACAGAAAACACAGTTTTAATGTTTTGATTTCTACCAGGGTTATGTCATCTACTATACACAAAAAATAATTTTAAGCTTCTAGACCTTAAGACCTTTATTTGCGACCAGATTAAGTGAAAAAGGCCTTAATAAAATATGACAACTTTGAAAATGAGGCCCCAAGTTGAGATCTTACTCATAATACTTAAATTATACTTAACATTGTTAACATGTTAACTCAGTGAAAATGATTGACCAGGTTCAGAGATATTAGACATTGAATTCGGCTGTTTTCGCGAAAATGGAGTTTTTTTCAAACTTTGACCTTACAGTACTCGGGACTCCGACTATTTAGGGGGCTAAAATTTGTGCTGTGGGGTTAAGGTTCTTTGATGTGTCAAAATTTGAACAAAATCGAATGTTTTTTAAATTACTTACATGAGTTGCACGTATTTAATACGTATGTAATATTACCAAAAAACAGTAAATATGGAATTAAAAAAAAGTTCTAGTGATTTTTTCCTTTTAATGTACATATATTGGCTATAACTAACATCCCAAATAATTCCCCATTTAAATTTTTTTAGTAACTCAACTTGTCATTTAAACTTGGTTAAAGCCAAAGTGCCCTTAAATTCTAGCCCGATTGAATTTTTGCATACAGCCATATTTGTGTATTTTCATAAATATTTTTCAAACAGCTTGAGCCCCTCGTTCGTTTAAAATTTCGGAAATGTTCCGACAATCTGTGCTATTAAGCTTATAATTAATTAATTTGAAGAAACTGATTCAGTTCAAGATCAGAAAGGTAGAATTTATTATCGTTAATTATTCTTAAAAGAATTATCAAATATTGCAAATTTCCTTGGACGACACTCCTTCTTATGATAAATTGAACATTCAAATAAATGGTGCATGAAATCATAGAGTTTATGTCAAGAATATAAAAATTAACTTAATTGTACTTTACACGAAGTTTGCAAATTCCTGCACAGGTGAAAACTTGAAATGCACCTGAGAAATTCGTGCAGAGTGTGAAAAACTCGTTTAATATCTGTGAAAAGAGACGTTATTAAAATTCCATTTTGAAAATAAAACACAATTATTTTCATCTTTTTTTCACATTTTGCATAGTTTAGCTTTTCATTTTGCTCTGAAAATGAGAAATTCTTTATAAGAGTATATAAGAAAATACGGAGTAAGCAGGTATGGGTACTGTTTATATTTCATTTATTTTTCCTTAAGAAATTCTTCTTCTATCTTTATAAAATTATGCCGTGAAACTTTTTATGACTTAAGTTGTTGTTTCTTATTTCTTTTGCAGTTCCTTATTTTGCAAAAGAATTTTAATAATTACTCGTATACCTATGCAGAGAGAAAAATCAACTTAAGACAACTTTGCATTTCCGTTTCCGTTACGTTGGCTCGTTTCTTCATTTACTTTTATTTTAATATGTAAACTCACACATACACACATTTTGCCATACCAATGTATTGCACATAAAGGGGCGTGTTAGGTACATAAATCGTATATATGTACAAATATTCATGATCAGCGTCAACTTTTGATTAGATGTAGCCATGTCCATCTGTCTGTTTGTCTGCCTGTCTATCTGTCTGTCTGTAGGTACATCAGTTCAAAATCACAGTTACGTGAAAACGAAGCGAGCTAATCTAATGAAATATGTTACACTTACAACATCGTCAACTAAACGGTTGTGTTTTCATGCAATAAACTACCTCAAATCTTAAAACCAGCGTCTCTTTCAAAATAATTGAATTTGAACTTAATTTGTCAGAGAGGAAAACCACAGATATTATAAGATGCAAGAAATGAAAAAAAAGTGATGCACTGGACGAAGAACTATTTTAACCAATTTTCATAAAAAAATCTGGGAACTTTGCTATAATTTGCATTTTGTGGAGTTTTTTATTTGATTCCCTTAAAATTTGATATGGATGACCTACGATTAATTTATTTAGCATATCCAAGCCAAAATAAAAAAGCATATACATATACTATTTCCTTGGATTACTTCCGCTTCAGTTAAAGCATGCTGGTTCAAATACAGAATGTTACAAACATCTTTGAACGAAGTTAACAGCACTCAAACTTACAGAAATTGAGGGGAGATTGAGCTAAATGTAAAAAGAACTCTACAGAATGTTTGCAGCACTATATAACATTAACAGCTAACAGCATTATTCTGCTGACAACAGTTGAAATAAAAGTAAGGAAGCAAATCATACCTACAAACATAAATAGCTCCTGCAAGACGACACTACAATGAAGTATGAGCAGATTGTAAACTTTTTGCGTGGGTAAGTTGATACCTTTCACAAAAATAAAAAAAAAAAAATAAAAAAATCAACAGTTCAATTGGTGAACAAAAAAATTATTTGTTGATATTGGTTTTATGTTGAAATTTGACCATGTGCCATTTTAAATGCATCTATTCATCAATGTTTTTGTTGATTAAAAACATGTTTTATATTTCTAGCGACACGTTCATGAAAATCGAAACTTTATTTGTTTCACTGAACCATATGAAATATAAATGAAATTATATATCAATTAAATCAAATATCTATTTAGGTTTTTTACCTTAAAAGCTGGTCTATGCTCAAAAACTAATACCCCCATAACATTAGTTCGATTTCTCAACATTTAAGGGTGGTCAAAAGCAATTTTCTCAATTTTGGTACTTAAATGGTTACACAAGGATATGTAAATTTGAAAAAATTTATTGAAAAACACCTATTGTGAAAGGACAAAATAAACACCAAACATATAAATGAATAAAAAATATTTTTTTATAATTTAAAAAGGTTATGATTTAAAAAAAATTGTTTAATTTACTCAAATTATCCTAGATTACATAGCTTTAAATAAAAATAGCAAGTTTAATTTTCTATGGGTAAGTAAAGTTATCTACATCTTCTATGCTGCATTCGCTTATCATGAAGCTATTGCTGCCACTGGATGGGCGCACAGACATGATTTTCAGACCTACTTCTTTCGTAGAAGATGAATGCATTGAGTTCTTCTTGCATGTCTAAGGGGACGTCCATTAATTACGTGAGGTGTTTTTTTGAAAATTCGGACCCCCCTCCCCTCGGTGAGATTTGGTGAGATTTGGCGGGACCCCGCCCCTCCCTCTCGTGAGATTTAAATTATTATTTTTAATGTAAATTCTATGCATTAAAAAGTTGACGTGAGGCTTTCCTTTACCCCCTCCCCCCCTTGGTGAGGTTTGGTGAGATTTTGCCGGACCCCTTCCCCCCTATTTTAGCTCACGTAGTTAATGGACGTCCCCTAACAGCTTGGTGGCGAAGAGGCCATATGTTATCAGCATAAACGATTTGTAGATTCTAGAGCTCTGCTGAAAGCATCGTCAAGTACGATACAGTTATCGTTTGTTTTTTGTTCTGAATAATTATTGGGGCGTGGCACCTCCCAAAATGAAACACATAAAACGCTATATCTTGGCACTTATAGTAGTTATATGTAGTTGCAAAATTTGGTACATGCTTCCGTATTGTTTGTTCCAAGAACACTGTAAAATATAAACGGGACTCTAGAGTTTGGATAGAACCTACCTACATATGTATATCTAATATATGCAATTTTTACTTTGCACTATTTATTGAATCAACTATCCATTTTGTAAAACTTCAATTAACACCTAAACAAATTTATAATTAATTTAACTTTAAAGCTCTTGTGAGCAAATTTATTAAGGGCATATCAACAGTGTGTTATAGAACCACTTAAAACCCACAGCAATGAATGAAGGAAAACTGTTTAATGATCTACATTTACTTTGCAACAAAATCTAAACAAACAGCCTTTATAATTTACCTTAATTTGCAACTGTTGCTATGAAAAGTTTTTAGTTCATATACCAATCTTGTGAGAGTTAAATTTTTATTTCGTATTTTTTGTCTTTAGACGTAAAAATTTTATGTTTTAAAATGCATAAAAAACTTTACACAAGTAACATATTGTTAACACTTGAAATTTGAGTCAAAAGTTGATGTGAAAACTATTTAATAAAACGTTAGGAAGGACAGTATAGGAAATTAGCGGTCTCTAAGGTAATAAGGTTATGGGGAAACCAAAAACTAAGACCAAAGCAGATTATATTGATAAAGTCTATCACAAAAAATTTCAAAATCTCGTTGTCCGGTCGTGAATTCATACGGTGATAGATGGGTAATTTCCAAGTAAAAGTATTAAATTGTAAAAGCTTTTGAAGGCTCCTGTTTTTAAAACGAACTCGATGGGACTGAAAAGGTCTCACGGTTCGTTAACTGAAAAAAATAAATAAAAATTAAATATTTTGAAAAGTTTTTTTTTAAAATCATTTTAAAAATGAGGCTTGCCAAGATATGGCTAAATATGTATATCCTTATTTTGCAGCTATTGAAATCTGTCTTGTTTGAAAGGTATTTTTAAGTGCTTTAAGCTTTTGTAAGAGTACATTGCATTTAAATGAACCTGAAAGGCTTCATAGGTCAAAATATGTAAAGAGGTCTAGATTCGAAACTTTTTCAAGTACAAAGCCCACCACACTCGTTCTCCGGTATTAGTCTTAGAGTCTTAATCTAGGGCAAGCAAAGACCTTTCAAACGATTTATGAAAATTTCGTAAATCGACTCCATTTGAATTCCATGGAATTACAATAGGATCCCACACTCAATTCATCTTTCAACCTTTTCCCATCAATTGGTTCAAAAATAAAAATTTAACAAAAACCACTGTTGAGCTCAAAAATCCATTTCCGACCTTCCCTATGAACTGGTGCAAAAAAAAAACTTCGCTGAAGTGAGAAAAAAATGTCTCTAACGGGATCCAAAATCCATTTTTGACCTTTCCTCATTGATTGGAATCGGAAAAGTTTTTTTAGGAACTGGGCTTAAGTGACGTATGTACATTTAATACGAGAAATCCGAATATACAAATATTTTTGACATTAATTAAACAGGTCAACAAATCAAAGAAAAATTTTTGGTGCCAAGATATCGTTAGTGGTTTTGTATTAGGTGTGCTCTGGTAACATTAAAAATATTTTTATTTTTTTTCCTACGTGTCATTTTTGATTAACCGTCAGTTTTGAATATTCGCTGTTATCAGTACTTCCGAGTGCATGATTTGCTATTTTATGGATAGATTTCTATAAATAAATTGCTTTTTATATCATGTCTTCATCGCGAAGCAGTTGTCTCAATGATCCAAATGTGTTTTGTTACATTTGTGGTGAATACACAGTGAAAAATTTCAGAAAACCTATAACAGATTTTATAAAAAGTGCTTATTTTGCATACTTTAAGTCGGAAATTGTGGATGATTACAAGCCGTAGATATCCCAAATTGTTTGTAAAATGAGCTATGAACACTTAAACAGTGTATGAGTGGTCAAAGAAGCCAATGGTGGTTCGGAGTGCCAATGCAATGGAAAGAACAGAAAGATAACTTCGATGACTATTACTTCTCCTGTATTAATTTGGCTGGTGTTAACGTTATAAAAATGACTATCCAGACTTAGATTCTGCTAGAAGAACCTTACCATATTAAGAGGAAGTACCTGTTCCAGCATTTTGTTCTATTCGTGAATCATTATTTGACGAAATTAGTAATAAAGCGAGTAGCCACAACGATTTCGAAGGAATACTTACCATCTACGGAGCCAAAACCTTTTACCCAAGAAGAATTAAATGACTTGATAAGGGATCTTGAACTACCTAAAGAAACTGCAGAGGGTTTGGCTTTTAAATTAAAAGGAATAAACTTGTTAGAGTCAGGTACAAAAGTGACGTTCTATTGAGCAAGAGCAAGACTTCGTTTGTTGAAGTTACTGAAAACTTTCTCGGAAATCACAAGTCAAGTAACTATTGTAAAATTGTAAATGACATGCTAGAAAACTTTAAGAACTTAGGATGTAATATGTCCATCAAAGTGCACTACCTTCACAGTCATCTTGACCAATTTCCAGGCAATCTTGGATCTTATAGCGAAGAATAAAGAGAACGGTTTCACCAGGACCTAAGAACTATGGAAGAAAGATACCAAGGCCGATGGGATCGGCTTATGATGGCGGACTATTGCTGGGGGATGTAACGTGATAGTCCCACTACACATCAATCACGAAAGTCGCGCATAAGAAAGTTTTAATTTAAATAATAATTTAAAAAATGTTTTTTATGTAAACTTGTTCTTTTTTTTACAAGGCAAAATCTAGAAAACTATACGTAGGATATCAAAATTTTTGCTAATAATGTAATCAGTATAAGGTCCTTAGTAAAAAAAAAAGGTACAGCTTCTTGGCACCAAAACTAGTGTTGACCAGTGTTATTTGATTAACAATTTTGAAAAAAAATAAATATCCAAAACGATTTATTTTGAGGTCAGCAAATGTAGGGTGGCCGTAAGCACTTTGGCTGCCAAAAATAGCGCTGTCTTCGCCTGAGTGAAAACCTAAGCTTAATAGACTCGCGCGGTAATCCTCCCTATCCCAATATGACTTTGCGGCAGAAATTGAACTTTGAATGATGTGATTTCCAGATCGTTGTTACTGGCTTATAATGCTAACGACTTTCAACTGCACGGTCTTGGTTACCAATGGATGTAACAATTCCCTTTCATTTGAACTATGACAAAAACAGATTGTAGTGTTGGTACAAAATAAGAATATCACCGTGGCAATAAAATATTTGAAATTCATCATAATCTTGAAATAAATAAATTTTTCGTCCATTTTTTACAGTTTTTACATCCATATAGACAATATTTTCATAGCTTGCAAAAAGAGATTGGACAGTTTTAGTTTGTTTGCCTTTAAAAAACTTGGACAAAATAACTTTGTATAATCCATGAGAAAAAAGTTTTACACCTAAATACAAATATACATACATAAGTCCGTGGTAAAATGCGAACCCGTTCAACTGAATAGTTGAAACATTAGATTATTTGACATTATTGTGTGTTGTGCAACAAACCACATTTCCCAGAAGAAGTCAACTGAACAAAATTTCAGGCAACACAAAAACAGACCATTGCAATACTTTCCTTAACAGCATTTTTATGCAAAATATGAAACAAAAAAAAGCAAGGATTTTTATTTTTGTCATTTATTTGTGAGAGAATACAATTTTGTTTTCTTTTCAAAATTTACATAAACATCCGTATCCGCAATAGTGATACATGATACTTACATATATCTTATGATAAAAGGACTAGCTCATCAGTTTGAACCTTTTTATTTCGCCAATGCATATAGATGCAGAGGAGTCAACTTTCGAAGGTATATCTATTTAAGGTTAAAGGCCACTATGAAAAGTGAGTCAAATCTTGTCGTACCAAAATTTTTCAGGCATGAAATCGATATGTTTTCATCTGCTCTACAACATTGGTCTTAACATAATTTTCTACTTGTGGCTTACATTTCCGAGTTATTAAATACTCATCACGATTCTGCTGACTGATGATTATTTACATTATCAGCCTTATTTAAACTATTACGAATATTATAATTTTTATTTTGAGTGAATTATTGCAGGAATTGTTATGAACATTTTATGTAGAAGGTCACTATAGGATATCTATGAACTAAAAATAAGTAACTGCATCGGTGGGCGTGGCTTCACACACACAAACAAAAAAAACGTTAAATACCATATTTTGTGAACTATATGAGCGAACTTGATAAAGTTTGGTATTGGGATGTCGATTCCTATTAATGAATGAAAAAAAAATTGAAAGGCATTCAAAACGAGCTTTTTTAGAAAATATTATGAAATTCAATATTGGTGGTCTATTTGTTATAATACGTTCCTGATCAAACAGTAGGCGGAATAGAATTTGTGATCGCGGCAACATTAATACAATCGTAAAAGTACATAATTTGTGAACTGAACTTTACAATCTGAATTAAATTCGTTATGACGATGCTAGTTACTACTTACTCTGATTAGCTTAATAGTAGACAACAATTTGTTAATATGTAAAAAAAATCTTTATTTTGATGACAGTTATTTTTTTTTTTTTGCCAGCAATATGAAATAATTTGTAGAATGTTTTACTTTATTTTTGAGTAGAAAATGTATGACTTTTAATAAATATTTGTACCTCCAATTAACGGTCATTAACGGCCTTTGAATCAACTAAGGGCCTCTACGCAGCCCAGCAGCTTTGGCATGCAATTAACGGCCTGGCCGCGTCAAAAGCGGCCACTTGGCAAGCCTGAGTAGACGGGATTGCACCAGTATTCGTTACAGTATCTCTCTCTCTCTCTACGTAGTCTCATACCCTGGGTTCAGATCTGGCATTCATTTATTTCATATCGCCTATGCTTTTTGAGATCAATGGGTTGAACTACTCGTATGTAAGCATTTTTAACATTTTCAACCCCATTTATTTCAAAAATCATGCGTGATATGAAAAAAATAAAAGCCAGATTTGGAAGCCATATGTAAAAATCACATAAGGGTTAGAAAAGATATTAATTAAATATAAATTTAAAAAGTAACTTTTTCAGAAGATTTATGGAAAAATGGGAAACTCTGAAAAAAAGTATCGAGCAGAAGAAAAGATATGAACATTTCCTTTAAATTGTTCATAAGTATGGCAAACTCAACATTTTAAAATCGTTAACGATTTGCTTTTAGTAATAAAAAATAATTCTTTTTCGAATAGCAGCAGTAGGCAAAAACCTCAAAAATATGTACATTTTACTACATTATCTCGAAACAATATGTCCTTAAGCATTCAATTGGTATTTTTGCTGGACTTCTAGAGAACGTGACTCCCATAAAAGTCCTTTTATTTACAAATCAATTTACTCTTTCAAATTGCAAACTAATATGTTGCAGCATTGGCCAATATTATGATTGAAATTAAATACTTCAGTACACAAGTGAACTTAACGTACATTCATTATGATGAACGAACTTTATACGTATTGTTGTTATAGTTCCACTGCTGTTTCCACTGTTTCAATGTCCCTTAGCTGTTGCTAGTGGGTGCCATCCATTGCGGTAGTCAGGAAAGTGATGAAGCTGAAAAAATTGTCTAACCTACGCATGAAGTGTTGTATCAATATCAAGAAAACGTGTTTCGAATTCTACTTCGCTTTATGAAATCGACACTTTAGCCAGAAAGTTCCTTCCTTTTTTATATTACAACATTGTTGCTTTAAAGTACTGCATCAATCCTTTCTTGAGTACTATCCCAACAGATTTTTTATTGAGTTTTCGTAAAAATGTAGGTTTTATAAATGTTGGAGTGTATTATACTCCAGGGTATATGAGTGCATAAACTTAAATTTGAAGAAAGGCAAAACAATGACTTTACACGTAAAGTAGTTGCGTCATAGAAACTCTTGATTATTTTAAAAACTTACATACGTTTGAAAACGGATACAAAGCTTTGTATTATTTTTTATGGCTTAAATACAGATTAGCACACAATCGAAATTGATTATAAACAAAATATTTTCTTATGTGCTTTTGAATTCCAAGAATAAATATGGGATCAAAAAGGGTCGCTCGGATCTCGTTTCGGAGATATAGCCATCGGAAGTTGCGGATATAGCTTTTCTTAAAATCTATATAAATCAGAAACGCCTGCATTTATTTCCAAAAATAAAAAAAATGGATGTCATATGAAAGGTAATTTAATAAGCTATAAGACTGATATAAAATTTTTTGATATCTAGCTCGTAGTTTTTGTGATATTACGATTTTTCTGAAATTTAGACCATTTTTTTCAAAAAATCAATCATATGTAAATCATTTAATGGTTTCAGAGTGTGCCATTTGAATACATTTAGCATTAAAGCAAAATATTCAATTTTGTACCAAATATTTAGAACATCTGAAGTTGAAGAAATAATGATTAGTGAATCTTGTAAGAACAATAATATACTGTCGCAACTTGTGGATATTCCTGGCTTTAAGCTTTATAGGAACGACCGTGTTGATAGAGTTGGAGGTGGAGTTTGTGTTTTTATCAATCAATTTATTAAAACAAAAGTTATTTGTTACTCTAAAGAACCAAACTTTGAATTTTTGGGTGTTGAAGTAAATCATAGTGGAATCAAGTGCTTACTAATTGTTGTTTATTGTCCTCCCAATAAGTTTCGCAGTGAAAATATTGTTGAATTTGAGGAAACTGTAATGAGGCTAAATGAAACATATGATACAATTCTTGTTGGCGGTGATTTTAATGTTAACATGCTCAGTAATACAAGTTCATCTGAATTGTTTACGTATTTATGTAACAAAACTTGTTTATCCATAATAAATGCTTCAATGCCAACGTGTTTCTAATCACTTACTAAGCCGTCATTACTGGATATGTTCCTCATAAGCTTTGGTAAGCCGTTTTTAGGTTTCGAACAGGTTGCTCCAACTTCCGACTTTACACATGATTTTCTTTTCTGCTCATTGCCTTTTTTCCGAAATTACTGCAAAACGATTACATGTAAGTCGTTTCGCAGAATTTGCTATCCAAGACTTTATCATGGTTGTATTAATCGAAACTGGGATGTTATTTACTGGAAAGATATCTTGTTTTAATAATCTTCAACTTTATCAACTGTCAACTTTATGAAGAGTATGTTCCAACAGTAACCAAGTAATTTAAATCAAGAAGCTGTCCTTGGGTTAACAATGCAATAAAACTCCAAATTTCGGAAAGGGAGCGTTTTTCCAAAAAATATAAAAGAAATCCTTCTTTTTTCAATAGAAACCAATATGCTGTCTCCATAAATAGGGTAAACTCGTTAATTCGTTCTGCGAAACGAGCTTATATGTGTCAAAGGCTTAATCCAGACTTGAACTCTAAGCAGTTGTGGAAAAATGTTAAAGAGCTTGGTATTGCAAGGAACAAGTCATCACGTGAATGTCCCTTCAGTCCAGATGAAATGTGTGCAAGTATAGCTCCTCCTCCCTCTTCTTTTGTTTCGTCTGACATTAACCTTTCTGAATCTGAGAACGATGATACCTTTGCTTTTACGTGTGTTATCTTCTTCGAAGTCCTTCAAACTATAGGTACTATAAAATCTACAGCATTAGGTCCTGGCAATATTTGTCCCAAGTTTCTTAAACTTATTATTCACCTCATTCAGTCCTACATAGTGCACATACTGAACACTTGCATATGTAGAAGCCAGTTTCCAACTACACCTGTCCCCCGTTTTACACGCTCCTCGTTTAACACGTTTTCGATCTTACACGGTTTTTAACATCAAAAATTCGACTACAAAAATTTTTTTTATCTCTTCTTTTTACTTATTCATATTCACATATAATATAATATTGCTCAAAATGAACATTTTGGCTTCGCACGCACTTATTTCAAGTCAATTTATATCAATTCTTTTGTGAATAATTATGATATACATTTTCTGTATGCACAAATACATTATTAGGAAGATATATCATTATATTTTGTTGTAAAGTAAATTTTTATTGTATGTGATATAGCAAATTGAAAGACATTTCGAATAATTTTTTGGTCAAATAGCTCCTGAGAAAAATGCTATCAAAGTGATAGACTGTGATTGTGATTTTTATTTTTAGTTAAATTTCTGAACTACAGAAAACATATTTTAAATTTAGTTTCACTGTCTAAAATTTTAAAGTTTATCCTCAAAACATTGCTAAGACACTTCTCTTTTAATTGGAAAAATATTGTAGATAAATAATTTTAACACCGATTTAAAATTCAAGGTAAACTAAATTTTTGAAATCTGTAATAGTGGAGCCAAGCAATTATCTTTAAATCGGCAAAAAATGTTAGTAGACATAATTTTGAATATAACTTTCGAGGTTAAATGTATGTTTTTCTATGAATTAAATAGTTATTTTATGTTTTTCTAAGTGTGTTGCTTTTAGTTTATGCTGAATAAATGACTGAATAAGTACATTTGAGACTTTTTTCGTTTTACACGGTTTTTCATACAAATATTTTCAAATTCGAGTTACACGGTTTTCTGAGGAACGTATCTCCCGTGTAAAACGGAGAACAGGTGTATTTGGAAATCTGCAAGGGTTATACCAATATCTAAAAAGACAAGTCCGATCAATCCCTTGGATTACAGACCAATAAGTATAGTCTCCTTTTTGTCGAAAGTTCTGGAAAAAATTTTTGCAAATCAAATTCAGAACTTTATGATCAGATCCAACAAGCTGAATAAGTGGCAGTCTGGATTCCGAGCAAAACATAGTTGTGAGTCGAATGTTATTAAAGTAACATCTGATATTCGCTTAGCCTTAGACAGAGATCAGTTTTGTATATTAGCCATGCTAGATTTTTCAAAAGCGTTTGACTGTGTCCAACATTGTTGAGAAAGCTTAAAGATGAGTTTAATTTTTCCAATATGTCTGTAAAGCTAATATCAAATTTCCTACGTGACAGGATATTTACCATTGCAACTGAACAAGGTTTGTCTAGCCCTGTCATGGCTAACTGCGGTGTTGCTCAAGGTACGGTGTTAGGACCTAATTTATTTTCGCTGTTTATAAATGATTTGCCTAATGTTATAGTAAACTGTCAAACTCATTTATGTATATGCTGATGATATATTGATATATCTTTCTAGGAATTTGAAAATGCGCCTTGTAAAAACTTTAATTCTTCCTTTTTTTACGTTTAACTGTTCGGTTTACCCTTGCGCTTTTAATGACTGCTTAAGATTCGTTTTCAGTATGCCGAGATATGAAATCGTGGCTCATCTAAAAAAAAACATTTTGGGATTGAATTTAGATCAATACTATAAATTCCGTAATAAAATTAAATTGCACAACATTATTTATAATAATTGCCCGGAATATCTTTTGAAACTCTCTGCTTTGCGCAATCGCGAAGGGGTTTGAAATTAATTTTGCCGCGACACAGAAGTTCAATTATGGAACGCTCTTTCTATGTTGCTGCAATTCGTTTGTGGAACAACCTTCCACTCGAATTGCAAACTATAAGGTCTTCGACACAATTCAAGATGAAGCTATTAGATAATATTCAGTCAAGTTAGATTGATTTATTTAATTTTTATTTTTTTTTTTATTTTTTTTTTTATTTTTTTTTAGTTCAAATTAACTATTTTGTCCAAGTTTCAATTGTTATATTTATTTTTTATGCTATTTATAAGATATATTATCTTGTGGCATTAAGTCAAATTGAATAAAATGAAGTTAAATTACTTTTCCAAAAAAAATCGTTATTAATCTACAGTTTTATTAACATATTTATAAAGCTCAATTTATCACCTTTAAAATGATGTGACACTTAAGCAGAAATTTTTTATATTAACCCTTTTCAAACCGGAAAAATTATAAATCATTTTGATGAATTTTGGGAAGTTTTTTAAATATTTTTGATATGATGTGTTCTTTTTGACAATATAAACATTAAAATATATTTTAATCGCTTATATCTAACATTAATCACACATCGACTCCCAAATTATTGAAATTTAAGTCACCGTATTGGAGACACACGATTTTTTTTATAATTTGGACTAATTTATTTTTAAACACTGTTATTTTTCTTCTCTTATGTAAAATTGCAGTGGCTAGCAAACTAGGTGTTGGATACATAATAGACTGATCCGCGGCCAAAGGCCGCCGCGAAGCCAGAATTGGATTTTTGGGAGTTTTAAATCCTGACCTGCGGTTAAAGGCCCCCCGCTTACCCTTACTTTTATGTAAAATTACTGTGGCCAGCGAAGCTGGTGTTTGATATACTGAAAGATATAAACGATTAAAATATATTTTAGTGTTCATATTGTCAAAGAGAACACATCCCTTCAAAAAAATTTAAAAAATTTCCCAAAATTCTTCAAAATGATTTTGATTTTTTTCGGTTAGAAAGGAAATTTTTATTTAATTGTTACATCATTTTAAAGGGGATAAATTGAGCTTTCTAAATATGTTAATAAAACTGTAGGCTAATTAGGACTTTTTTGGAAAAATAACGGTTTTTTGAAAAAAAATCGGTCTAAATTTCAGAAAAGTCATGATATGAAGAGCTGAGATGCAAAACCCGCCAAGTACAAAAAATGAAAATGTGTGATATTGTGGGAGGGGACGGAAAAAAATTTTGTCTACAAGCCCACATTCTCTAAATTGTCCCTTCACAAACTTATGATTGCAAAAGTTTCTGATAAATTATTTTTATCAAAACCCGCCAAGTCCACATTTCTGAAAATCAAAACCAGCCAAGTCCAATTTTTTATTAGAAAAGATTCGGCTTTCCTAAATACAAGTTACTATTATGTAGAATTTTACAGAGCTTTTATGTTCAGTAGTTTTAGTGCAAAAGACAACAAAAAATTACAATCGCAAAATGCATTAAAGGAACAAAAAATGGGCAATGAGCTGCTCATACTAGTTTCCATGACTCTACGTCATTTCATCAGTAAGCTTTGTTAGCCGACGTTTAATAGTCTGTAAGCACACTATATTTTATTTTCCGCATTGACTAGTTAAGAACACACATTCCTTCCTCCTTCACCTGTAATTGCTTTTGTAGCTTTTTTGATATTACACATTTCTTGAAGAGCGCTCCGTTGAAAGCTTTTCTGGCGATACGAACGAAGTTGCAAGTGCTATATGTAAATATCGGTCTGCTCACCGAGAAGTAATTTCTTTATTTGTGTTTTTGGAACAATGTAAAATTTAATATGTATGCATTATTATTAGTGCATTTTGCGATTGTAATTTTTGTTGTTTTTCGCACTAAAACTACTGAACATAAAGGCTCTGTAAAATACATATTAAATTTTACATTGTTCCAAAAACACAAATTACTACTATTATTTTTCAAAATCCGCCAAGTCCCGAAGTTTCACTTTCAAAACCCGCCAAGTCCAGATTTTAAATTTCAAAACCCGCCAAGTCCAAACGTTTTTTTATAATAGTCCTTATAAATTAGGTCATAAAATGTAATGAAAAATCTGGATTTTAGTAGCTTTTGACAACTATTTCAATGGATCAATCAGTTTTTACTATAGTTAAATTAGTGGTATACATTTTTTGCATTTTTCTCTTTACGCAAAATATGGACATGGCGGGTTTTGAATCTCAGCTCTTCATATTTCAAAAACTACGCGCCGGATTTCAATTTTTGAATCAATATTGTAGCTCAATAAATTACCTTTCATATGACACCCATATTTTTGTTTCTGACTTAAGTATATTGATTTTTAGAAAAGCTATATCCACAACTTCCGATGGTTATATCTCCGAAACCAGATTCGAGCGACATTTTTTGATTCCATATTTATTCTTAGAATTCAAAAACACATATGAAAATATTTGGTTTATAATCAATTTCGATTGTGTGCTTAACTGTATTTGTTCCATTATAGATCCAAAATTAAAAATTACTTTAACTTAATTGTATTCAAATTACAGGACTTACATCTATGATGATTTTATTTTTATTTTCATTTTATTTGGAAATATTTGACATGTATGTATGTATGTACGCATAAAATGAACCTTAAGAAAATGTCAACCAAACCATCCTTATCGAATCCTTTATTCGCACATCATATGCGCAATGTAATTTGCCATAGTATCAATGTCGAAGGAACTCTTTGAATCCTTGTGGAAACAAAAACAAAACGGGCAAGCAAATTAAATTAATAGTGACTAAATTTATCCCTTTTCCGAATTGTAAATCTATCCTTAGGTGAAATAAATTTTATTTTATATGCTTTGTAGCATATGTGTTCGTACGAGTGTATTTGTATAAGTTTTTCTGTAAGCTACTCGTATTCAATTTATACTTTTGTTTGCAACATCTGCAATAGTCCATTTGTCCTTTTGTAGCCTAATTGGAATTCAATTTGAAAGTTTATTGTGTATCCTTGTTTAAGGATATTGTTCTAACTTTTTGATTTCTATTTTCATACAATGTTATTTTTGTTTACATTGATTACGAATATTTTCCAATTTTATTCAATAAGTTTGATAAAAAGAAAACAATACCTACGATACATGAAAATTGGTTCAATATCGTTATTTATGCATTTTCAAAGGATTCTCACGCCCGCTAGCAACATTTCATTAACTAATCGTTTACTTTTTTCTACATATGAAATTCTTATACCCAGCAGGCAATTGAGCAAGGCCTTCCTCGGCGAAAGCTAGCTAGCACTGCTGCGATGGTAAGAGGCCTTCTCAAAACAAAATTTTTTATTATGATTTTTTTTTGTTTACATTCCGTTAATATCAGCAATAAGTAAGTTTTATAAGTAGTGAAATTTTAAGTAGCAGAATAGTGACACTCCATTGAGTGTACACTTATGAAACTCTTTCAAAGCCATTTTATTGTTATTTATTAAATATCATTACAAATTGAATTAAATAAAAAAAAACTCGAATCATAAGACATTGCAACATATGAAATGAAAAAATACATGGAGTCCTGCTGTGGGAAGGCATGCTATTAGGCCTGATATGGGAAGGACTCCATGTATTTTTTCATTTCATATGTTGCATTGTTTTATGATTCGAAATAACTTTTTTGTCATTGCATTGTACATTTACGACATCAAAAGTAGATAAATGGTTGGAAGTAAAGAACGATGTGCATGTTGCCAGGTTGGTGTTCTGTTTCATGTTATTGTTAAGGTGATGGCGGCAGAGTGTTGTGTATTCAATGTCAAACTATAAATTAAGAAAATGTCACAGCAAATAAACATTAAAAATATCAACGCAAGTGCAAGTGAGGTGACGCGGATAAAAAAAAATTAACTCAGAGTCGCACGGCGCCGCGGCGTATTAAAATTTAATCTTTTCCAAGTACTTATATGACCCCTCCTAAGGTAAGCGCTCTTAGAAGGCCTGCTTGAGAAGGCCTGTTTTATCGGGTCATTTCATATAAAAAAGAAAGTAAGTTTGAAAGTAGGTGGCAAGGCTTTAATCTTACCAAGGAAGGCCTGCTAGAAGCACTGCTAGCACTGCCCTTGCCTACATACGTGTACGTGTGTGTCGTGTATAAAAAATGGTCACAAAGACTTTCTTTATCATCAAACAATAGATAAAGGTAACACAATAAAAACATCTTTTGTTTGGCTTTATCGCAACATTTTTACATTATTCTGCAGCCATTGAAAACCGCAATACCTTATGTTCATGCAAAAATTTTTAATCGCGAAAGAGCCATATTTCAATCGCTAAGATGTTGATTGCAATCGCGCGTAAGCTTATATTATGTTGACAAGCGGTAGTTTGTTTGGTGCAATTTGTCCAGGGGTAGCGACTCGAAACTACAATTCGCGTTAGAAACCATAAGCAAGATTTTCAAGCAGACCCCTCTTTCGCACTGGGCACTCTGGGCAAGTGCCCTGGGCCTCGAATCGATCCCTTAAATCCTGCCAGATCACCAAACAATAACCGATATTTATTACCGAAAAACTTATTTAATTCGGATAAATCGAACCTAAATTACTGACTGCAATACCAACTTGCTTATTAGCTTGAAGCTACTCTACTCTCGCCCAAAAATTAGGCTTTCCGATTTCAGCATGCCTAGATAAATTTAAATATTAAAAATAACAATTTAATGGCATACTAACAATAAGTACGTACACTGTTTTGAAGAAAAATCTTCAGTGCACTCAACAGTGTGACTCGACAAATTATAAAAGTTTTGATGTCCATCGCAAAAGATACAGAACAGGCACGAGAAACCCTTAGTCTCTCCAAAAAATGAAAAGGCTAGAATATATTATATTAACGGAAATTCGGAACTCTATATTGGAAAGAATAGACAAAATAAATAATTATCTTCAGAAAGAAACAATATCACTGGACGTTGCAAATAATATGCTTACTTCACTTGACGATTCTATTATTAACCTCAGGGTAAAATTTGATTACTTTGAATCGTCCGCCAAAGAAAGAAACCCGGAATCTGACCACAAGGACCTACATATATCAACCGTTGATTATCTGGAGGCACTACATTGATGTATCAGTCCAAAAATATTTAGTACAGAGGAATGGGAAATGTTGCTGAATTTAGTCTGATACCCAATGAGGCATTGTACCTTGAAACTCTTTGGCATTTTAAGGAAAAACGTAGTTTACGTGGGGTTGAAAAAAAACGGCGGCTTTTTGTCTTCATGCCATAAAAGCTAAAATATTAGTTTAAAGTGTAGAGAAGTCTGAGAAAAAAATCAATCAATGTCCGGAGACAGCAAATATCTTTCTCAAAAATGGTTCAAGGTACATACACTTCCCCTATGTCATCAGACTTGGAATTATTGATTCATTTTATTCTACCGTTAATTGCGTGTATAAATATGAAAATGATTTTACAAAACTACCATGAAGATATGTAACGTGAAAAGAGGGCACCAAGCCTGGCAACATTGACACCGTTATGACTATATATTTACATTTGTTGTTGTAGTATACATACATAATATATTATATACAATAACAAAAAATTAATTCGAATCACAATGAATTGAAATATCATATATGAAATTTAAAAATACCTAAAATGAAAAATTTAACTCTTCTAGGAGAGCTAAAAATTCATCGTTAGGAAGATGGAATGAAATAATACAATAGAGAAGTGCCAAATCATCGCATGGTTGATTCAAAATCAATTCCACAGCTTCCCACACTTCATAACCTTAGTGATAGGCACAAAATAAGCGGGGATCTATCTAGATGCGCGGGGTCCCTTCAAAGAGCGGTCCCGGGGACTTTCTTTTTTTTCGTGGAGGAGGCTGTGGGAACTGCATTGCATTAACCCTGAAATGCACTTACTTAAAGTTATCGTCATAATCTTCAGAGTGTGTCAGTTCACTAAAACCCACAACCTCTTTTCAGGCCTCCATCTACCCTGCACTGAAAGAATTTTTAACGTAAAATTGCATTGAAAATTTACATTGAGCGTATACATTAAATTTTTACAATGATTTTATGTAAAAAAGTATTCTAACAATGTATTCTTTACATTTTCTCTTACATTAATATAAGTAGTTTCATTGAAAAGTGAACATTCGATTAACGTAATCGAATACATTGACTGAAGTTTTTACATTACAATAACAAAACACATTAAAAAAAATGTATGATGAAACAATGTAAAAAGTTTATGAAAAGTTTTAAAAACTATGTATGTAATGTAAATTTACTTTAAGTTTAATGTATTTTACATAAACGCCGTCACAGAAATATATATTTACATATATACTGTTGCTTTTAGCGTCAATGTTTTATTGAAAAAAAAATTTGGAACTTAGACAAAAATTAATAAAGGAAAGGTAAGATGCAAATTCAGTGATTTTTGTGCAACAAAGAGTCAATAAATATAAAAGCATTGAATATAGAGGTTAACAATTTTCAAATGGAGATTATGTTGGCGAGTACATGGACAAGTATAATATTCATGTCATCAAAAACATAGTTATTTGCGGAAATAAGATAGTTTTATTCTGTCAGCAAGTGCAAGTTATTTCGTTTCTTTCCCATTATTGTGCTTTTGAGATAAATCCAAGCCAACTCGGTGATTTCTATATACTAAACATCGAATTTATAGCTGGACCACTAAGTACTCTCATAAAAACGGCTAAAGGAAAGTTTGTGATAAAAGCAAAAGCCTATTTCTTTGCAGAACCATTAACAGATAATTTTGGCAACGATAATCAAATGTTTCCATGTATTTGACGTAGAATATCCAAAAGCATCAACGCAATTCTGGACTTTGGTTCAAGTTAAATTAATTCAAAAATTGCAGTTTTATTGGATTCATTAGAATCTCAAGATTAAAAATGTATTTAAGAAATATAATTCCAAAAAGTATTTAAATAAGTAATTTGGTTAATCTTCTTGCATTACATTTGTTTATTTTCGTATTTATGATAAGGTTATTTTTATTGTTATTATTTTCTCATACAAACAAATAAATGTGAATATATGTAAGTGCACTTGTAAAAGAATTCCAAATATACCCACACTTATATAATCAAATTTTAATTCTCTTTTATTTCCCATTACATTGAGTATAGAGAGATAAATTATGCTTACATTTAATAAAAAGCTATGAAAAATATTTTATGTAAGACATTTTTATATAGATATACATAGATCTTACACAAAATTAATGTAAGATGCATTGAAAAATTCGATATGAATTTACAGATGTCATATTTATACGATCCGATCAATGTAGTGGACTTCAGAGGCTTCAGATATTCACACATTTCGTTAGAAAGCATCTTTTACGATACAGATTGCATACTTATTGTTAGTTACAAGTTTCAAATGCTCTTACACTACTTTTCTGGAAAATTCTAAAACTCCTAATAACTTATAAAGAAAATTTTCATTAGGTAATTTTATGCTTTTTTTTTAAAGACGATAAAAGCTGTTCCTGACATTTTGTGCATATACCGACAGACAATAAAAACTCTTTGTTTTTTTATTAAAAAACAAATGAACTCAATGAATTAGGTTAGTGGTGTATCGGTTGTTCTTTTCATTCCCTCGAACTCGACACGTTGCTGCAATACGATTCTTTGGAACTTTGCCAAAAAATAATTTACCCTTGTATTTTTTCGTTTCTTCTTTTTTTAAAAATCATTTGCCTTACAGTTTTACTATAGTGGAGTTGTTTTTGTTATTCATTTGTGATGAGGGCTTAATGCTACATACCAGCTTCGAAGGGTTGAAGATTCAATGAATGAAATGAGAAAAATGGATTCTAGGCAGCGAAGTGATACGAGAATCAATTGCTGCAGAGTTCAGTGTGCAGCTGCTACTTAAATGTGTTGATGAAAAAAGTTTATTTTCTTATTTTTTATTGGAAGGGAGCATGATTTCTACAAGAAGCAGTAAATGTTTTCTTTTGAATTTAGTTTTATTAAAAACTAAATGTTTCCCCGTGGCTCCACTCGCGTATGTACAATCCCGCCAACATTTTTCAAGGTGCTTAGTACATATTGTTTAAGTTCATGGTGTCAAATTTCACAACTATAGAGGCGGACGAAATAGCCCCAATGGGCATAGCATCTCCCATGTAAGTAAAATATCTTAAGTGCCATATCTAGCGAATCTTTCTAAAATTAGGAATAACATTGTCGTTTATAAAATGCTATTTCTGGAGCAAAATCGGGCTGGATTGTACCACAAAATTTGGTACGCGGATGCTGATCTCGAATTCAATTTATTGAACCAAATGTAGACAGAATTGAAAAAGTGGGCTTGGCATTTTTCTACCTCTTTTCCAATCTCTTTCATTTTTCCTCAAAATTTTACTTATTGATTTTTTCAGCCTTTTTGTCAACTGTTTCCACATTTTTTAACATTTTCCCTATTTTTTTAACATTTTAAACCTCTATCAATTTTCTGCAATTTTTTTTCGGCATATTCAGCAATTTTCAACTTTTTCAACATATTTCAATCTATTTCAAACGTTTTTCGTGTTTTTAACCTATTTGAGCTTTATTCAACATTTTCCATATTGTATTAACTTTTGCAACAGTTTCAAAATTTTTCAGTCTATTTCAACTTTGTTCGAGTTTTTTAACCTCTTTCAACTATGTTCAACATATTCCATATTTTCTTGACTTTTTCAACTGACTTAACCTCCTCCAACTATTTTCAACATTTTCCATTTCTTTCCAATCTTTCAACATTTTATTCAGTATTTTTCAAAATTTTCAGACTTGTTCAACATTTTTCCTTATTTTTCATATTATTTTAACACTATCCATGTTTTTTCGACCTTTTCCAACCTCTAAACGAAGAAGCGAAATATGGTCGGTCTCCTGGTACACGTCGTTTAAAAATAAATTAAATATGAATAGTTTCTCTTATCTCACCAACTTACACAGGCATGCCTCGAAAACTTTTACCCAGTGCGAACATCAATCTATCGCCCAGCACCCAAACGACCTTTTGCATATGAGCATTTCCATGGTGTCGAATACATTTAAAGAAAAAAAAAAAGTCAAAATTAAACGGATTTTTATTTTGACAATAGGTTTAACTTATAGCTCCTGATTAGCTCTATAATTGGTGCTAAGGAAGCAATCACATTTGAAATATAACCTTTTAATATAAGGCGGTATATGAGCCGTGTTTTATTCGCTTTGGTTAAACCTTAAAGTGAATAAAACGCATAAGTTTAACATTTTTTAGTTCTGGTACTGACCACTAGGAGGCATGACAGTGTTCTGTTTTAAAATCAGAGGCGTTCTGATGGTCGGCAAATTCGTATAGTTGAACAGCGCCCAGCACGGTAAGGGGCCTCACGCACCAATACATATTGCATGCGTAGGGCCTCGCGTAACTTACAACCGGTTCTGTAAATTCAAGCAATGCTGCCATACATAATTAGGGCCGGTCACACCATCCTTCATGCTGTCCATCATGCTTGACAAACCTCGTTGCTTGATCATGTGAACGCTCGAAACTGCCGCTTGACACTCATGTTGGATGGATTTCAAGATATTTTGATTTCTCTGCTGTCGTCAACAACAACAACAAGTAGTTTTTCATTTCAAATAAGATTTCGTAGAGTGAACATCGATGGATTTCGTGAATAATAAAAAGTTTTGGCAAGATTCAGGTTTTTTTAGGGACACATCCTCGATGTAGGGAGTTGAAAACAATTTTTTTTATTACTACACCTCCGAAAAATAAAAAACAAAGAATTGAAGTGAGTAATGCGAGAGATGTGTACACCTCGAAATTTTTCTGCAAATGATGTTTGACAAGCATGTTGATGTAATGATGTGAACGCAAAACGAAATTTACAGTTAGACGATTTGTCAAGCCATGTTGGACAGCATGAAGGATGATGTGAACATCCCTATTGATTATTTTAGGTTTGTGTCTAGGACTACTTGCTATGTGCGACATCTATTCTTCGAATTCATAGACAAGAAAAGTTCAATCAATTGAACTAGAAATTGAGCTGGTTCACGCAGTTGCATGGAATTTTGGTTTAACCAAAACGAATAAGGCTAATGACATACGAGGCGGTTTGCGCCGCGCGGCCGTCCGCGCTGCGTAAAATAGTACTATGACACACAGAGCGGTTTGTGCCGAATGACTTTGCGTATTGTACAGTGGCTATAAAAAAAAAAATAGACAGTTGTTTGCTGATAAGCCATGGATGCAGATCTCGAGGGTACTTTGTTATTGTCAATGCTCAACTTTCGTTAGAAGGAAGAAAAGAAGAAAAATCTCAGAATGTGGATGCATTCAATAAAAAAACAGACTTAACATAGGGGATTTCTACGTTTCACTTTGTGAATTACGAATAGACGAAGAAAAATTAAATTTCATAAATCAATTTTTCGATGTTTATAAAGTCATCTATTTTTTTCTTTAAAAAAATACAAAAAAATGTTCTACTCAATTTATTTGTTTACATTTTGCATTGGATTTTGACAGCTACGGAACCAGATTTAGCTGTCAAATTTTGATAGGACAAATTAATGTAACCTTTATTGTTCTTTTCATGAATATGTTGAAAAATATAGAAATTGAAGAATATTTTGATATTTGTAAAATAATTTCAATTCAAGCTGTAAGACAAAAGAATTTTTGTTTGAAGCAGGCGCTCAGCAAATCAAACAAGATGAATATTATTTTTATTTTTCAGTTTGAACTGAAAAACGCATGTAGTTGATCAAGGGGTCAAGGAGGCTGAAGCCCCCAACATAAATATTTTTGAATTTCCAAAGGTTTAAGCCCAAATAAAACTAGCACGTCGACAGTGGCAGTGTATTTTGACATTTTTATTTACTTTCTTTGTTAATTTTAAAGAAAGTTTAATTTTTTTGTCTTTCTAAATTTGATTTTCGTGTTTTTTTAAATGCCGAATCAGTGCTAGTGATTAATCTATTCTTATTTAATTTATTTAGGTATTAACTTGTGTTAACTAATGAATTGTTTCAAGTAAAACAAGAAAATATGAAAATATAAGTGATTAATTTCGTCAGATTAAAAATCCCCTTGGCAAAAAATTCTGGTTGCGACAAATAGCAAAATGTGAAACACATACAAGCAAACAACAGGAATATAATATTTGCTAATTTTCGTCTGAATTTTTCGGCTGAAAAAAAGCAACAGCAAAACAAATAACGGGATCGGTTGTAAGCTACAAAAAAACAACAACAATTGCACGCATTTTGCTAGGATTTTTTCCACTGAATTTTTCTGAATACAATAGGCAACAACAACGCAAATTACGCGGGATCGGTTGCAAATTTGTTCTTTTGGAGAAGTCAAAATAAAAATCCTGCTTCTGGATTTGCTGGTTGCTTGGTAGCAAAAAAAAAATTATTTTTCTCAAATGCAGCTCAAATGTAAAATAATTAATTATTATTTGTAAAATGTAAATAAAAAATGGCGGAATATATTCAAAAAACTTCATATAAGTTAAAATAAATAAAATAGAAAATCCTAATAAAATAAAAAATGGCAGAGCAGAGGGAATTGTACGTCATTGTTAAAATGCCCAATGCGCAACAAAATCCAAAATCACATTTCCCCTGATTCTAAGACCGTAAATCTCTCGTCAACCACGTTAAAGTACGATCCAATTATCGACATTTGCCGGAATGTTGTTCAAAGAAGTATATATATACTTCTTTGTGTTGTTCTTCTAATATATACTTCTTTGTGTTGTTCTTCTAATATATACTTCTTTGGTTTGTACGCTAAATAAAATAAAAAAATGGAGAATGGAAATCTTGGCTAGTACACAAACCATCATAGTATTTAGCAATTAAAAGCACTGTGTTAAAGCAGCGCAACGCTTTAAAAGAACTGCAAATTCGCTGTCAAAATAAACAGCTGTTCAAATAATTCCATCATTCGTTTTGTGCTGCGCATTCGCGCGCTGTCATTTTGTTGAAGATTTGACATTTGCAAGTCTTTGTTGTTGTCCTATTATGCGTCTGATTGGAAGAATTGAATTGTTGATGTTGTGTGACTTTGAATTGCTTTCGCCAGGCTTCGGGTGTAAACGGACAAAGTCAAAGTGAAAATTGCAGTCAAGGCGTGTGGACGTGTAGTATTCGGTGGTGTTTTGCGGTGCGTATTTTATTATTTATTTTCCGTGTGGGAAAAGTGCAGTGCGGCGGTGTGTGCGTGCGACTGTGCACAAAAGCAAAGCAACAACAACGTGCTGGATTATTTATTGCCGTTAGAGAGGAAGACACACAGCTCGAGGGATCTATCGATTTTCTTCAACTGTGCGATGGGTTTTTCCACACACTCGCAGCAGCAGCGGCTGCAACGATGAAAATTCGTGTCTTTTTTTTCAAAATCAAAAGTGAAAATAAACGAGCGGAAGTAAAAACTTTCAGCAATATTTAAATTGTATGAAAAAATGCAGAGCGACAGCATGAAAAGGCGCATTGTAAAATTGTGAATAAAACAAAAATTTGTTTAAACAAGAGAAAATCATCACAAAGTGTACGCAGAAAAAAGCAATGGAAGTGAAAAAAGTAAAATGTAAAAAACAAAAGTTAAAAATGTGAAATCTTAAAAAAAATCAATCAAAATATTTCAATTGAAATAAGTTAAGAAAGAAATTTTGGAGAATAAATAAAATTGTCAGGTGAACAAAAAAAAGAAAAGCACAGCACAAGAATAAAATTGGGAGTGTTTGCTGTTTTTGCGCTTTTGTTTTCTGTATTTGCAAAACGCATAGCGCAAAGGGGGCGCGCAAAAAAGAAATAAAAAAAAGAAAACCGTAAAATTCAGAAAAAATGTGGATACCTTCCAACAACAAATACGGAGTCGGTAAGCCGAGTATTTTTCGATTTTCTTTTTATATTTTAAAACTTTTAATATCATATTTGAATAGGTACCTTTTTCAAAACTTTTTCTCACTTACTAAAAATTAACTGAATTCCCTGGAACCATACATAATAAAATAACACATTTTTGCGACCGACACCATCCACCCACTCTATAATCCCTTTTCGCTGCTACACTTCTTCCCGCTCAACAACTGAAAGTAGTGATTCACGATTTTTCTTCGTCAATGAATGAAAAGCAACGCAGCATCCGCTGTCGTTGCTCGTAATGTTTAGTACGACATCGCTGCCGCTGCTGCTGTAGCTAAAGCCACTGCCCTGGAAAAGTCACATCTTTTGTGCCTGTGCGTCCGACCGTATGACACTCGACAACGGCCAGTCAGTCAGCCTTAAACAGACACGTGTGTATTCGCTAACTTTTTGTTGTTGATTGTTCGACGCTTGGTGTTTTTCTTTTGATTTCACAGCGGCCAAAAATTGTTTGACACATACGTTGGATAGAAATTAGTCTTTATTCATATCTAGAAAATTTTAAAAAGATACTCGAATCCGAAGAGGCTTAGTAAGGCAAAATATGTGAGAACACTTTTTAAATATCATGTCTCCTTCACTAAGTATAGTATACCTTTATTATTCATGAACAGTTTGAAATCACTGCTTCTACCTGATCCTTGTTAGTTCTCGTTTCACTTCTAATCTGCATTACATATTTCCATCCTTGTTGACTTTACCCTAACCTTCATCATTGTGTGCATAATTTTTATTTTCCCTTTATGCTTATCTCTAGGCTTATACTTTACCTTAATTCTTCTCCTAAATAGAATGGTTTTCTATATCCATATCCTTGTATTTATCCTTAACCTTGTGGTTTCCCTCGTATATCCTTCTTAAACTTAACTTTATTTTCCTAATCTTTACCCTAATCTTTACCATAACTTACTTTACCTTGTCTTTGTACTTGTCCTTCTATTCATATCTGTGTATCCTTAACCTTGTATTTATCCGATTCCCTTCCCCGGGTTTACACGAGTTGTAATAGTTATTGAAAAGTTTACAACGGTGGAAGGTGGGTCAAATATTGCCGTATGGCGATTTTTCGGGCATGAAATCGATGTGCTTTTATCTCCTCAACATCATTGGTCTTAACATATTTTCTACTTCTGGCTTACTTTCCGAGTTATTGACCAAACGTTTTCTTCTTGGCCTCTCACAACCACCGGCCCACCACGATTCTGGTGATTGACGCTTATTTCGATAATTAGCCTTAAACTATCAATTGCAAAAAAAAATTAAACAGGAGAAAATGAATTTGAAAAATGCAAGGGTACTTTCTGGCGACTGCCGCTTATTTCCATTATCAGCCTTACTTAAATTAACAATTGCAAAAAATTGAGCGGGAGGAAATGACCTTCAAATATGTAACGCTGCCTCCCGTACTATTAGACATGTTAATGTTAATTTAAGACCTAGATCAATAGAGCAATTATGTGTGCAAATACGAAAATAACGTAAAAACGTAAAAGTTTCGAGTCAAATTATGCCAAATCCAAATGATTTAAACTAGGTCGTATACAGGTTGGCAATCGTAGAATTATGTGTAGATTGAATAATCTAACAAAAATTATACGTTTTTAGTAGTACTAAACACAAAAACTATCTTTTTTTACGAAGCGTAAAAATCCTGTTACCGGACAATTGGTCAGAATGAGGAACGTAGGAAATATTTACGTAACCACATTCCGACCGCTTTTAATCACTTTATAAATCTTTTAAGTTAATTAAAAAAGTGGTAATTACTTTGTAATTATGATAAACATATCGCTCATTTACTTCAAGACTGGCATAACTCAAAAAATATAAAGTGGAAGAAAAACTCATTTAAAGTTTTCAATAAGTTACTTTTTATATGAAATTTCAACAAAGTATGTATACATAAACTCTTCTCACAAGGCAAGTTTATAAGATACCGTTTTGATTTTTCCACACAAAATAAATGGCGGATATTTCTGCATCATTAACTCAAAAATCACATTTTTGAGTTATGCCAGTCTTGAAGTAAATGAGCGATATGTATACTATGTACATAAGTCACCAAAAGTTTCCATACTGAGTTTTTTAGCTCGTACACAATGATACAGTTTTATGAGAATTTGTTCTATTGCTATGCGATAATTTTCTAGTGTCAATTTTGTTCTCAATACTAACACGTTCCAACTGTGTTTAGCTCTTTATACTAACTATATGTATAAAGCTAAAACACAACTGGGACGTGCGATTTACATAACTTCTGTGTCAAATCGCACCAAAAAATAGAATTTGTTTTGTATTCTTTACAAACGTATAGGAAAATTATGGACGATATTGCACGTCTCAACTGTGTTTAGCTCTTAATGGCGTAAGTTTCATGCAACTAAAGGGTTGCTCCTTTACTTGAATATTCGTGCAAGTTTTCGATAATTTGAGCAATTTTTTCCTATTTCTTGTTACTGTACCAAAACAGTTAGCAAAAGAGAGCGAAACCAATCATTCCTGTCTCTATCAAATGTTGCCATTTTCTACTACACAAATTTCGTATAGTCGAAATTTGCAGACTATCAGGTTATGGCAATAGATGTGAAATTATTGTGCCAGCTGATTGCAAATCTTAAAAACAAAAATTTTACTGACAAAAAATGAGGAAGTTAATTGTTTGCCGATCATATTTAGTGGAATGGAATATGGTAAGAACTATCCGAGCAGTTTAGGTTCAATGTTATAAGTTCCAAAATTGCATCAATTAAAAGTTGATAATCTTAAAAGTTTTAAAACGCATCCCTATTATAAAAGATGCCGGACAGCTAGTAAGTAGTTAAACAGAGCATCCGCATTTTTATCGATGCATAGTTTTTTGACGTTTATTTTAGCGCGATGGCGTCTCTAAAGAGGTAAGAAATTTTATAAATAAAGATATAAATGAAGACAAAGGAATTGGCTAATGTAACAGCTAGTAAATCGACTGTTCGACGAGCAATTTTAGCAGCACCACACCTACAATACTAAAAATTACAAAAAAACCACCTCCTGATAATAATTATATACAACTGGATCATCAATATTAAACTTTTTTTGTCAGTAAAGACAACTTTTTTCCACTCACCGGGGTCGTTATCTTTCACTGAGCTCCAAGTCATGTGGTCCCTTGCAAAGTCGAGTCAGCGTTGCTTGCAAGAGGCGTCAAGTCATAGTTTTTTTGGGCTTAGGATTACACAGGCCGACAAAATTTGATCAAAATACATACCCAGGTACCGGACTATATATTTCCGTAGGTTTTCGATGCGCTGATTCCGAATCTGGTCGCAGAATTGCTCCATCACGTCAGGTTTTTGAGATATCCTAACCTAAAAGTGCAAAAAACACGGTTTTTGGCTATATTTGAGGTTAAGTTACATCGCGAATAAAATCGTTTTTTCCAAAACTGGTTGCGGCATCTGAAAGTATTACTCTTACCCTTCAAAACCCATTTTAAATTATGTCGATATCTCTTTTAATCACCGAAATATCATAAATTTAAATTTTCTATGTATCTTGCCATACTAGAGCTAATGTAGATCTGTATGTAGGCCTATGTAATAAATTTCAAGTTACGATATTTCGGAGACAAAAAAAGTTATTGATATAATCTAAAAAAAGATTTGAAGGGTAAAGGTAGTACTTTCAGATGCCGTAACCAATTTTGGAAGAAAAAAAAATTATTCGCGATGTAAAATAAGCGCAAATATAGCCAAAAACCGTGTTTTTTGCACTTTTAGGTTAGGATATCTCAAAAACCTGACGTGATGGAGCAATTCTGCGACCAGATTCGGAATCAGCGCATCGAAAACCTACGGAAATATATAATCTGGTTTCTGGGTATAATTTTTGTCGGCCTGTGTTATTATTTCCACACTTTACAGTGGGTATTATACCCTTCTAGTGCAGGGCTGTGTTCAGTCTCCGTCAAACTTTATTAGAACCCTCGTGATAATATAACATGGTTTTAGTTCCGTCGCAAAAAATTACGTCTCCCTAATACCCCATTGACCCTGCAGTAGAAGAGTTGAATACCCACTGTGAAGTGTAGAAAGTTGCTCCTTATGGTATGGTGATACATACTCGTATCATAGGAAAGCGTTGGTTAATTGAGAGTTCTTACCGGTATTATGACGAAGGAGTAATACTTAAGCTCTCTTTAAAACGAATTGAAAAAAAGTGCTCAGAATTTCGGCTTCACTGACACTCAAAAAGCCGAAAATGTAAGATAATTATCGTATCAGGACATTGATCCTAAGCCCAAATCACTCTTGTGCAGGTCCTGGGTGCTGTATAATTGCAGTAAAGTGATGAGCAAGGCCTCGATATGATGAACCCAATTGAAATTTAATTGACATACTTAAAAAAAAAAGTTCCAAAACGGGCTCCAACAAATAAAAACGCTCAAATAAGAGTTATTAAGGAGGAGTGGACAAAAAGATACCGGAAGGACATGATTTACAAAAACTTATCGCACCTATTCCAAGAAAGCTACAAGCCGTGATTGGCATTCGTGGTGGAATTAGAAATTATTGAACTTTTTCTTATTTGCTTTTTAGTTTATTCATATGCTCCTTGCATTTTGCCAACAATTATTTGACACCATGAAATTGCTATTGTTTTCATTTATGTTCCATAAACTTTTGTTTTTGTTTTTAACAAATAATTATTTTGTTGTTTTCTAATGAGGAATGAGTAAAAGATTTGAATAAAAAAATTTTTTCAATAATTATATGTATTTATTATTTTAATACAATATTAAAGTGAAAATTGTATTGCATAATTTATTTTGCCAACAATTACTTGACAGACTGTATGTATCTTGATATATGGTATCGAATGTCTTCCACGCCTCTTGAAAAGTTGCAACTTTTTAGGTGTTCCCGTACTTTTCACAATTTTGCACGCTCATAGATAATGATTTTGCTTACTCTCTCAAATTTTGCAACTTGCAAATTTCTGTTCCTAATGTAAGGTAACAGACCTTAAGCTTCATCGTATAAATGCTGTGTGAAACTTTAAAATGGATTGTCAAAATATATCTGCAACACATGAATTAAAATGTACAAAAGAGGCGAAATATTAATGAATTAAGAGTCCTTCAGCGCAAAATAAAAATTTATTATCAAGCGAAAAGTTAACTAAGAAAGCTAACAAATTAAGAAATTATTGGCAGCAAGTTTTTTGATATTTCCATTTGAGCTTGTCCTTGCTTTCACACAAGGCAGAACTTGCCAGCAGTTTTATTTTCTCCTTGTCTTGTGACCTCGATTCTAAAAAACCAGAAATTAACTATTTTCATTTTGGGGAGTGGTCCCACCAGATCTCACCAAGGGGAGGGGGATCAGAATTTTCAAAAAACACCTCACGTAATTAATGGACGTCCCCTTAGAGCGTAGTTTTATTCAATAAAATGTGTTTAATTTACAGATGAGTTTAAAAAAATATAAAAACTAGTTAACATGAACGCAGCTAGCACTAGAGCTCCATTTGGAGGCATAGCAGGAGTTAGTGCAGCTGACGCCAAACAAAAATAATTTAGGTGGAAATGCGGTAATGCCAGTGTGAAAAACATTTTATAATCTCGTCAAAGTAAAATTAAGCAAACCAAAAAATCAACAAATATATGAATAACATATTGCCAATGGGTTAAGAATATTGTCGCTTCTTAATTTGTGCTGTTTTTATTTTCTTTTAAAGATCTTATAAAATTAAAATCATAACAATAGTCAACTTGGATGACCTAGTGAGAAAGTAATAAAGTGAAATTAGGTAAAGAGTGCGAAAAAAAGAAGAAGAAGAAAAATAACAAAAAGAAATATATAGTAACAAGTTTTGAGTTTTATAAATGCACTTGATTTTCTTATCGCATTCGCGACAGTTAGCTATACTTTTTTACAAATAAATGTAAGTGGTATCAGAGTTGATATTTACTTAGGGATTTCACTAACGATAGATTTGGTTATACTAACTATGTATGTATTTAGTGGCGCTACTTTCTGCTTGATCGCTTCTTAAGGTTAAATTATTGCTATTTAGTGTTTATCCTAAAATTTACTTATTAATTAATTAATTATCGGTATGTGAAATATGATATGATTATGTCTTTATCTGGTGCCAGTTTCTGCTGTTGACTGGCTAAAGGTGCCGAAAAACGTAATTTCAAGCATTAAAATGTAGTGTGTACGATTAGGTGTACCTATGTTATTTAACTTAAAGTTCAAATATACGTACATACTTAGTGGTAGTTTTTTTACCGGTTTTTAGCTGTCATCTTCTCATTTTTGATTTGTGGGATACATCAACGGAAAAAGACTGTACCCAGGTATAGAGTAATTGCATCGGTTTTTTATAGTTTCATTCATAGAAGAATTTTACCGAACATCTTGAGACTAAAATAAATTTAATTGCTCAACGAAATGTAGCTTTATAGCTCTGAATATAATCCTGAAAACAATGTTTTTAATACAAGCTTCGACCTGTGGAAACAATAGTTTTCTTACTTTCTTTGATTCTGGTGGGCAAGTTGACTGCATCTACACTGACTTCAGTAAAGCATTTGACAAATTACCACACAATTTGATTTTGTTTAAATTAAAGAAGCTTGGGTTTCCTTTAAGTTTTGTCAGCTGGATTGAATCTTATTTATCTGATCGCTCATATCAAATAAGATTTCGGAGGGTGTTTTCCACCCCATTCAGCGCGGCATCAGGTGTTCCACAAGGAAGCCACCTGGGGCCGCTCCTGTTCGTTTTAACAACACAGGCCGACAAAATTTGATCAAAATACATACCCAGGTACCGGACTATATATTTCCGTAGGTTTTCGATGCGCTGATTCCGAATCTAGTCGCAGAATTGCTCCATCACGTCAGGTTTTTGAGATATCCTAACCTAAAAGTGCAAAAAACACGGTTTTTGGCTATATTTGAGGTTAAGTTACATCGCGAATAAAATCGTTTTTTCCATAACTGGTTGCGGCATCTGAAAGTATTACTCTTACCCTTCAAAACCCATTTTAAATTATGTCGATATCTCTTTTAATCACCGAAATATCATAAATTTAAATTTTCTATGTATCTTGCCATACTAGAGCTAATGTAGATCTGTATGTAGGCCTATGTAATAAATTTCAAGTTACGATATTTCGGAGATAAAAAAAGTTATTGATATAATCTAAAATAAGATTTGAAGGGTAAGGGTAGTACTTTCAGATGCCGTAACCAATTTTGGAAAAAAAAAATTATTCGCGATGTAAAATAAGCGCAAATATAGCCAAAAACCGTGTTTTTTGCACTTTTAGGTTAGGATATCTCAAAAACCTGACGTGATGGAGCAATTCTGCGACCAGATTCGGAATCAACGCATCGAAAACCTACGGAAATATATAATCTGGTTTCTGGGTATAATTTTTGTCAGCCTGTGCAATTAATGATGTTACACATGTCATTAAAAACTCGCATCTGCTAATATATGCAGATGATATGAAAACTTACAGGAACGTGATGGGGGTTGGTAATACTATTCCACTTCAGTCTGACTTGAAATCCTTTGAGGTTTGGTGTTCTAAAAATAACTTACATCTTAATCCTGATAAATGCCAATCTATGATTTTCACCAGGAGGAAAAATATTGTGAAATTTGACTATGAATTAAAAGATAAGAAAATTTGTCGTGTCGATTTAGTCAAAGACCTAGGTATACATTTTGATGTTAAATTAACTTTTAATGAGCATATTAATCAAATTTGTAAAAAATCCTCATCTCTGCTTGGCTTTATTAAGAGGTGGGCAAAAGAATTTAATAGCCCTTTAGTAACGGTGACTTTATATAATACAATAGTGCGTCCTCACTTAGAGTACGCCAGCCAAGTGTGGTCACCATTTTATAATATTCATATTAATAGAATTGAGAGAATTCAAAAAAATTTTATTCGTTTTGCTCTCAATGGCTTAAATTGGATTGACTCTTTAAACCTTCCTCCTTATGAGGATCGTTTGAAGTTACTACATATGCAATCTTTGAGCACGCGTAGAAATATTGCGGATATACTTTATCTGCATCAACTTGTAACTAGGTCTCTTGCTGCACCAGAGCTTCTTAATTATATTCACTTAAACACTAATCGCAGGAGTAATCGTAACTCTAATCAATTATTTTACCAACATTTTAGTAGAACTAATTATATGGCCACTGCTCCTTTTAATCTCATGACTACTCTTATTAATAATTGCGATGTATATGATATTAGCTTGTCAAAAGGTCAACTCAAGCTTAGATTGAAAAATAACTATAGTTAATTTTGTAGCTTAATGGTTGTTGGTCTTTATGTTTGTGTTGTCCGAGCCCCACAGCATGATGGGTAAATTTTTTCTAACATTTATGCCTTGGACCATGTTGATAAATTCATGCAATTGCATTCATGCAATTGTATGTTTATATACATATGATCTGGGTGGGTATGTTGAGAAAGTGTGATAAAGCTAAGAAAAAATTATAAAAATATAACAAATTTAATTGCACGTATAATTTTTTCATTTTCCTTAATATGTAAGCTTTTTACTTGGTTTTAAAGCTTCAAGCTAAATTGCTAAGAAAGCTAATCGCTGTAGAAGCTAAACTCTATTATTATTATTACAATATACACACCTGCTCAAAATAATAGGTACACTTCTCAGTTTAAACTCTATTACAAAAATATTTTGGAAATATAGAGGAAACATCGTAGTGGTAACGTGAATAAAACATTTTGGTAGCACGATCTTCAGTAAAACAAATCATGTAATTCCCTTAAGTTTTGAACGTTTCTACTTACTGTGTATACTTTGAAAATTTGCATGCTCAAAATAATAGGTACACCTGCAAGTTGGTTAAAAATTTTGTTAGATAATTTTTTTTTTAATTTCTTTGAGCTTTCCTTAGAAGAACGGTGAGTTTTCTATAATTAAATGTTAGAATTCAGTGAATTGACAGCAAAAAATTTTAGTTGAGTTGGGTCGTAAGTCAAATTGATCTGCTGTGGAATACAGACTGGCTTTAAACTTGAATAAAGAAAGAAAATCTCTTCGATGCAGCTTGCTGAATAACGTATGGTGAATAAAATCTGGACACTTATTAAAAAACATAATTTTAAGGTCGAGCGTAACTGACAACAAAAGTTCTAATAGTGAAGAGAAATGGAATGTTTTGTCGATTGTCGGGCGTCAAAATTATTGTATAATATTCACATTTAATCGCAAAAATGTATTTAAACGAGTTGCAGCCTCGTAAAGTTATTTGCGAATTTTCGGAAGATTTTCCAAATAAAACTAAAAATGAAATTTTCCATCACTTTAAAGATATGGGATATAAGAAATCGACCATAAGTATATAATAAAATTGAGCTTCTGAAGGAAAAAAAAAGTGAAACAAAAACTTGGTTTTGGCAGAAAATGCGCCCTACAAGACAGCAAAGTTCGGGCTCAGATAAAGGCAGATACAGTAGGTCGGGTTACAAAATCATTCCGGCAACTAGAAAAAAAATATAACTACACCGGAAAGATATACAGAAAAACAAAAGAAAATGTTAAAGATATGAACTTTTTTGTTTACACTTTCATTATTTAGTGTATTCACCTTTATTTTGGATAAATTTCGCAATTCTTCTTAGGATACATTTGATTAGAGCCTGGCAGATTTCCTTGGGTATCTCATTCCACATTTCTTGGACACACTCCCACAATCGCTCCGTATTCGTGGAAATTTTTTTTTTTTGCTTTTTCTTCTTTAAGGCCCCACACAGGTTTTCTATCTGCTTTAAATCATGTGACTGACTCGGCCAGCTAAGCGCGTTGACTTTATTGTCCTCAAAACATTTTTTCACAAACACAAGAGGTGTGTTTTGGGTTGTTATCTTGCTAATATATCCAAAGCAAGGGCATGTTTTCCTCAGAATGGGGCAACATTGCGTTTTCGAATATACCTTTGTATTCGGCTGCTGTCATTTTACTCGTTGTCCGGAATATAGGACCTATCCCATATTAAGGAAAACACTACCACACCATAATATTTCCGCCTCCGTGTGTATTTTTTCTGTGAATCTGCCGTGAAACTCTTTGCTTTTAGGCCGTCGCACATTCTTTTCTGAATCATTTCCAAATAAATTAATCTTAGTTTCATCTCTCCTTGAGATATTACGCCACTTTTTCTGCCGTTCAGGTCAGGACCAGGTTCCATGATCCCTTGCAAAATTTCGCCTCATGCTCAATTTTTTTTCCGTAGCTAAGGAACTTTTTCAGCTATGCGCCCAGGTAGGTTTACCTTTAGTAAACGTCGTCGAATTGTTTGAGCGGTAGCCGCGTTCCCAATTTCTGCTAAAATTGTCTTTGAAGATTTAAATATGCTTTTTTTTCGATACTTTCAATATGAAGATCATCTGTTGGAGCGGTTTTTGATGGTCTACCACGAGTTTATTTTTCCGGTTTATTTTTAAATTCATTTCTCACAAAATTGGGAGATATAACGTATGGTGAACAAACGCTAAGTGGTTCAAATAATATATAAAAATTTTTTTTTTAATTTGTTTTTTATTTACTTATTTAAGTACATTAAAGTTCGATTATAATTTATAAAAAATAATTTACTCCACATTGATTTTCTTTTCATATTTCCAGAGGTAGTTTTCTCATAGACTCCTGAATTCCATTTGTATCGATTCTTTTCAGCTTTAATTTATTTGTATTAACTAAACAATCAAAATTGTTTGTCAATAACGCTTGCTAGAAATACTTCGCTTCAAATTAGCCCAAAAATTTTAATTGATCGTAGTTGTGGCACGTTTGATGGGTTAAAATATTAAGATACAATTTCAATGCCTCGCAAGTTCAAATCATCTAATGAATCTTGCGTAATTTGATGAAGCCAAATCCGGCCAGAAAATTACTTTATCGCGTCGATGCTATTTTTGCATAAATTTGGGGAGTTCAGGAATGCATCCTTCCCTGTAAGTCTTGGAAGTGAAAGCTAAGCTACCTTTCAAAAATACTGGTTTACTGACGCTACGATCACTGATTGTCAGTCATAAGAAAACCTTTTCAGGGAACTTGGTGTTCTGGATATATTTGATGTTGTCAGGTGGATTGTGGGTAGCCAAATTCAAAGTTTAGTTTAGACTGCCCTTCATTACCTCCCACAGTAGAATAACTCTCGCCATCCATCCCGCAAATGCACGGTGAAAATGTAGCGAAATTTTGTTCAGAAAGCGCAATCAACCTAGATTTGAGTTCTTTTGACTACTTCTCTGTAGTAGTTGGCTTAGATTTTCTTTTTTAATTTGTACTTCTATGTTCTCCAAATAGTTTTATATAGTATTTTTATTTTCATTAACGCAAAAGCACCACTTAACGACCACTTATCGGCGCGTCTGTTTGAATCTTGTAAAAAATACATAAATATGTCATGTAATTTCACTAAAATTTACCTATTTATTGTTATAGATGTTTACCGTGGGAAAAATAAGTTAACAATAATTTAAGTGAAAGTTTTTATTACTAAATTTAGTTTTTAAAAAATTGATACAAAAAAACACAACGTTCACCAATTACCGACCGGCCTGTGATTATTTTGTCTGTTTCCGTCCACTGAAGCACCTAATTCTGACCGTTAATGTCGCAATAAGAAAAAGCTATAGTTTTTCAGATAACATTTATTATAAACGTAAAACTTTAATGAAATTTACGAGTTTGGTCAAAATCTTTTAATTTTAAACAAACAAAGTTAATTTCTAAGTATAATTACCTATATATATCAGAAAAATTTCGATTTGACCAGATCTGATCCATTTTTCATAGTTTTGAAATTTTTAACGACCATCTCCATTTTCGAAAAAATAAGATTTTTATTGAAAGTTTGAAATTAACATTTCTCGTTCAGATCTATTTATTAGAAACATTTATTAGAAACATTAAAACGTTGAAAGGTGGGTCAAATCTTATCGTATGGAGATTTTACGGAAATGAAATCGATGTATTTTCATCTGCTTTACAATACTAGTCTGAACATAATTTTTTACTTGTGGCTTACTTTCCGAGTTATTGAGCTAAACTTTTTTCGTCGGCCTCTCACAACCAGAGTCACCTCGATTCTGGCGACTGACGCTTATTTCCACTATCAACCATACTTAAATTAACAATTGCAAAAGGGAGGAAATGACCTTCAAATATGCAACGCTGCCTACCGTACTATTAGACATGTTAATGTAAATTTAAAACCTAAATCAATAGAGCAATTAAGTGTGGAAACAGGAAAATAAGGTAAAAACGTAAAAGTTTCATGTCAAATTATGGCAAATCTTATTAATTTAAACTAGGTCGTATACACGTTTGACATCGTAGAATAATGTACAGATTAAATAATCTAACAAAAATTATACGTTTTAAGTCTAACTAGACACAAAAACTATCTTTTTTTTCGAAGCTTAAAAATCCTGTTACCGGACAAATAGTCGGAATGAGGAACGTAGGAAATTTTTACGTAACCACATTCCGCCCGTTTTTAATCACTTCACAAATCTTTTAAATTAAATTAAAAAGTGGTAATTACTTTGTAATTATGATAAACATATATATATGCACACAATAAAATATTTACAGCTCAGTTTATTTCTGCTGAAAATTCGATAAACTTGAAACTACTTTTTTTACACTCGCGAAACCATCGAACCGCACCGCTACGTAGTTTAGACTCAACTAACAAAAAATCCGTTGAAGCTTTAAAATGATTTTTTCACAGTTGACGTATCGATATTGAAAGAATGAAATGCGTTCACTTTCGTAGACTTTGCGCGGGAAATTGATTGAATTTTATAGAGTTTTTTAAAGCGGTCGGATATATGAACTAGGTCGGCGACCGGTGCCGTTGAGTTACCTATTATTTTGAGCAGGCAAATATTGAGCAAATAGTATTCATTTGCCTCAACTTTTGTACCTTATGGTAATTCTTAAAGAATTTTTAGTTTTTTTATATACAGTCGTGGACAAAACAATAGGGTCAGCAATAACTTAGAAATATACATTAAAATTTTTTGGCAACCCTTGTACGATACCAAACGAAAACTTTGGGGGAATTATTTATAGGTGTTACTAGCTCCAAAAATGATTGGTTGGAAACTTTGAAAACTAACGGTAAATTATTTATACCCTCAACATTACAAAAATCAGCAGTAGCACGTGGACAAAACAATAGGGTCACCTCTTTAATACAATTAAATTATTAATTTTGTGATTAAAGTAGATATTGTGGGTATTATTTTTATTAATTTCAGTTATATATTTGTTTATTAAGAAAAAAAAAAAAATATTAGGACGTTCAAATATGGGCCGAACCAAGCATTTTACAAAAGAGGCTTGCGCTATCATTAACCAATTACGTAATGAAGAAAAAGCCAACGAAAAGTAGGTGGATCGATTGGTCGTTCTCAAAACGTTGTGTACAATGCTCTAAAACTAATAAAAACACAATTTTAAAAAGTTAGAAAACGTAAAACTACGAAAAATATGACAATCTTATCAAATTAAGGTTAACCGATGACCCATTTAAGGGCTTTGCTGCAACAACAACTGAGCTGAGGCTGCAAGTGTCCTCCAGTACTGTTAGGCAGAGATTAGTGGAAAAACATCCTTTTGGAAGAATATCGCGAAAGGTGCCCGATCCTGACTTATTGGCATAGACAAGAAGGTCCTTAGAATGGTAAAAACTGGCGAAATATTTAAAATTCAACAACAAACGATTTTTCTATGCCTATAGCAGCATCGGGCATCAAATCGTTATCAATAAAAGTTTACACGAAATCCCACATTGATTGGCCAGGTACTTAGAATGAATGAATGAAAACTGGCGAAATAAGCAACATTCAACAACAAACGATTTTGTCTGTGCCAATAAGTCAAGATCGGGCACTTTTCACGATATTCTTCCAAAAGGATGTTTTTCCACTAATCTCTGCCTAACAGTACTGGAGGGCACTTGCAGTCTCAGCTCAGTTGTTGTTGCAGCAGAGCCCTTAAATGGGTCACGGGTTAACCCTAATTTGATAAAATTGTCATATTTTTCGTAGTTTTATGTATTCTGACTTTTTTAAATTGTGTTTTTATTAGTTTTAGAGCATTGTACACAACGTTTTGAGAACGACCAATCGATCCACCTACTTTTCGTTGGCTTTTTCTTCATTACGTAATTGGTTAATGATAGCGCAAGCCTCTTTTGTAAAATGCTTGGTTCGGCCCATATTTGAACGTCCTAATATTATTTTTTTTTTCTTAATAAACAAATATGTAACTGAAATTAATGTAAACAATACTCACAATGTCTACTTTGATCACAAAATTAATAATTTAATTGTATTAAAGAGGTGACCCTATTGTTTTGTCAACGTGCTACTGGTGCTTTTCGTAATGTTGAGGGTATAAATAATTTACCGTTAGCTTTCGAAGTTTCCAATCAATCATTTTTGGAGCTAGTAACACCTATAAATAATTCCCCCAAAGTTGCCAAAAATTTTAATGTATATTTCTAAGTTATTGCTGACCATATTGTTTTGTCCACAACTGTATATATAAAGGCTACGAAAAATAAAGATTGCGTTCTTGCAAAAAATTTTACGGTAAAAAATTTAAAATTAAATTTGAGTTTTTTCACATTTTATATTTATTTATTTTGCTTAAACTAACTACTGTAGATGCTGCATTTATTTTTGGACTTGTGTCATTTTGGACTTATTGGAATGATAATTAGCTTTTCGTTTCAAGGATACAGTAAACTTTTCTAACTCGAACGTCGCTAACTCGAAGTCTTCTATAAGACAGAGAAATTAGATATTCTCTTCCATTCAAGTGCGTACCAGATGTTTATTTGCTTCGATAAATGTACATTGTCATTCATTATATGTGCTCCAAAGGACTTCAGCTCTGACGCTATATACAAAAGTGTTAAACATTAAAGCTTAAAAATTAAAACAAGTAAAATTTAAAATGGGCTTCCAATTTTTTTTTGCAATATCAAACTAATTATTATATTATTCTGATGGATAGTTTTATCTTTCTGTTATTGTTCTGGGTGCTTCCGGCGTGAATATCTTTGTTCACAATTGTCTTTAATTTTTATGTACATAAATAAGCAAAGCGCACACATTTATCTTTCTTCTACCGATTTCAATCGGATTTCTAGTTGGAGAATACATAAATTCGAATAAAGTAACATAACGTCCGGTAAATAAGCTGACAAACACAACAAACAGGAACTAAAAGTAGAAGGAAAAAAAATTCATAAATATAGTTACTGCAATGAATATTAAATACATAAATTATTTTATGTACCTCTAAGACTAAAAAAGTTATTAAAAAAACTTGGAATGCTTAATGTGCCAAATAAAAGAAATAATTATTGATTGCCGAACGAAATTGCAAAAGTTTGTCAGTTAGCACTTCTCCTAAACGACCTCACCGAAATCGAAGAAACTTTCAACTAAAATAAAAAAATCATTAAAATCTTGGAACGCGTTACTTTTAGTTTTTCATTAATTTTTCTGGGCGCTGAACTTTACTTTGAATGAAAGTTTTCTATGGTAATTGCTGCTGTTTGATGGACTTAGTCCTCTACAAAAAAAACAATTTGATTGCTTAAATACTACTCCAAAATAGATTTTAAAAGTGGAAAAAGGCCGTTCAAGTATTACGTAACGCACTTTGGGGGGGGGGGGAGGTCAAAGAAAGCGTTACGTTGCGAGTTAAAAATATCTTGTTTTATTTAATAATAATTGTGACTTTTAGGTAAACATGGTCACTTGGGAGATACCGTAACGTGTAAGGAGAGGGACGGGGGACAAATATCTTCAAAAATTGCGTTACGTAATACTTGAACGGCCCCAAATTTGCAGTTACATAGTACAAGTATTAGAGCTTTTCATCACAAATCATTCCATCTGCATTCAGACATCCCTAATATTTCGGTGTTGAGTCTCTTTCATTCGCTTGCCGCTTGTTGCAGCTTTCCAAAGTCCAAGTGTTCGAACATTCCATGTGCCAATACGTACATACGTTGTGTTTCATCGAGAAAATGTTATTTTCGAGTTTTAAATTTATGAAATTAACTACTGAGTTTTGTTTCAATTCCTATAACGACTAAATCAACTTCAATTAAACATGAATTTTGCACCTCCAAATCCGATGTGCATGCTGCCGAGACAGGTAGATTTACCAGTATGGTATTACCGTTGAGGTGATCCATGATAGTTGAGGAAGAAAATGAATGGATAGGAGATTTGGTTGTAATTATGATCTGTGAATGACAAGAATAAAAAAAGTATAGGATTTGGTGTGACAGCTTTTTGGCTTTATAAACTTTAAAAAAGAAATGTCAAACGAAATATCAATTAAACTCACAAATTGACATTTCGCGACCTTAAAATCATATAATTTTCACATCAATTAAGAACTTTTAAGGTGTTGGTACATAGCGAATTAACAATCAGTTTTTGAACCACTCTAATATTTATGCACTACTATATTTATCGAAAATTTGTATCAATATAATCTGCGGTGTTTTTTCGCACAACAATTTAACATGCCAAATTGAAAACATACAAATAACAATAGTAATTTTACTTTTAAAAATATCATCTTTGGTTTTTTAGTTTTCTGCAAAAATTGTTCATAAACTTCCACACAAACTTGGATTTCGCCGATCTTTTCTAAGGAATATCCCTCAAAGACTCTTGTTACTGCTTTGTACTTTCCAATAGGTATATTCAGATAACGCATGTATTTCAGATTGAAGTACATATCCTTCACAAAGACTTTTCCCTAGTAAAACCATATTTTTTTCGTGATTAAAAATAAATTAGAAATAAATTGAAAGCTGAATATACATATAACATAGTTTAGTCATAATCCATTCCAGCAAACATTAAAAGCACTTTCCGAGTATGATACGTACGTTTTTGATCATATTTCTGAGGCTTAATCACCACTGTGGGAATAAAAATAAGAATACCTTAATAAAATAAGAATTACCTAATTGTGATAACTAAACTAATTTTTCATAAAAATTGTTAAGGGTCATAAAATGCGCACGATCTTCTTAAAAAATATTTTTATGAGAGATCAACAACGCTTAGTTTATTTTATATATTATCATAAATCGCTCTTATTTATAATTCTGTGCCAAAAAGGAATTTCTGCTTAAGTCGACTTAAGCACGGAGGAAGTTGAGGCCAATTTTCCATTAGATCTTGGTGAAACTAGCTCTCCATCTTTAGCAATATCAAGAATTAAAAAAATACTAACAACTTGCGTAAAAAACAAAGAGCAGTTGCAACCAGAACTAATCTAAATTGGCCTTAATTCCCTTCGTGCTTTAGTCGACTTAAGCAGTTTTTCCTTTCCTCCACATAATTTTTTTAGCACTTATATTTTTTCAAAAGCTCATAAAATGTTTGCCAGAATAAACAATGATCGCATTCAGCCGTAAGTGCAGCTGAAAAGCGTCTTAAATAAGTTTTCTGAAACTGATATTTTTTGAATCATCATTAAATTGTTTTTAATTTTGTCAGTTCAACAATATTTCTTCAGCTGTGGAATGCGGCCTGAATGCCTGATGGTCTTGAATTTAACTTACCCTATATGGGCAGGTGTGATTAAAATTTGTATATTCCAATAACATATTCCTTGCATACCTTGTATATATGTTGTAATTATTTGTTTTGGATACCTCACATGCATTTGCTGATATACTTATCAAAAATGGTAAATACTTGTTTGCAGAGTTTTGTACAAAAGCTTGATAATGAACCTTAGAAAAAATATGAATGAAAGAGCTGTCCGTGGATAAACATGGTTTGTTCTTGCAATGGAATAGCCGAGTTTCAAATTTAATTTAGTAGGTATAAATTAACTAAAAACTGATCTGATAGGCTATGCTTATATGCATTGTATATGACTATGTATACAGGTCGAGACCATGACTCATTTTATTTTTTGTGCAATACAATTTTGGTCGCAGACCTATATTAATATAGGGCGCAATAGTAACGGTTCGTAGCATGTCGACTTCTTGTGTTTGAACATAAATAACGGTTCTAAAAAATCCCAAAGTTTTTGGTTTTAAGACACAATGCCAGTATTTCGAAATGCGAAATTTCAAAAATGCAATCCTTAGTGGATACGGTACGGGTAGTGTTGAACCACGAACACGATTTATTTGTAGAATTTCGTCAGGCTGTTTACACAGTTCGACAAAATTTGGTCAATTCTGAGTATCTGAAACCCAAATATACTTTTCCAAAGGTTTTCGACGTGCTGAATTCGAATCTGAGGTTAGAATTTCTCTGGTGGTTTCGGTTTTAGAGATATTCTAAACTGAAAGTGCGTTTTTCAAGGTATTTGAGGTTATATTACATCGCAAAATAAATTTTATTTATGAAACCATTAATTGGTTTCAAAAGAACTACTTCTTCTCTTCAAAATTCACTCTGGATTATATCGATATCTTTCTTTTTCTCCGAGATATCGTAAGTTGAAATTTTTTACACATTCTCTAACTGAAACTTAATTTGATTTTTATGGAGACCTATATAATTGGTCATTCTTTTATTAAACGCACACTTTGTATTTTTTGACGTTTTTGAACATGTTTTGAAACCAAATTTCTCAAAAACTATAGGATAGGATGAAAAACAATTTGATCATTTTTGTTTAGAAATACTAAAAATTTATAAAAAAAAATAAAAAAATTTAAATAAATTTGTTTAAACATTAATTTTTTTAATTAAAAAAATTTTTCTCAAAATATTTTCAATATAACACCTTTAGTTTTTTTTTTTTGTTTTTTTTTATGTGTTATTCCCCAATCAATCCTAAGTTTAGAAACTACGAATTATTTACTGATGACGTGCATGGGCGTTTTTCAACATAAAATTCGAAATACATTTTTTTTTTTGTAATGTTATTTTCAATCAATCCTAAGAATGAATTTTTTGTCGAATTTTATGTTGAAAAAACATGGTGCGCGTCATCAGTAAAAAATTTGTAGTTTCCAAAGTTATGGCGGGAATTTCGATATGAAAACACATGCATTCTTAGGATTGATTGAAGAATAACATATAAAACAATAAAAAAAACAGAAGGTGATATATTGAAAATATTTTGAGGAAAAATTTTTTAATTAAAAAAATTAATGTTTTAACAAATTTATTTAAATTTTTTTAATTTTTTTTATTCTATTATTTTTTTCTCATCCTATCTCTTATAGTTTTTGAGATACTTCGTTTCAAAAAATGTTCAAAGTGTGCGTTTATTAAAAGAATGACCGAATAAATTTCAATTTACGATATTTCGGAGAAAAAGTGAGATAGTAAAAGTGAGTAATACTTTTGAATCCAAATAATGGTTTCATAAATAAAAATTACCTTTCGATGCAATATAACCTCAAATACCTTGAAAAACGCACTTTCAGGTTAGAAGATCTCGAAAACCAAAACCACCAGAGACATATGTAGTACATATTATGTACATGGAAGACTATTCAATTGCAGGAACCAGTTTAAGTACATGCTCTCCAAAAAAAAATTTAAATAAATTTCAGAATTTCAAGTACGCCTTCTTGGGTTATTTTAGATCAGGTTTTTAAGATATTTAAAAAACGATTTTCAAAAACATTTGAAGACTCAGAAACCCGAATTTTTTGTATTCTTCGTAAAAATTTGTTAGACATCAATTTCCAAGGATGTCAAACATATCGATGAAATAGAAAATTTTGCAAGTAAGTTCACATACTTGGTTAGCCAAACCAAATAATATTATACCTGAAGAATAAATATTCCGTCAGCAGCACTTGTAGGTATTATCTGGGAAAATTTAAATTTTTCTTAAATTTCAGCCAAAAATGGTTTGAAATTAGCTCGAAATTTACGTAATCAAACATTTTTTGTTAATGGTTTCGTTCTGTTTGTTTCCTGGAAAGATATATTCCCTCAATATAAATTCGAGATTTCCAGAAATATCAACATTTCTAAAAATGTTTTTTCTAATAACTCAAAAATAGCTCATAATTCTTGTAACGCAAAGGCACCACTTACCGACCACTTATCGGTACGTCTGTTTCAATCCCCTAGAAGATACATAAATATCATATGCAATTTCACTAAAATTAACTTATTTATAGTTACAGATGTTTACAACGGAAAAAATAAGTTGGCAATTGTTTAAATTATAGTTTTTATTTCTAAATTTTGTTTTTAAACAATTGATACGAAAAAACACGAGGTGCACCATTTATCGACCGGTCTGCGATAATTTTGCCTGTTTCCGTCCACTGAAGTACCTGATTTTGACCGCTAATGTCTCAATAAGAAAAATAGAAATCACTATATTTATATTTGTTTAAAAGAAAATGAATTTCACGATTTTGATTAAAATCTTTCACTTTTTCGTAAACAAAAACAGTAGTTTCAATTGCATTACCATTATTAGTCAAAACTGCTCATCAATATTTATGTCCAAAATAGTTTGGTTGTGGTCGTTATAGTACGGGAGTCAGCGTTGCATTTTTGAAGGTCATTTCCTCTCGCTTAAATTTTTTTGCAATGGTTAGTCTAAGTAAGGTTGATAATGGAACTGAGCGTCAGTCGCCAGAATCGTGATGGGTCTGGTTGTGAGAGGCCGACGAAAAAAGTTTAGCTCAATAACTCGGAAAGTTAGCCACAAGTAAAAAATTATGTTAAGATCAATGTGGTAGAGCAGATGAAAACATATCGATTTCATATCAGAAAAATTTCGATGTAACCAAATTTTAGCCATTTTTCATAGTTTTGAAATTTTTAACGACCATCTCCATTTTCGAAAAAATAAGGTTTTTATTGAAAGTTTGAAATTAATATTTCTCGTTCAGATCTGAAAATCATATTTTTCACCCAAAATAGCTATTTTTGGTCAAAATTATAGTATTTATTAAAAACATTAAAACGGTGAAAGGTAGGTCAACTCTTATCGTATGGAGATTTTTCGGACATGAAATCGATGTATTTTCATTTACTTTACAATAATGGTCTGAACATAATTTTTTACTTGTGGCTTACTTTCCGAGTTATTGAGCTAAACTTTTTTCGTCGGCCTCTCACGATTCTGGCGACTGCCGTTTATTTCCATTATCAGCCTTACTTAAATTAACAATTGCAAAAAATTGAGCGGGAGGATATGACGTTCAAATATGTAACGCTGCCTCCCGTACTATTAGACATGTTAATGTTAATTTAAAACCTAAATCAATAGAGCCAATTATGTGTGCAAATACGAAAATAAGGTAAAAACGTCCAAGTTTCGAGCCAAATTATGCCAAATCCAAATGATTTAAACTAGGTCGTATACAGGTTGGCAATCGTAGAATTATGTGTAGATTGAATAATCTAACAAAAATTATACGTTTTTAGTCCAACTTAACACAAAAACTATCTTTTTTTACGAAGCGTAAAAATCCTGTTACCGGACAATTGGTCGGAATGAGGAACGTAGGAAATATTTACGTAACCACATTCCGACCGCTTTTAATTACTTTATAAATCTTTTAAATTAATTAAAAAAGTGGTAATTACTTTGTAATTATGATAAACATATCGCTCATTTACTTCAAGAGTGGCATAACTCAAAAAACACAAAGTGGGAGAAAATCGCATTTAAAGTTTTCAATAAGTTATTTTTTATATGAGAATTCAAAAAAGTATGTTTACTTAAACTCTTCTCACAACGCGAGTTTATAAGATATCTTTCTGAGTTTTTGACACAAAATAAAACATGAAATGAATATTTCTGCATCATTAACTCAAAAATCACGTTTTTTGAGTTATGCCACTCTTGAAGTAAATGAGCGATACATTGTATATGCATACAAAAAAATATTAAAATACTTATAGCTCAGTTTATTTTCGCTGAAAATGCGATAAAATTGAAACTCCTTTTTTATCTTTGTTAACACTCGCGAAACCATCGAAATGCACCGTTGCGTAGTTTTGACTGAATTGACAAAAAATTTGTAAAAATTTTAAAACACTTTTTTTACAGTTCACGTATCAATATTGAAGGAATGAAATGTGTTCACTTTCGTAAACCATGCGCTGGAAATTGATGGACTTTTATAGAGTTTTTTAAAGCGGTCGGATACATGAACTCGGTCGGCGACCGGTGCCGTTGCGTTATTGATGTTTTCAAAACATCATTTTTGTAAACTTAATTAGCTAAGATATCTCAAACTTAATAGTAAATATCATAAGCTTTAAATTTGATGGAATTAAATAAAAAAAGCGCTTTGAACTTTGAAGTTTTGACTTTTTTGCTTTGGGCACATTTTTTTCTTCCTTTTTAAGTCTATGGACATGAACATGTTTTTGGGAACCTTATTCTATATTTATTTCAAAAACCGTATCTGATTAAAAAACACGAGGGTAAGTTTCAGAATCAGTGCACCAAAATCTCTAAAAAAAATTGATTTTGGACTCTGCATTTTTTTTTTCTGTTTTAGAGCAGTGTTGTTTAAGACGAAACTTTCATAGTTATATCAAATTTACCGTAAGGTTCTTAAATTCATTCATTCACCTTCCATATTCATTACAGCTGTATACCGATTTATAGCTTTCAACGAACATTTCGTATTGATGATATGTTTTGGATTTGGGAAGCACTCAAGTTTATTTATTTTAAAAATCGTCGATGATTCATAGCCGCCACACTTATTTGGAGCAAAAACAATATTAAAAATTCGTTTAGTTATCAATTTATCAATTATCAATTGAAGTTTGCCGTGAAAACAGCGCTATCACAGCAAGTGTTATGGTAAAAGTTTGGCTCATCGTGGCTAAAACTGCGTGTATACTAAAGAGTTACAAGCCGCAATACTTACTATTTATATATAAGCGGTAATATGTATGTACAATTGTCTGCAAAATTAATTTTACGCATCTAATTCACAGTGCGTGCCATTACAACCTTATAATTGGGTTTCGGATTTGAGACGGTAGCTTACGGTACGCCAAATATACATTTTTCTCACGAACTACTTTCGGCTAGTGCTTCATCGTATCGTGCTCGTAATTAAGCTCGTAGTGTAGCTCGTAGTAGCTTATCTTCTTTGTACTCATTTTCGTACGAGAAATCGAGTTTTCGCGATTTTTCTCGCTTATATTTATATATATTACTAACCTGCGGAATTTTCCGCGCACTCCTTGCTGCACAACCCAGCCCACATTTTACGCTGTCCTCTAGTAACGGCATTCAAGACCTTTTAATTGAAATCGGATTTCATAAGAAACTATTTATATATGTATTTGGAAATAACCAAATGCTTCTTTGAAAAAGATCAATATCTCTTGAAATGAACTTTCAAAAACTGAAAAATATGCAAAAATAAGTTGTTTTCAACAGTAAATGTTTTTACTCAGAAGTTAGAATCCTATCGAAAGGCTACATAATTCCAGATATGTCACTTGTATGATTTGACTTTTAATCGCACAGTTTACCTTTTTGTGGTTTTTAGTCCCTGATATTTATTTTTTTAAATGTTTGACCGTATTTCGCACGTGTGATAAGTTTCTGCTTGACCAAATAATTCACTGCGACAATTATGAAATGAATTAAATGCCATCAATATAATTATTTCCACAATTTTCAACATACATATCGTCATATGAAATCAAAAAGCCCTAAGTTACATTGAAAAAATTTAGCTGGAGACCAAAACCAAAAATTTTCAATTTTTTTTTAGGTTAAGCTTATTTGATAAGAACGTTGTTTTTAATTGTAGGAGTGTAAAGTTTTACAGGAACATGTATTTTGATACGGTGCATCATAATTAATTTTGAATTTTTTTTTACAATCGTAAGCAGAGTTTAACAAGACAGAAAAGCAACTTTGCGCAAACGTGTTGAAGAGGCAAAGATAACACGGTCCGACAAAATCAAACTTTTCGTGGAGAAATTTCAATATATTCTGAAGATAGACACTAAGATAATATTTAATTCTTCTCTCATAAGGGAGGGCGTGGCATTGCCCATTTTTTCCAAACCTAACAAAGCTTAGAACCTTACACAAACTATAAGCAACATAGGTACCAAATCTTATCCAACTGTGTAAACCAGTTGCTGAGATATAAAATATTTGATTTTTTCTCATATTGGAGGTCGGACACCGCCCAATTTTTCATTGAATCTTACTTTTGGATCTACCTTTTATATACATATGTATATACCAAGTTTTGTTCATTTGCGTCAAATAGTTGATAAGATATGATGAATTTTAATTTTATTTCACATGGGGGGGGGGGGGGGTGTGGCATCGATTAGAAAAAAAATCTAAGGTGCTGGAAAAACCACGAGACACGTATATTTGTTTTTAGTGTGTATTTTTTGAATATATTGAAATTTCTCATGGGTGCAAACCTTTGTCGGACCGTGTAATAAGAGGAACTCGGTCATATCATTCATTTATTCCGCTTAATAACAAAGCATACAAATGTAGAAAAATTTCCAACATGGTTAGTTATGGTGTACATTATGTGTTGTAAAAATTGTATTGAATTGTATTGAATATTCATGTAATAAAATTATTGATTAAAAACAGTTTTGAAAAACATAGGTATCAAAAATTTTTAATTTTTCGTCCGAACTACTTGAAGGTAAACGATTTTTAATTTGGAAGGGTTCAATGCGTCTCTGTCAAGAGAAATTTTTTTAAAAATATCAAGGTCATCTGAAAATTTTGACAAAAAAAAAACGAAGTAAATAAGTCGATAGAGTTTTTAATGCTGAGAATTAGTCAGATAAAATTAATAGTTGGTCATGCGTAGAAAACTTTTAAAAAATTAAAAAATACTTTTCTATGCGCATGCGCAGAACCTCGATATGACAGATTGTCATGTAAACCAATTAATTTGTAATTTCAATAATATATTGTAATGTTTGAAGATTTAAAAGATTATTACAGATTGCAAAATTGGTCAGCCAAATGAAAAATTGGTCAGGCGTATTGAATAATATATAAATAAAAAATATCACGACTGAGACAGTTGTAAGTATATACCTATTATATTGAATGTTTCAAATGGTTTTTAATAATTTATTGCTATTATTATTTCAATCAATTTGAATGCTAAAACATCTGAGAATGGTTGGTCAAGCGATTTTACTAATTGGTCAGCGCTTTTTATCATTCAAAAAAGCGTTTTTATATCATCAAACGTGTGTTAAAGACGCCTTAAGGTCCCATTTGTATAAATTAACTGCTAGAGCATAATATAGTAGGTATGGACGTCCGAAAACGTGACTTCAGCTAATTAGCTTGTCACTATGAATTAAAAATATAAGAATTTATCTACTGTATATTACGAGTATTAACGTATTACTACTATACAAAAAAAAAACACCTTTTTTATAGTGTCATCTTGAGTCATAATTTTTTCTGAGATACGCCCTTTCCGCTTCTGAGGGCACTATATCTCGTTAAAAATACCAAAATTGAGATAAAACACTTTGCATTGTGAACAAAAGCAAGATTCTAAATATTGAGCATTGGATATTGTAGATTTGGATGTAACTACTCAACAAAACAGAGTGAGTAGAATTGTTCAATACCAGTCGAAGTTTCCGAGATTCTGACAAATTCAATATCATTGTTTTGCCCATGTGTAAACTTTGAATGCGAATTGTAGGAGTTTGGAAAAGTTAAGTGAAAAAATGTTCCAAAATTTTATTGTTCAGATCTTGAAGTGAAATTATTCGCCTGTGTAGTTGGCTCATTTGAAAGATAAAATACTATATAGGTAAGAATACGAAGTACGAACAAATAGTTTGTTATGTATAACAAGAAATAAAGTCAGATATTTCATGTGCTTAAAATGCTGCCAAGAAACTACCTTAAAAGTCTTTAGACCTAAACCTTCTAGAAAGTCACACGCAGCTATATTTTGGATCAAACGTAACAGCTGTGCGATCAAAAAATTTTTACAGAAGTTAATGCCTCAGGTCAAGACTTTGATGTCATGGAAAGAAAGTTGTTTCCAAAAAGGTTTACTTGAGCTCCCATTACCGAGTTTTTTTTTAGGGATAATAGGGGGCTTAAAGCAAAAAAAGAAAACGTTACAGAAAACTGTCAGTCAGATCGGAAGTTGCGGACGTAGCTTTTGTAAAAATCAATATACAAAATGTGGGTGTCATAAACATATAATTTACTGGCCCCTATTATGAGTGTCAATAAAAACGAGACATTGCACCACGTTCGACTATGCTTCACCTGGTCAACCAACATATTGGCCAGCCGATCGAAGGAAAATCCCAGACCTAATTAATTTCACCATCACAAGAGGTATCGATAGAACTTTATTAACAGCCGAGACAATGTATGAGCTCTCTTCTTATCATTCTCCAATAATTTTTTGCCTTCTTGAAAAATCAGCTGACCTTAAGCCCCCTATGAGATTAACATCATATAAGACCAATTGGCTTAAGTACAAAAAATACATAAGCTCACATATCGACGCAACCTCTTCGATAGAACACAACGAGCATATTGACGATGCTGTTGCTGTTTTTAATTCAATACTTTATTCAGCAGCAGAGCACTCAACTTCTAATCAGACTGTGAAAAATTCAAAAAGCCGTTTCCTTACTAACAGTGAAATCGATAACCTTGTAACGCAACGGCACCGGTCGCCGACCGAGTTCATATATCCGACCGCTTTAAAAAACTCTATAAAAGTCAATCAATTTCCCGCGCAAAGTTTACGAAGCGAACGCATTTCATTCTTTCAATATCGATACGTCAACCAGAGGCGGAGAGTTCTAATAAATATTGGGGGGGGCCAAACTTAAAAAAAATTTTTCAAGTGATATTTCATGGGAGAGGAGTTGTAGAATCATGATCATCAAAATGTATGAAAATGTAAAAGTAAAACACAACAAACACAAAATGAAAACACATGAAGAGTATACAATTCACAATTGTAATCAAAATTTATTGTTCAACACATTACAAAATTTTTGTTATGACAATGCAAATGTTTTACGTCTAATTTCACATCGTTCTATGAATTCAAACGCAATCTCCTTTAAATCTACATTCATTGCATCTTCGGAATACATGCAAAATGCATGGCTAAGAAAAGTGAAAGCTTTCGTGTCAAACCTTGCTTTCAAACAATTCACAATATTGTCAATAATTTCATAGTACTTATTGACTAAATTTTTCTTCGTGGTTTTGGAAACAATCTTTAGCATATTATTCGAATCATCTAACTTTTTTGGAACTTTTCTTTTGCGTTTTTCTTGTGGTAGTTCAATGCCTACGAAAACTTTTTCTTCATCAATTTCACTCCAAATCACTGCGAATTCATCTCTCAAGCTTGCAATAGTTTCGCTTAAATTTTCGATCAGTATTTTAATATTAGCAAAATGAAATTGTTTCTTTTGAATGGCAGTGATGGTAGCATCTACGCGAGAAAACATTTTGCTCTCTAAAATATTGGGGGGGCGAGGCCCCTCAAAATATTTTTTGAGGGGGCTAAAAGTGCTTTGCCATAGTCGCCGCCTATGACGTCAACTGTCAAAAAATCATTTTAAAGCTTCAACGAATTTTTGTCAGTTGAGTTTAAACTACGCAGCGGTGCGGTTCGATGGTTTCGCGAGTGTAAAAAAGATAAAAAGGAGTTTCAAGATTATCGAATTTTCAGCAGAAATAAACTGAGCTGTAAATATTTTAATATTTTATTGTGTGCATATGTGTATATATGTTTATCATAATTACAAAGTAATTACCACTTTTTAATTTAATTTAAAAGATTTGTGAAGTGATTAAAAACGGGCGGAATGTGGTTACGTAAAAATTTCCTAAGTTCCTCATTCCGACTATTTGTCCGGTAACTGGATTTTTAAGCTTCGTAAAAAAAGATAGTTTTTGTGTCTAGTTAGACTAAAAACGTATAATTTTTGTTAGATTATTTAATCTATACATTATTCTACGATGTCGAACGTGTATACGACCTAGTTTAAATTAATAAGATTTGCCATAATTTGACATGAAACTTTTACGTTTTTACCTTATTTTCCTGTTTCCACACATAATTGCTCTATTGATTTAGGTTTTAAATTTACATTAACATGTCTAATAGTACGGTAGGCAGCGTTGCATATTTGAAGGTCATTTCCTCCCGCTTATTTTTTTGCAATTGTTAATTTAAGTACGGCTGATAATGGAAATAAGCGTCAGTCACCAGACTCTGGTTGTCAGAGGCCGACGAAAAAAGTTTAGCTCAATAACTCGGAAAGTAAGCCACAAGTAAAAAATTATGTTCAGACCAGTATTGTAAAGCAGATGAAAATACATCGATTTCATTTCCGTAAAATCTCCATACGATAAGATTTGACCCACCTTTCAACGTTTTAATGTTTCTAATAAATACTATAATTTTGAGCAGAAATAGCTATTTTGGGCAAAAAATATGATTTTCAGATCTGAACGAGAAATGTTAATTTCAATTTTCAATAAAAACCTTATTTTTTCGAAAATGGAGATGGTCGTTAAAAATTTCAAAACTATGAAAAATGGATCAGATCTGGTCAAATCGAAATTTTTCTGATATATGTAGGTAATTATACTTAGAAGTTAACTTTGTTTATTTAAAATTAAAAGATTTTGATCAAAATCGTAAATTACATTTAAGTTTTACGTTTATAATAAATTTTATCTGAAAAACTATAGCTTTTTCTTATTGCGACATCAACGGTCGGAATTAGATGCTTCAGTGGACGGAAACAGACAAAATAATCACAGGCCGGTCGGTAAATGGTGAACGTTGTGTTTTTTTGTATCAATTTTTTAAAAACAAAATTTAGTAATAAAAACTTTCATTTAAATTATTGTTAACTTATTTTTCCCACGGTAAACATCTATAACAATAAATAGGTTAATTTTAGTGAAATTACATGACATATTTATGTATCTTTTAGAAGATCAAACAGACGCGCCGATAAGTGAAACTAGTATAAGCAGCTAGTTGCCCATTTTTTCTTCCTTTATAATTCTTGGAGTTATTTTTTTTGTTGTTTTTTGCCCTAAAACTACTGAACATAAAAGCTCTGTAAAATTCATAAAAAAGAAATGAAGTTAAAAAAAAAAAAAAAAACGACTTGACTCGACACTTGTCGATTTCAGTCAACGCCTTTATTATGAATGTCAATATTTGCCAGTAGTCGACACCAGTCAATTTCAATCTATTGTGAATATCCGACTCTTATTGTAAGTGACAATTTTTTCGACTGAAGTCAATAAAATTGAAAGTTGTTTGTCTATCAATCGATAGGACTCGACTAGAGGCACAAGTCAACATCAACGACAAGTTTTTAATTTTTTTGGGAAGTAGCATAGTAGGAGTAAAAATAAAAATAAAATTAAAAAGTGTCGCTCGGATCCAGTGTCAGGGACATAGCTTTCGGATATAGGTTTTCCAAAAGGTAGTAGAAGTTGGGAATCCTTTGAACGATTTTCACAAAATTGGTCTCATATGAAAGTAAATTTAACAGGCTATGTATAAAATTGGTTTGCAATAATTGAAAATTTGTTGCATGGTTTTTAAGATATAACAATTTGTACTGAATTTAGATCGATCTGTTTTTAAAAAGCTGTTATTTACTCATAAAAATGTGTGATAACTCTAAGAGCTTATTGACATTTTAAGAAAGCGTAATTCATATCCATATCGTTCTACTGGAGTCTACTGGATTGCAGCTAAAGGTAATCTATTGGTTTTGTTAGAGAGGCACTGATGAAGCACAACCTATTTTACGAAGTGTAGTCAGCTTCCGGTGCAATACGGCCACGTTTCCCTGCATCATTCCATATTTTATAAATTTATTTCTAAGATATGATGCAATAAATAAATTGTCAAATAATAAATATGTACCTATGTAATCGTTTTTAAAAAAGACTCAATAAACTACATACAATACATACACTCAAAAAAATGAAAAATACGATGTGTAAATTTACTATATTAATTAAAGTGAATTTACTAGTATTATTGTTGTAAAAAATACAAAAAATATGTAAAAATTTACAAGGGATGTGTCTTTTTTAAAGTTCTAGGATACACACGATCAATATGTAAAATTGCAGTAAAAAATATGTATTCAACCTCCTTTTACTAATAAAAATATGTATTCTATTCTAATATGTCTATCACGAAAAAAATATTGTATTCTGCTTTTATTACAAAAAATAAAGTGTTTTTAGTCTCATATTACAGATAAAATGTGTAACAGCTGTCATTCAGCATTTCATTCTTGACGTATTGAAGTTTTCGGTAGTTAATTAATTTTATTCTAATTTTCTAATTTATATTTCTACATCAATTTTCTTTCAGACACTTCTTTAGATGTTTTCCAACGACAATAAGAATTCAAGAATTTGACTATACTGTTTCAAAAGTAAATCGTGTTGACTCACCGCAGTCCACGATTTTTCTGTAATTTTTATTTTCTAAAACTAATGGCTGAAAGATTGGTGGATCATTAGCGTCTATAACGTGCCACGATTGGAATAGGGAAAAGTCACAAATAGCTCTGTATCCAAATAGCAATGAGATCCATATATACAAGCGGGACAGTAATGACTGGAAATTAGTTGATATCCTTACTCAGCATGACCTGCGAGTTATGGGCATTGACTGGGATAAGGACACTAACAGGAATGTAAGCTGTGCCGCCGATCCTAACGCTTATGTTTGGACGAAGACTGAAGATAAAAAATGGAAACCGACTTTAGTATTACTTCGCATACATCGTGCAGCAACCTGCGTCAAATGGTCTCCAGCTGAAAATAAATTTGCTGTTGGTTCCGGAGCCCGTTTGATATCGGTATGCTATTTTGAGTCTGAAACCGATTGGCGGGTATCGAAGCATATTAAAAGACCAATTCGAGCAACCATTACCTCATTGGATTGGCATTCGAACAATGTTCTTATTGTAGCTGGATCAACTGACTATAAGGTACGAGTTTTTTCTGCTTATATCAAAGACTTCGAGGACCAACCCTCACCTACCATTTGGGGAAGCCGAATGCTATTAGGTTACTTAATGGCAGAATTTAAAAACTCTGCATTCTCTGGGGGAGGCTGGATAAATAATATCAGTTTTTCAAGAGATGGCATTAAAGTTTGCTGGGTTGGTCATGACAGTTGTATAAATATAGCAGATGCTGTGAATAAGGGTGTGGTTAGATGCAAAACTGAATATTTGCCATTTTTATCTTGTCAGTGGATATCTCCACTTTCAGTTGTTGTAGCTGGACTTAGCTGTATTCCTTTGGTCTATATACGTATTTTCGTATAAATTGGACAAATCGCAAAAGAAAGAATCGAGTGGCATATCTGCAATGCGAATTTTTCTATCGAAATTTGCGGACTGACACTTCAGATACTTTTGTTGAGTCAATTCACCAAAATGCTATTAATTGCATTCGCCTATATGATGGTGACAATACTGATGCCTGAAAAATAAGCACATCTGAAGCAGATGGACAACTCGTTATTTGGAATATTGATTCGGAACTGAGCAACGTTTTAAACAGTCTTAAGGTTTATAATTATTAAAATAAGCATGCGTCAAAAAAGAAAATTAAAGTTGTACACGTATGTAATTATTTTATATTAAACTTAAATTTTATAGACCTTCGTGTGTAACATGCAAGTAAAACTACAATATAAATAAGCTGCTATAATCGTACAATATTGTAAAGTAAACTGTTATTTATGTTAATATTACAGCAAATTAATTTCTATTTTTTATTTATTGTTATGTCATAAGTTTAAAAAAAAATAACAAATAAAATTATTATGTTTGCGCCAATATAAATCCTGCATTTTTACACATTCATCGTAGTAAATTTGAAGGCATTAAAATTACATTAATAATGTGTATGGGTGTACACATTTTTGCTGTATCTTTACACATCTAATTTGTATCTATTTTACTAATTTTTATGTGCAAAGTTATGAATACATTTCGTGTGTAAAATTACAACATTTAACAATGGAAACACGATTACAACATTAAATTAAATAAAGTAATTTTTTTTTTGGAGTGTACATATGGCAATTGAAATTTTATTGACACGCTTTATTTCAATTCAAGTCGATTTTGTTGACACTCATAATAGGGGCCACTGATTAAGATTTTTAACTTAGAGTTGAAGTCTATAGATTTCGAGATTTGATGATTTTTCTAAAATATTAACCGTTTATTTAAAAAAAAATGATATTTTTTTTTCATAACATTTTTTTTTTTCAAAAAATTTCTCAATAACCTATTACTTTTAAGAAAGCCTAATTCCTTCCCTATAAAAAGATGTATCATTTGTACAAAATTTTTCATATTAATCCTTTATTACCAAAAAAATGAAATCACTTTGGTGAAATTTGGTAAATTTTTTCAGTCCTGATATCAGTACATACATGGTATCCCAAAAAGAAATTACGTTTTGTTTTGCAAATTACTTTTAGTTAATATTCAATTATATATTCATTTACATAAATGCCAGTTTTGAGAGATTATGATATATATAAGTCCATATCGAGAACATATTAATTTTGTTCAATTTATTATCCATTAGTTAGTAAATTTTCTAAATTTGAATTTAATTTCTAAAATATTATATTTTTAGCGGTGCTTAGAAAATCAACTTGTCATTAGTTTTACAGAATTTACAGTAACTTCCGAAAAGCTAATGACAAATTTATTTTTTAACCATTGTTGAATAGATGAAAATTTTAAATGTTTGGAAATATAGCTACATACATATATGTATGTATATGTAAATGCAGTGGCAAAAGAAAAGGATTAGAAATATGAACTCGTCTAGGGTTTTTAGTATTCTGTTTTATGTTCACCATGCATACAAATTTTGGCAATTTTTTTGATGCCATGTTTTCAATTATATCATAATCTGTCAAAAATGGGACTTAAATCATTTTACACTTACACTAATTATTGTGTATGAAATCAAAAAGTCTTATTTACAAAAGAAAACATTTGGTTTTTTGAGACGTACATATACATGTGTACGTTCAGACATATTTAAACTCAAAAAAACATTCAACGTACCTAAAACTCTTAACAAGACACAAATTTTGAGACCAGCACTAATTTTATTTTTTGTGCAATACAATACATTGGTCGCAAAGCTACAACGTCCAGTTATTGTGGTAACGTGTAGAGTTAAAAATATTAATATAGGGTGCAATAGTAGCGAATCTTACAGTGTCGACTTCTTGTGTTGAAACAAAACTAACTTTTCTAAAAAATTTTTGGGTTTGAAAAACAGGGTCAGGATTTCAAAATGCAAAATTTCGGAAATGCAATCCTTAGTAGATACGGTACGGATGGCGTTAAACCATGAAAACACATTGTTTTAGAATTTACTCAAGCTGTTTATCAATGCGCAATTTCGTCTTGGTTTCAATTGTGTACAATAGACCCACCTACATATTTGAAAATTATTTTACTCGAAAGACTATTATTTAGCAGATGGACAACTCGTTATTTGGAATATTGATTCGGAACTAAGCAACATTCATACATACATACATATGTATCCTACATCAATTTTCGAAACCAGTGTGATTACATTGCTCTACAAAGAAATAAAATAAAAAATAAGTTCCAGAATTTCAAGTTCACTTTCTTAGGGGATTTTAGATCAGGTTTTTTTAAATATTTAAAAAAAGTGATAGAGTGATGAAGAATTGCAACACATCATAATTTTTAGAAAAATAGTGGTTTCGAAAGGACAACGTGGGAAGGCTATTCTTTTGCGCCCATTTAGATATTATGATCATCACTAACGAGGATCTTGGCCCCTACAATTACTTCCTTTACTGTTTATGATCATGACTTCTAAGTAGACTCCTTGTAATTTATAAATAACACTAGTTAATACTCAAAATGTTCCATTGATAAGACGTTACTTTTCTTATGTGCCTTTTTCCGCTGAATTCGGAAATGAAAATAAATTGTTTTTTATGGTACAGCTTTGAGATATTGTGGATTTCTAATTTTTTCGACCTCTTTTCACTTTAAAACTCGTATCTCGAGCTAGAAATGCTCGGTACCAAACTCAAGGCATTAAAATGAAAAACAAACGTATATGAGTGAATTTTTTTATTGGATGAGCGATTGAAACGATATTTATGGAAAAATCAAGTTTTACAGTTGATTCTGTGGCCACGAAAAACTAGAATTGTGAGTTTTTCGACCTAGTTCCTTTCCACAGTAGCCAGTCCATTCTAGGTTAGGTTAGGTTAAAGTGGTGGCTAAGCGAACAAACTTGAAGCCCTAAATAACACTGATTATGCCGATTTAATACCACATTATGTGACCAGGCATATTGATGGATGTTAATATAGCTATATCCAGTTAGCTTTATTAAGGTAGTAGAGAAGAGATCTGATTTCAAATTCAGCAAATTCGCTGAGGTCATTGAAGAAAGACATCTTAGCCTGTCCATTCTAAGCTATCAAAAGTTTTAAGCAAAATTATTTCGAAGATACTAAAACACCTAAAAAAACATAGAGATTAAACTCAACAAATTGTCGAAAAAATTAATTCATTAAGAAAATGTGGACTTGGAATTATTCATTCAATCGGTCCCTACTTTGTCGTTTTACGATCAATTTTCTTTTGATCAGTCTAATTTTTTATGTAAAAGTATCAGCTTTACGTAAACGAAGTAAAATTTTAAGTTTTTCACCGATTTCTATTTTTTCGTGGCCACAAGTACACTGTAAAATTTGATTTTTATGAACATCTGTCCATTTTTCATCTATATCTTTTGAATTGCTTATTTAATGAAAGATCTAGTTTGTTTTTCATTTAAATACCTTTTATTTGGTACTAAGAACGATTAAATTGGACATTTGTAGCTCGAGATATGAATTTTAATGTGAAACGAGGTCGAAAAATTTAAAAAACTACAATTTTCATTTTCGAATTCAGCAAGAAAAAGTACATAAGAAAAGTAAACTCTCATCAATGGAACAAGAAAAAAAATCATTTTGTGAACTAGTGCCAGGCCCGTAACTACCATAGCCCCCCCTAGCGCTTCATTAGCCTTCCCTAGCGCTTCGTTTGCCCCCCTAGCGCTTCACTAGCCCCTAGCGTTTCATTTGCTCTTCAAGCGTTTTTTAGGAAAGCTACAAAAACAAAAGCAATTAGAAAATTATATTTATAGTTTATACTACTTAGGTTTAAAGTTTATTTTTTTTAAACAATAACAATTTAAAATAGCTGTACTCTGCGATCTTTCCGGGCATTGAATCTTTTTAAAACCATGTCTATATCTATAGACTCAAGACGTTTGTGCTCGAAAGCCAGGAACGATAAATTATTCAGCCTATCAGTCAACGTGCCTATTCGTTGTGGCCGTATAATTCGTGTTAATGCCGAAAATGACGATTCGCATACTTCCGTTCCAGACGGGAAAGTTTCGATGGTTGCAAAAAGATTGTACACTTTTTCCATTACTTGACGCACCTTATACAGCTCCGTCAGCACCACCGTCTTAATTTTTATTTGTTCCGGCTTTTTAAATTTGTTTAATTGATCATTCTCCGAACGAATTCTATCTATATATTCTTTGGCAATTTTGAGCTCAATTTCACTTGGGAACTGGATGCCCAAATCGCCCAATGGGTGCAGCTTTTCCAAATCCATTTCATCAGCTGTATCGATAGCTATGAGAATGCCATTGTTTGTAGCAAAGCGATTGGTCATTTCAATTAATACGATATCGATTGTTTCGTAGAATGTTGATTTCAGCATGATGATCGATTCGCTTCGTTCACCCAGTGTTTCTTCAACAACTGACTCTTTCAGCATTTTTGACTGCTGCCTATTCCGAATTGGACGATTTGAGGCGTGAGCTGATTCTGTGGGCTTTAATTATTCCAACAGATCTATCTTTTGAAAATAGTATTGATCGAAACTATTTTGTGATCTCATTTTTTCAAGCACTGTAATGAGTGGCATAGCATCTTTGTATCCCATTGCTCTGCCTTGAATCGCTTTCGTTACTGGTTCAATCGATTGCAATAAATCCTTCATAAACACTAATGTGAAGACAAATTCCAACGATACCATCACGTGTGACAAACCGACTGCTATTGCTACGACATCACCATCGAAACGTTCGCCAACCATTTGAGGCAAGGTATTCATAATATGGATATAGTTTTCAAAGATGGATTTAGAAGCACGTAAATGGTCAACCCAACGAGTTTCGATTAATTTCAAAATGGAATGGCCTTCATAATGTTGTTGTACTTTGTGGCGACGGAAAAATTTCGCAATATGTTTTGCCCGAAAATATTAAAATACGCATTAAGCACACTAGATATTCATATAGTTTGCACAAAAAATAATCTCATTTCTCAAATACTTTTTTCTATGTATTTTGGAGCGTAGATTCCAAAAATACCAATAATTTTTTTTCTTCTTAAGAATCGTTTTCGAGATATCCACAAAAAAAATATACATACATATATAATTAAATAAATATCAAAAAAAAACAAATATGCACCGTCTCAAAAGTCCAAGCTTAAATTTAACAGCACTGTTGGATTTATCTTTTATACGGAACAATTGAACATATAAGACAATAAAATATTATTTACGAATTAGTTCCTTATTTAATTACATAGTCAATGGCGTATATGCGGGAATGCATTAAAATATTGAAATTACCCATTTTCATTGATTTTAGAATAGCACTAACAGATTTTGTCCGACTTGGACAAAATTACACTTCAAATATTAGTAAAATAATATTTTTGTGTTCAAACGGGGTAATTGAAATTTAGTGACTTTTAAAAAAGACCAAAAAAGTAACTTTTTGTAAACTTTGATCGCTTGTAACTCCATCCAAAATTTTTCAAAAAAAACTTTGTATATAGTAAAATTTTTTGTGGCCCCCCCAAGCAAAGTCGGGTAGGTACGGGCCTGACTAGTGCAAGGATGCGCAGCCCATTGCTCGTTTGGCTCTTCCAGCTCTTACAACAATAACAAAAAATATTCAGCTCACTTCGAGCTCACTCCGTTATTTGAGCTAAATCATTGTGGTCCGCAATCATCGCATGTATTTTGTTCGTGTAATTTTTTCTTCAACTCATCGACTCGTTCAGCTCATGCCGTTACTCAAAATAAATAATTTCGGTTCGCTATCGTTGCATGGTTTTTGTTTTTGTAGCTTTGTCTTCAACGCACTTTATTGTTTTGTTTTCAATTCATTTGCTGCTTGAGCTTGATATTTTTGTGTTTTTTTCCATGCAATTAGCTTGCCGCAGCTATTTAAAAATTTTCATAAATACTAGGAGTTTTTTCGCAAAATTTTTTTCAATACTACGAACTTTTTCCAAAATATTTTTGATTTTTTTCACCAGAATTGATGTTGTTGTAACCAGCTCGCGAAAAAATTTTTGTGCGCATCTCTGAACTAGTGTAACGTGTCACCTCCGTTACCTTAAAATTACTAAAATTAACAACGTTATTTGATTTTCATAAAATTTGTTAAAGGTTTTGCTATACATTTTACAGAAAGATTTTGTTGTGGAATAATTTGGGCCTCTATACGATACAAATTGTCCGTGCTATGTCGTTATCTCCAATTAGATTTTTTTTGCCAGAATCACCATTATTTTCAGATTTTGTTGATTTTCTCGAAAATTGTGCAGTAAATTAAAAAAATGTATAAAGCTATTGAGTTAATATACGGATTTTTTGTTAAAAAATTCCTGTGATTATTTGAATTCAATATATTTTGGAAATTTTATATAAGCTTGCATGTTCTGTACAAAGTATGCATATGTATTTTAAAACATACCAATTTCAGCGTAACAAATAACAATTTCTGAATAAACCAACAAAAAAGTTTTCCAAACATTCAAAATTTGCGGTATTGTTTTGGTTGCGTTGCGCTAAGAAATATTCCGTCATCAAAATTCGAACATTTTTTTCAGCCAAAAATGCTTTGAAAATAGCTCGAAATTTACTTGGCTAAATATTTTTTGTTAATCATTACGTTTTGACTGTTTCCCGCCAAGGTATATTTCCTCAGCATAAATTCGAATTTTCCGGAAAAATCAAAATTTGTCTGAAAATATCTTAATCAAATTAAAAAAAAAAGTTTGTGGTAAGACTCTTTAAATTTTGAAAAACATGAAATTTTGCCATTTTCATGATTTTGTTCTTATTTTAAAGATTTAAAAAAACAAATCTAATTAAAAAAATATTTTCATTTTCTGAATCAGTGCATCAAAATCACAAAGAAAAAGTAATTTTAGAACTCTGAACTTTTTTTTTCTGTTGTAGAGCAGTATTATTTGAGATGAAATTTTCATAAATCAAACTTACCGTAACGTTTTTTAATTCATTTACAATATCACCTTCCATATTGATTACAGCTTTCAACGCACGCTGATGATATATTTTGGATTTACTGAACACTTAAGTTTGACTTTTTTAACAATCGTTGATGAACCAAAGCCACCGTTAGATTTCAAGTTTCTAACTTTACAAACAATTGAAGTTTGTCTTGCAAGCAACGCTATCACAGCAAGTGCTATGGTAAAAGTTTGTTTCCTCGTAGCTAAAACTCTGTGTATATTAAAGAGTAACAAGCCTTGCGGCTTGTATATAAATGGTGTTATGTAAAATTGTTTCTAAAATGTACTTTACTAATTTAATTTAAAGTGCGTGCCATTATAACCTAATTATTGAGTTTTGAATTTGAGATGGTACTGCCAACTATATTCACATTTTACTCAATACATATGATATTCAAGAACCATTAGTTGAAATCGAATTTCATAAAAAACTATTTATATTTTTTAAGTAACCAATTGCCACTATTAAATGAACAAAACCTCTTGATTATTGTTTTAAACATTTAATTTTTTTACTCAGAAGTCAGTATCCTATTGAAAGGCTACATAATTAAAAATATGCCACTTCTTGTGTGATTTGATTTTAAATCGAATAGTTTTATGTTTTTTTTTTGGGGGGGGGGCTTTTAGTCCATAATGGTTAATTACAACCATGATCAAATAAATATCACATCTTTTCTAATGTTTAAAAAAGTTATTTTTATTGACAGGAACTTATTTTTCCAGAACTATGGAACTTAATGTAAAAAGTTTTGAATTATTTAAAATATAAATAGCACAAATACTAAAATTTGAAAATTGTTTTATTTTCAATGATGAAATTAAAAAAAAAAACTGCATTTAAATGATCAAGTATAATTAATATTTTGTACTAAGTCACTTATTTTGTATGACCGTTTCGCTTCTTCGGCTCAAGCTCTCCTCAAGTCTTCGACACCTTTCCTTAGGAATGAACACCAAGTTTCTAGAGTTGCAGTCCACAAATTGTCAAAATTTTTTATATTCTTATTCCATAGTTTTGCCTCTACATCACTCCATAAATTTTCTTTGGACTTATGGTCCTGACTGGCCTGGTCAAAACACTTATTTTCTCTCGCTGAAGCCAGGATTTGATGATGTTGACCGTATGTTTCAGACCATTATCATGCATGAAGGTCTATTTCATTGCTCGACTGCAAAACGAATGGCTTTACATTGGTACATTTATCTTAAATAAGTATAATGATTAAATTTTGTTAAATATAAGTGTTAAATCAAATTAAAATTTTAAAATTTAAAACCTATTTTATATATAAAAAAAACAGTGCAATAATTGTAACTCAAAAAATATTTTGTTTGTGTTTTTAAGATAAATGTACCCTCTGAATATGTCGCCAAAAAGTGACGAAACGTCAGGGAAAAGTTTATTAATAAACGATATTTTAATTGAAATCCACTGGTCAAAACCTCCTATTTTTTTCATTTAAATAATTCTCTCGGTATAACGTTTAAAAGTTTTCGTTTGCGCGGGAATTGTCATGCCCTCTCGTGGAAATTTTTTCAGTTCTTCTCCAAAGCTTTTCCGAATCATTCCTACTGATTGTGTGATACTTGGAGGTATCGTCATCGTAAGTTGCGGATATTGCTTTTATAAAAAGAAGTATAAGTTGGGAACCCCTGAATAGATTTCGAAAATTAGGGTATCATATGAAAGGTAATTTAATAAATATTAGAAATTCATTGTACAGTTTTCGAGATATGACTATTTTTGTAAATTTTTAACATTTTTTTTATAAAAACCGTTTTTTTTTCAAAAAATGTATGACTAATGCATAATTTTTTTAGCATCACAAGAAATATCAATTCTTTTGCTTCAAAATGATGTATCTTTTGTACCAATTTTTTTATATTATCCCATTTTTTACCGGAATGTAAAATAATTAATTCATAAATTTTTTTTTAAGCTATATTTTTGTGGACAATTACAGCGCCGTATACCACAATAACAACAACGACCATAACAACAATTATTGCAACACCAGCAACCGAGCCGCATTCAGAAATCCCTAATATTTCGATGTTGAGTCTCTTTAATTCGTTTGCCGCTTGTTGAAGCTTTCCAATGTCCAATTTAGTGTTCGAACATTCCATGCGCTACTACCTACATCGGTTGTGTTTCATCGGAAAAATATTGTTTTCGAATTTTAAATTTATGAAATTAACTAACTACTGAGTTTTATTTCAATTCCTATAACGACTAAATCAACTTCAATTAAATATGAACTTTGCACCTCCAAATCCGATGTGCATACTGCCAAGACAGGTGGATTTACCGATGTGGTATTACCTCCGTTGAGGTGATCCATGATAGTTGAGGAAGAAAATGAATGGATAGGAGATTTGGTGGTAATTATGATCTGTGAATAACAAGAATAAAAAAAGTATAGGATTTGGTGTGACAGCCATTGGGAAATTTAAGCTTTAAAAACGAAATGTCAAACAACGGACAAAAATTTTTTCGTTTAATAACATCAATTTAACAAGTCAAATTAAATAAATACAAATAAAAATAGTGACTTTCATATACAAATATCATCATCAAATAAAATCTTAATCTTTAGCTTTCTTCAAAAATTGTTCAAATACTTCCATATAAGCTTGCGTTTCGGCGATCTTTTCTAAGGAATCTCCCTCAAAGACTCTTAGTACTAGTTTGTACTTGCCAAGAGGTATACTCAGATATCGCAAATATTTCAGATCAAAGAACAAATCCTTCGCAAAGACATGTCCCTAGTAAAACAATATTATATTTGGAAATTAAAATTAAATTAGTTATAAATTGAAAGCAGAATTTATAAGTCTTCAACTATTCCAGCAAACATTAAAAGCATTTTACGAGTACGATATGTTTTTGATTCATATTTCTGAGGCTTTATCACCACTGTGGTTATAAAAATAACAATACGTTACCTAACCGTGATAACTATTTTTCATAAAATTGTTTAAGGCTCATAAAATGCTGATATTTATAACTAAAAATTTTCAATTTTTCAAAAGTTCATAAAATGTTTGCCAGAATAGACAATGATCGCATTTAGCAGTAACTGCAGCAGAAAGACGTCTTAAATAATCTTTATGAAACTGATATTTTAAGAATCATCATTAAATGACCTTTGATTTTGTCAATTCAACAATCTTTCTTCAGCTGTGGAACACTTACTGAATGCGGCCACTTTTATTATAATTTTTTTTTTTTTTTTGATGCGCTTGAATATAACTTACCCTATATGGACAGGTGTGATTTACATTTGTATATTCAAATAAAATATTCTTTGCAAACCTTGTGTATACATTGTAATTATTTGTTCTGATTATCTCACATGCATTTACTGTTATATTTAACAAAAATGGTGTATACTTATTTGCAGAGTTTTGTACAAAAATTTCAGCATTAATCTAAGAAAACATGTCAATGAAAAAGCTGCACCGTGGTTAGTGATTGAATAGGTTTGTTTTTGCAATCGAATAGTCAAGTTTAAAATTCCATTTAGTACAAATAAAGCGGTGACATGACATAATCCCAACGGTCATAATCCCAAATAGAGTTTTTGGGATTAAGTCAGCAACCGAGCCGCATTCAGAAATCCCTAATATTTCGATGTTGAGTCTCTTTAATTCGTTTGCCGCTTGTTGAAGCTTTCCAATGTCCAATTTAGTGTTCGAACATTCCATGCGCTACTACCTACATCGGTTGTGTTTCATCGGAAAAATATTGTTTTCGAATTTTAAATTTATGAAATTAACTAACTACTGAGTTTTATTTCAATTCCTATAACGACTAAATCAACTTCAATTAAATATGAACTTTGCACCTCCAAATCCGATGTGCATACTGCCAAGACAGGTGGATTTACCGATGTGGTATTACCTCCGTTGAGGTGATCCATGATAGTTGAGGAAGAAAATGAATGGATAGGAGATTTGGTGGTAATTATGATCTGTGAATAACAAGAATAAAAAAAGTATAGGATTTGGTGTGACAGCCATTGGGAAATTTAAGCTTTAAAAACGAAATGTCAAACAACGGACAAAAATTTTTTCGTTTAATAACATCAATTTAACAAGTCAAATTAAATAAATACAAATAAAAATAGTGACTTTCATATACAAATATCATCATCAAATAAAATCTTAATCTTTAGCTTTCTTCAAAAATTGTTCAAATACTTCCATATAAGCTTGCGTTTCGGCGATCTTTTCTAAGGAATCTCCCTCAAAGACTCTTAGTACTAGTTTGTACTTGCCAAGAGGTATACTCAGATATCGCAAATATTTCAGATCAAAGAACAAATCCTTCGCAAAGACATGTCCCTAGTAAAACAATATTATATTTGGAAATTAAAATTAAATTAGTTATAAATTGAAAGCAGAATTTATAAGTCTTCAACTATTCCAGCAAACATTAAAAGCATTTTACGAGTACGATATGTTTTTGATTCATATTTCTGAGGCTTTATCACCACTGTGGTTATAAAAATAACAATACGTTACCTAACCGTGATAACTATTTTTCATAAAATTGTTTAAGGCTCATAAAATGCTGATATTTATAACTAAAAATTTTCAATTTTTCAAAAGTTCATAAAATGTTTGCCAGAATAGACAATGATCGCATTTAGCAGTAACTGCAGCAGAAAGACGTCTTAAATAATCTTTATGAAACTGATATTTTAAGAATCATCATTAAATGACCTTTGATTTTGTCAATTCAACAATCTTTCTTCAGCTGTGGAACACTTACTGAATGCGGCCACTTTTATTATAATTTTTTTTTTTTTTTTGATGCGCTTGAATATAACTTACCCTATATGGACAGGTGTGATTTACATTTGTATATTCAAATAAAATATTCTTTGCAAACCTTGTGTATACATTGTAATTATTTGTTCTGATTATCTCACATGCATTTACTGTTATATTTAACAAAAATGGTGTATACTTATTTGCAGAGTTTTGTACAAAAATTTCAGCATTAATCTAAGAAAACATGTCAATGAAAAAGCTGCACCGTGGTTAGTGATTGAATAGGTTTGTTTTTGCAATCGAATAGTCAAGTTTAAAATTCCATTTAGTACAAATAAAGCGGTGACATGACATAATCCCAACGGTCATAATCCCAAATAGAGTTTTTGGGATTAAGTCCTCTCCTTTGGAGTTCACAATACCAAATTTTTCGTTTGGGGTTGTGACTCCACGAAGGGGATCATAATCCCAAAAAAATTCCAGACATAACCCCAAATTTTTTATTTTGGGATTACGACATCATATGATTACGACTCCCGTGGCACCATGGTCTAAATGTTTACATCCTATAGCATGTCCAACACCGGCTTCGCTAGCCACAGTAATTATATATAAAAATTTAGGTAAGTGGGCGGCCATCGGCCGCAGCTCAGAATTTAAAACCCCCCAAAACTCAATACCGGCTTCGCCGCGGATCAGTCTATAATATATCCAACACTTGGTTTGATCATCACAGTAATTTTATATAAGAGTAAGGGTAAGTGGGCAGCCTACGGCCGCAGCTCAGGATTTAAAACTCCAGCTTCGCGGCGGATCAGTTGTCGGAATATATCCAACACCTGTCGTGTTTTCATTTAAAATATTTCTTTTAGTTTCATTATTTTTTCCTTTACATCCATTAAGAGAAAAACGTTAAGATTGTGGTCCCATTGAAATGCTCATGCAAAATATTGAAAATTCTACCGATCGATAACTTCATTATGTCTGCTGGCTCTCTCCCTTTCACTTTGTGGTCTTTCAAAAGGATCAGATGGATTTTTGTGATCTTTTCTGAAGTGGTAGCCTCATTCGGCCGGCCCGAACGTGGTGCATCACTGGTGCTCGTACGACCCATTTTAAATTCAGCAAACCATCTGTAAACAGTTGTTTTCGACGGAGCAGATGAGCTGTGACGTTTTTAGAGCCATTTAAATGTTCGCTTCTCGTTTTTTCCGATCACAAATCAATGTTTTATCAAAATGCGAAATTCACTTTGTTCCATAGTTAGTTGAAAAAACACAGAGGTGATACACTTTGGACAGCTGTGAAATCCAAACTACTTGACAGATGTTAATGAAATTTCACATGTAGCCTTTTGAAGGATAGGTGCTGTCAAAAATAATAAGGATTCGTTATTTGTGGCGCCCTCTCTGTGCCAGGCCCGGGACTTTTCAATCAGCCTAGTACATATTTGAAATTCATTTTCTCGTTAGACGTCACACAGTGGAGGATCTTGAAAATTCGGTGGCCATAAATCATTTTTCAAAAATCTAATGATGCAGTTTTGTTACGCGTACTTTAGTTAAGAAAAATGAAAATTTTCAGCCTCGTAGGTGCACGGGAACATATTGAGAGACGTGCCAATTGAAAGGTTCATTCCCTTTTTTTGTATTTTTTATTTTTTACGAATTTTTCCTAACTTTGGAGCTATTGAACGGTACAATATTTTTACACAAATCTTTTTTTAAATGAAAGTTAATAAAATAGCTTTTCAATAATTTGAAATGCTGTTACAATATATGCTATCTAATATTTTTGGGGATTTTTTTTGTAAACGTCTATTTTTTGCACTAATTCAGAGATAACTACTGGCCGGCGAAAGTCGGCGTAGTTTGGTTAAGTTTTTCAGGTAGCTAAAAGTATCTAGAAATTTTTTCCCAAACATACTATAACTGCCATGTCCCGCCAGTAGAACACTTTTTTCAAAAATAGGTAGGCACCTCATATGAACTCACCTGAATTTATATGGCACTGCCATAAAACAATTGTATTTATTATGCATAGAAAATTTAAAATTATGATATTTCGGTGACTAAAATAGATGCCACAACCAGTTTTGGAAAAACAATTTTATTCACGATGTAAATTAACCTCAAATATAGCCAAAAACCGTGTTTTTTGCAAATTTAGGCTAGAATATCTCGAAAACCTGACGTATAGGAGAAATTCTGAGCTCTGATTCGGATTCAGCGCATCAAAGTCCTTTGGATATGATAGCTTTGGTTTCTGGTTTTGGACTTTTTTTTATTTTTGTCGGCCTGTGTTAGTCCAGGAGAAATAGGCTTTGAAGAACAAAAAAATTCGTTACAGCACTCTGACAGCGGAATATTGTCGAACAAGCTCTTGTAAAAGAGTACAAAAAAATCGAACCGACAGCAGCTATCCGGGGTGGAATGGGGTGCATTTTTAGAGGTCGAACGCAGTTTTTCACGATTTCTGGCTAAACTGTGCATCCTATCGAAAAATGTCTTATCACATACTTAGGGAAGAAATGGCACCCGAACCATAACACTCCCAGTACCAATTTGTGTTTAAATTGTTTTAATTTAGAAAATTGTTCAAATGCTGAACTTCCACAAGTTTCTATAGACGAAAGTGACTCGGAAGAAATTTCGAGTACACTGAAAAATCGTTCAGTTTTGTTGCATCTGAGGAAGAAAAAATCACTGGGAGTGTTATGGTTTGGGTGCCATTTCTCCCCTAAGTATGTGATAAGACATTAGGAGTACAAAAATGTTAATTAAAAAGAGGTCAATTTTTGCAGATGATTGGATCCAATGTGTTATGTGCCGTATATGGTCACATGATACATGTACATAAAAAGCACTTAAGGTGCCACATCACCCAAGTCATGGTGCCATATCACCCTCAGTATCGGGAGATTTGGCGCCTTATAACGATTTATGAATTTGAAAGAAAAACACTACTTGAATAATTTTTAGCTAACTTGAAATACTTTTTTTGTTTCTACTAAACTAAAGAATAAATTCATACTTAGTTCCCAAAAAATCTGTATTACTTGCAACATAACAATGGCATATAATAATTAATTATTGATTTGTTTCTGAATAATCGTCGTTAACGCGAATATGACAAAATTTTAACGGTTTTGTTATTTAATAACAATAATTCAACGATAAATATGCAAATTTCGACGAAAAATATGATTTTTTCGAATTTTTCAATTTTTCGGTCCTTTTTTCCATTGCAGTATACTTTATTTTCCTATTTATCGAAAGTAGACATAACAAGAAGTAAGTTAGCCCAAACAGAAATACGTAGGAGGTGTAGTTTTAAGAGTAATTGCAGTTAAAAATTTCGGTTTTTTTTGAAAAAAAATTAAATTTAACAACAACCTCTAAATATTTCCGTCTAAAAAAATTACTGCTTTTTTGCAACACTAAGAAGTATCTTTCGTCCAAGTTTCAGCTTCATAGAAGCTTTTCTGTCAAAGAAAAAAATTAGAAATCGAAAAAACCGGTTTTCCGTAATTTATTCGAAAAGGTTTGAGAATACGGCTTAAATGGTTTAAACAAAAAATGTAGATCTTTTTATTTCCTACAACTTTTGCATTAAACTTTTATCGATAGGATGCACAGTTTAGCCAGAAATCGTGAAAAACTGCGTTCGACCTCTAAAAATGCACCCCATTCCACCCCGGATAGCTGCTGTCGGTTCGATTTTTTTGTACTCTTTTACAAGAGCTTGTTCGACAATATTCCGCTGTCAGAGTGCTGTAACGAATTATTTTTTTTTTTCTCATTTTTACGACTTATTCTACTGGCCTAGTTATCAATAAAAAAAAAAAAATTCCGACTCAATAATAGTTATGAAGAAAAAATCGCAAAATTTATAGTGATAGCTTATATTAAAGGACTATATTTCCTCTTTTAACTGCAAAAAACTGCATTACAAAATTTTTATTCGTTTGGAAGATACAGATTTTTGACCACCGAATGCCAAAAAACCCGCTTTTTCCTCCACTGTGCGTCAGTAATATTATTTAGGGAATATTGATGTACATGGAAGACTATTCAATTGCCAAAACCATTTTAATTGCATTGCTCTACAATAACAATAACAAATAAATTTTAGAATTTCAAGTTCATTTTCTCGGACGATTTTAGATCAGAGTCTTCAGATATTTAAAAAAAACGAGTTTCAAAAAAATTTGTAGACTCCAAACCCCGAATTCTTTGTATTCTTCGTAAAAATTTGTTGGGTATCAATTTCTTAAGATGTCAAACAACTACTTTGATGACATTAAGTTCACATACTTGGTCCAACCAAACCAAATATTATTTTATCCGAAGAAGAAATATTCCGTCAGCAGAACTTGTACACTCTGGCAAAATCAGAATTTTTCTGAAATTTCAGCCAAATATGTTTTGAAAATAGCTCGAAATTTATGTAACTAGTCAAACATTTTTTGTTAATTGTTTCGTTCTGGTTGTTTCTCTCAGCATAAATTCGAGATTTCCAGAAAAATTAAAATTTTTCTATGAAAAAAATTCGAATTCTTCGTTTTGACTGTTTCTCCAGTTACACAAAATGGTTTTCGCAATTTCTCGAAAATTTTTAGAACTGCCCGAAATATGTAATGTCAGATAACTGAAAAATGGCTCACAATTCCTGTGTAGACAGTTTCTCAAAATATCATGCTTTGAACTTTGAAGTTTTGGCTTTTTTGCTTTAGGCACATTTTTTCTTCTTTTTTTTGAGTCCATGTATATTGTTTTGGAAACCTTTTTTTTAAATATTGCTAAACCGAATCTGATTAAAAAGTCGAGGTAATTTTCAGAATTAGTGCACCAAAATCTCTAGGATAAAATGCTACTCTAAATTTCTTTTCTGTTGTAGAGCAGTGTTATTTAAGAAGAAATTTTCATATATCAAATTTACCGTAACGTTTTTTAATTCATTTACAATATCACCTACCATATTGATTACAGCTTTATACCGATTTATAGCTTTCAACGCACATTTCGTATTGATGAGATATTTCGGATTTGGGTAGCACTCAAGCTTAACTAATTTAAGAATCCTTGATGGATCATAACCGCCATGCTTATTTGGAACAATAAAAAAATGTTAAAAATTTGTTTGGTTATCAACTGGCTAACTTTATATACAACTGAAGTTTGTCTTCCAATCAGCGCCATCACAGCCAGTGTTATGGTAAAAATTTGTCTCATCGTGGCTAAAACTGCGTGTGAACTAAAGAGTTACTAGCCGCAATACTATTTATATATAAGCGATATGTATGTAAAACTGTCTGCAAAACGCATTTTATTAATTTATTTTAAAGTGCTTGCCATTATAGCCTAATAATTAGGTTTCGGATTTGATATGGTATTACACGGTACGCCAAATATACATACATTTCACTTACTACTTCCGGTTAGTGCCTCACCGATACGAGAACAATACATTAGTTTTTGCCGAGTTTCGCGATTAATCTCGCATACATTTATATATAGGGTGATTCATTTAGAGTTTTTTTTTTTATTTTGGTTTTTTGACAGATTATCTTATTTTTAGTTGTTATTGTTTATGGAAAGACTTACGACAGAAAAATTGCCAAAATTAATTAAAGTGACTAAATTTCAACTTTATATTCGGCTACCGCCTTAAAGTTGTTTTAGTGGCACTGGTTCCCCCCAACGTGATGGACCGGGACCTAACTCGTCTCGGCTATCACTGCACAATCTTTAGTGACACTAGTTCTCCCCAACGTGATGGACCGGGACCTAGCTCGTCTTGGCTATCACTACACAATTGTTATCAAGGTACTAGTTACGTCCATGGTGGTAGACAGGGACCTAGCTCGTCTCTGCTACCGCGCCAATACAGACCGGGACCTCGCTCGTCTCGGCTGTAAATGGATCAGAAGAGACGCAATAGTCGTGAACTGCACTATAGATGGGTTGTCATGAACCTTTCGCCACGCCACTGCTCTAACGGGTTATCCCATTCTCATCTACCGCAATTGCAGTAAACAGAAGTGATGTTTGTAAAATCTACTTTCACACCAGCTAAAATTTTTGGAGTCCCGCTGCACTTTTAGTTACTTATTATAATACATATATCAATTTGTATATAATTTATAATTTGTAATAGTTTTTATTAGAAATAAGAGCCTATAACTTATTGTTAGTCTTTGATTTAAAGAGATACAATAAATAAAAAGAAGAGTGAAAAACAACAAAAAAAATATTCACTAAGAACTCAAATGATTTTTGCAATTATGAAGTCAAGAAGGCCGCCTAGATCGTATGATATCACACCGGTTTTTTTTTCTTTGGGGTCATGTGAAGTCAAAAGTCTTCATTTGAGCAGTACATTTTTTTTACTTAGAATTTAGTTCGAACAGTTTTGTTTTTTTTTTTTGTTTTTATTCCATAATATTTAATTAAGGACTTATTCCGTAGTTCGGACGCGCACTGTTTGTTTATTTACTCCAATTTTTTATTTGTATTTATTGGTTTTTTTAAAATAAATTAATGCCATCAATGTAATATGTTGGAATTAAGACAACACCCAAACACAAAATATTACTGAAATTTATCCTAGATTTTTTTTTTGGTAAGCGTAAGCAGAGCTTGACAAAATTTATTCGAATATTGAAAGAAAAAAGTTTCTTATTCATTATTTGTATAATGATTAATTTAATTGACTGTAACTTTTAAAATATACATAGTGTGAACATCATTAATATATTATCTTATGCAAAAGTACAGCGACTAAAAAATACAGTGTTAAAAAACGATACAATGTATTATAATCTTAGACCTTTGAGTGATACAAAACCACTCATATACTCCTACTAAAGAGAAACTTTATTCTGTCATTTGTACCTACATACATATATAAAATCCTCAAGCCCTAAATTGTGGGCTCCAATACAATCTTACAAACATAAATATTTACTTTATTTTTGTGGTCAGGTTAATTAAGTAAAAACTGCAATACTTACAAATATATATCACTCCAAAATTTGGCCTTATAATCAATCTTTTGTCTCTAGTTTTCTATCCATTTTTTTACAACTTCTAATAGCAGCATTCCAGAAATCAGACCTGAGAGGCATTTTCTATTAAAACATTCGTCTTTGGTATTAGAAAGGCATTAAAACTAAATTGTTTTTAATAACAAATAAGATTAATAAAAGCTGACAAATTTGAATGAAACTTTGACATACTATATAGAAGTGAATGAAAAGGACTTAAGTAAATTATTTGAAAATCTTTTTAAAAAATATGTGTTTCATTATTATGATATTTATTAGTTTTTTTGTGCTTACAATTATTTTTTTTTGTGTTCACTTCTTTTAAAACATTTTAAAAAAGTGCCACTATACTTAACGTTGCCAACCGTACCCCTTTTAGGAGTTCTTTTGGCCCATTATACTTCAGAGTACAGGTACTATCAAAATTTTTGTGGGTGAAGTTTCCAATATTTTTTGTATTTATTTTGGAATACGCTTCAAGTCGAATTTAGATTTTTTACATAAATTACCTCTTCTTTTTCTTTTTTTGGTCATCAATATTTTTTCTAGATAAAATGTTGGACATTTTTGTACATCTTTTCAGATCGATTTGTACTTACTTTTGCTCCGAAAGAGTTAATTACGTTAGCCATACATCAAAGCCGTAAGGAGTTCAAATCCATCAAAATCCAATACCAGTGCATTTATACACATGTTTTTTTTCGTTGGAATTCCTACACACATTTATACACATACTAGAGCGAAATTTCTGTTGTAAACGTGAGCGCGCTGTCGACTTTTGGGCAGCTCAGTTGGCCATCCCTAGTGTAGGGCATAAAAAATAGTCACGTAAATTTCGATAAAAAACGGAATGGTCATTTTATTTTTGCAAATTAATCGTATTCTGATCTTATATTAAATCGTAACAACAAAATAAATAAAATTACTCTTACTCCACCCTTTAAATTGTACATTAGCATATAAACTTACCTGAACTGCTTAAAATAAAAGACAACTTATGTAGTTTTTATTCCAAATTATTTTATTAATTTTTGACATCGGTTTACGTTTATTCTCAGATATATTTCAGATAAAATTGAAAGAACTTAAATAAAAAATTTTATTAAAAAAATTTTAAGTTTTCTTTTATTTTTTTTAATGATTAAGTATTTTCGATTTTTTGATACATTTCGACTTTCTGATAATTTTCGAACTTACAGGGCTATTCTGACAAAGACAGCAAAAAGTCTTACGAAAACATTTTGTAAGACATTTTCTAAGACTTTAGGTATTCTAGCGCAAAAGTCTTTCAGATAAAGCTTTTGAATTCCCCACACAAAAGCTTTCGTGGTAAACTTGTCAAATTTTAATGTTTCAAATTTCAATTAATAAAATATCAAAATTATATCTACATTATTGATACTCTTCACTTTTCGGTATTTTCCTACAATTATTTTGCGCAATTTTTCTTTAAAAGAATACTTAAAGTAACTAATGTAAAAGGGAAAAAAAAATCAAAAATATACTGCAAAGAATATTAAATAGATAAATTATTTTATGTATAAAGTACTTAGTATTGGACTAAAGATCCATATGTATATCACTCAAACAAATCAAGTGCGCCAAACAGTGAATCACGGTGGTGTTCAATAATGATTAAATGTATTTCGAAAAAAGGAGTGGTACCGTTGATACTCATCGATGGAATTATGCGCAAAGCACAGTATGCTGTGATCTTTCAAGAAAATCTTCCAGGTTTTGTTGTCAGCTTGGGTCTTATTGCTCAAAAAGTTTAGTTTAAAATACATAAATTTTGTGTTTTGAAATTGCATCCATAGTCTCTGAACATGATCCAATAGAAATATCCTCACCCACCAAAAAGAGTTCATTAGCTGTGGGAGCCAACCCGTGAATTTTGGAATATAATTATGCCTCATTTAGAGCGAAAATGCACAACCAGTATACCAAACTGCATTAAGGACCCCAAAAAGGTAAAATATTCTGGACTAAATACTTAAAATGTTTGTTTCTTATGGGTAAAAAAAAAAAATTTGAAAAAAGTGCAAAACTTTAACATTTCACTTTTTTTCTTCATTTTGTTGCAAGGACATTTTTTGTAATAATTAGGCGGCCTAAGTTGGTTCTAGGAAGAGCAGAAAATGCCACTTTAATAAGAAATTTGCAATATAGGACCTGTTGAAATGAGAGTATGCTTTTCAAGTTGCTGTATTGCTCATCATTGTATTTCAATAAAACATGAATTTTGCACCCCGAAATTCGGTGTGCAAACTCCGTTTTAGAATCCATGATAGTTGAGGAAGAAAATGAATGAATAGGTGATTTGGTGGTAAGTGTGATCTGTGAATGACAAGAAAAAAAATTATAGGATTTGGTGTGCCAGCAATATGGAAATTTAATCTTTAAAAAATAAATGTTAATCAACGAATGAAATATTGATAAAACTCACAAACCTCACAAAAACAATAGTGATATTCATATACAAAATATCATCCGCAGTACGACAGTACTTTAAATCTTAATTTTTATTCTTTGGTTTTTTAGTTCTATTCAAAAATTGTTCAAAAACTTCCACATAAGCTTGGGTTTCGCCAATCTTTTCTGAGGAATTTCCTTCAAAGAAGGAGTATGCCAAGAGGCATACTCAGAAATCGTAAATATTTCAGATCGAAGAAAAAATCCTTCGCAAAGAGTTTTCCCTAGTAAAACAATATTTTATTTGGAAATTAAAATTAAATTAGTTATAAATTAAAAGTTGAATCTATAAGTCTTCAACCATTCCTGCAAACATAAAAAGCACTTTACGAGTAGATATGTTTTTGATTCATATTTCTGAGGCTTAATCACCACTGTGGGTGTACCTAATAGTGATAACTGAGTTTATTTTTCATAAAATTGTTTAAGGCTCATAAAATGCACACAATCTTCTTAAAAACATTTTCAAAAACTCTCATTCTTAGTCACAAAAAAGACTGCTTAATGAGTCGAGTTTTATCATAATAAAAACGCCAATAAATATAATTTGACAATTTCTTAAAAGTTCATAAAATGTTTGCCAGAATAAACAATGAAAAAAAAAGTAAAAAGTTTTATAAAACTACAATTTTTGAACCAACATTAAAGGTTATGTTGGCTCTACTAAGTCCTTTGCTCTTTTCAATTTAACAATCTATTTTCAGCTGTGGAACATTTAGTGAATGCGGTCAGTAACTATTATAATAATAATTTTTATTGATGTGTTCAAATTTAACTTACCCTATATGGGGACGTCCATTAATAACGTGAGGTGTTTTTTTGAAAATTCGGACCCCCCCCTCCCCGTGGTGAGATTTGGTGAGATCTGGCGGGACCCCTCTCCCCCTCCCGTGAGATTTGAATTATAATTTTTAATGTAAATTCTATGTATTAAAAAGTTGACGTGAGGTTTTCCTTGACCCCCCCTCTCGGTGAGATTTGGTGAGATTTTGCTGGACCCTCACCCTCCTATTTTAGCTCACGTAATTAATGGACGTCCCCTATGGACAGGTGTGATTTAAATTTGTATATGCAAATGCAATATTCTTTGCATACCTTGTGTATATATTGTAACTGTTTGTTCTGAATAGCTCACACATATTTTCTGTTATATTTATCAAAAATGGTGCATACTTATTTGCAGAGTTTTGTACAAAATCTTGAAAATTTACCTTAAAAACATTTGAATGAAGGAGCTGTACCGTGGATAGTGATAGAAATGGTTTGTTCTTGCAATGGAATAGCCGAGTTTGAAATTCCTTTTAGTATAAATTAACTAAAACTGGCCTGGTAGGATATGTTTATATGTATTGTATATGGCTATGTCTACAGGTCGTAGTAGCCGAAACATTTTTCCACGTTAAATTGGGCATTGACCGATTTGTAAAATTTACATGAATATCGTGCTTACTAATGACCTCTGTAAGTTAAATTAAACAATGTTCAATGTAATTAATAATAATAAAACTGTGTGTCAACGAAAGGTAATTTGTTGTCGCCGAGCATGAGTGTGCCATCGGATTTGGGCCTACACTTCAGCGTTTCGACATACCGAGTAACCGGTAATTGGCACGGCTACGGACACTCTCTCTCATTTTATTTAAAATCTGAGAGGTTTGATGTCTGTGGCAAAGTTGGTATCAAAGCGTCCGAATTGATTTTAAATTAGTTTTCCTATCCAAGTGAAAAAAAACTTCCAGGGAGAATAATTTTCACCATCAATCCCGCAAATGTACGGTGAAAATGTAGCGAAATTTTTTTCAGAAAGTGCAATGAACTTAGATTTGAGTTCTTTTGGCTGTTTCTCTGTAGTAGTTGGCTTAGTTTTCCTTTTTTAATTTGTACTCCTATGTTTTACAAATACTGTCCTGCTTATAGCAACAAACATTTTAATTTTTCAAGTTAAATCTGCATATTCCACATACTGACGGCACTAAAACATAAATATAGGTTAATACAGATCCATGATTATCAACTATTTATTGCAGCTGATCAAAAATCATTTAAAAAATCTGAACACATTTTTTTTCAGACTTTTGTTTTTACAAAATCGATTTCAAATAGCGTCTGTTCGTTTGAGAAAACCATTTTTGTATGGTGTGTTCCTCTCAAAGTCAATTTTACATAAAGTCTATTCTTTCCAAAATCGTTTCTATATAGTGTCCGTAAAAAATTTGCGGGGGTTTCTAACCCCCCATTTCCCCGCCACCCTGGATACGGCCCTGTAACTCGTTAAAATTACCAAAATTGAGGTAAAACACTTCGAATTTTCGTTATTTACCCTTGTGTTGACTTTGAAGGCGAATTGTAGAAGTGCGGTAAAGTTTAATAAAATATTTTTCTTTGCAGATTAATTTTCAATTAACAGTCAGTTTTGAGAGAATATGATATGATTACAAAAGTGGAATCAAAAAAGTAGCCAAATTTAATCTTGCATATCGAAAAAATATTATTTTTGTTCAATTTATTAGTCTTTAGATAATAAATTTTCAAAATTTGAATTTAATTTCTAAAAGATTCAAAAAATATTTTTGCCGGTGCTTAGAAAATTATTTGTCATTAGTTTTGCAGAACTTATAGCTGTTTGGAAATTATCGGCCATATGATGAATGACATGAATTGAGTGCTACATATTCGACGCAAATACTTAAATTCTTCAAAAAGCGGAATTGCGGGAATGGAATCCTTAGTGGATATGGTGCGGCTGGCGTTAAGCCATGAAAACAATTTTTTTTTTTGAAACGCTATAATGTACATGGAAGACTATTCAATTGCAGAAACCAGTTTGATTACATTGCTCTACAATAACTAAAATAACTCAGAATCTCAAATTTTTTGTATTCTTCGTAAAACTTTGTTGAGCATCAATTTCCAAGGATACCAAATATATCGAAGAAATAGAAAATCGAGCGACTTCCTTGGTGGCAGTAAGCAGGGCCGTATCTAGGGGGGAGGGCGGTAGGGGATAGAACCCCCCGCCCACCCGAAATATTTTGACGGACACCATATAGAAACGATATTGCAAAGTATAGATACTACATAAAATTAATTTTGTGAGACATATAGGTACCATTCAAAAACGATGTTCTGAAAAGAATAGACACTATATGAAAACGATTTTGTTAAAAAAAGGTCTGAAAAAAGGTCATCAGAAAATTTGAAAATTTTTTTTGTTCAGCTACAAGAAATAGTTAATAATCATCGATCAGTTTTAGCATATCTTCATGTTTTAGTGCCGTCAGTATGTGGGACTTGACTTGAAAAATTAAAACTTTGATTGTTATAACAAGTTTTTTGATCTGGAATCCCTAAAAGCAGAGCTTCAGCTTTGCACACTTGAAGCACTAGAAAACTGTAATGAAGAAGGTTCTCTAAATACTCATAAGTTTCTTAAAATTTTGCCAACTTTACCCATTACAACGTACACTCCTGAAAGGACATTTTCAACATGTGAAATCATATTTATGAACGTAACTCAATGAGTTAGGACAGATTGACTGGGCTGGCACTAATGTCAGTACATCGGAGAATTGAGAGTAACACAAATAAAGTCATAGACTTGTTTTGCAGCGAAGATTAAATTTTCTTTTGTAAAATCGCTAATATAATATTTTCTTATAGGTATTATATTTTCTTGTTCCTTCATATTTATTCTTAGCTAAAGTAGAAGCTCTGCTATACTCCTTTTAGTCCTTTTTTATTTCTTAAGTTATTTATAATAGTGTAATACAGGAGATCACTAAGGGGACTTCCATTAATTACGTGAGGTGTTTTTTTGAAAATTCTGAACCTCCCCTCCCTTGGTTAGATTTGGTGAGATTTTGCCGGACCCCCCCCCCCCCTATTTTAGCTCACGTAATTAATGGACGTCCCCTAAGTGTGCGTGTAGTGAATAGCGGTCGCAGGAGGCCCTCTTATTTTCCATTCTCCAGAAACTAAACATTCCTATATTCGCAATAAAAAAATCAATTCGTGCGCGCATTCGGGTACTCACGTCAGGCTGTATTCGGAAATGAGAATTCCGTCTGATTGTAAGCTCTCACCCCTGCTTTACCAACAGCCTGTGTATTCAGCAAACGTAAACTTTGTAAATCAGCTGATTTGGGTACAAGGTTTGGAGTCTCCAAAATGTGCTAAAAGTACTGTGATCTCTGATCAGCTGATTTACAATGTGTAGTGCACTGAACGCACGGGCTGTGAGATAAGTAGGAGTACCCATGATACAATTGTAATGGTATAGTTTTGTCAAACTAAAACTAATCCATCCGTGGAAGTGGAGCAAGAAGTGAGAGCGACAGTACTTTGCCTTGTTCCACGCTTTGAGAAAATGTGTGGTGATCACCGAGCTCACACGTCACATTGACTAATATATACGCAATGCGCCAATTACATTCCGGTACTCAAATATTATCTGAAAAAGCCCTAAGTCTTTAATTGAAATTGGTTTACATATGTCATTTTTATGACATTTCGTTCAATTCATTTACGTGTTGAAATATACATAAAATAATAAAATAAAATTCGAAATTGACCTGATTTTGTTTGAAATTTAAGTTTCATACAAATAGCCCCTTTGCCACTAAAATAGCAATATCTTTGTTACCATAAAGGCTATATGTAGCTTATATATTTACCATTTTAGAATTTGTTTTAAATAGGCAATTTTGTACAAGTTGGCTACCTAGCTTGTCATATGCCAGACCAGCTTAAAGCTTGTAAAAAATATAGAGCAAAACAAAAATTATAAGTTCAACATCTATTTTTTGAAGAACCACTGTGCCTACGGCTTAATTTTATATCACATCTGATAGCATAGCTAATTAATTATTATGCAAAAAGTGGTTAAACAAAAACTTAAATTTGTATCTGTGGTACCAACGTGACTGACCAAAGGTTGCATTTTTTCGAAAATATGAAAAAAGTAAATTTTCTCAAAAACGGTGCGACTTTAGACATGATATTACTAACTATTTCTGACTCGTCTTGGGGTCGCCCATCTACTGTTAAAAAAATTATGCAAAAAAGCTTGTGGGGATGATTGTCTAGTACGGTTAAAGACTCACACACATAAACAATTTTTAGAATGCAGACGGTCGCTGAAAGACGAATCCAAAAAAAACCTGATAAGTTCCATCAAAAATCAAGACAATCTTCATTGTTTTCTTCGAAAGCAAGAATTCGTTCCAACTGGTCAAACAAATGCTTGTACATTTTACTTGGAAGTATTACACCGTTTGTAGGCCTGAATTTGTCAAATTCGCCCAGAATAGCGCGATCTCGATACTTTTTGGCACGAAATAAGGTCTGTGCGTTGAAACATTCACCATATTCGCCTGATTTAACACCATCTGATTTCGCACTATTCCCAACAAAAAAAAAATTAAATGATGCAATTTAGTGTTTGAAAAATATAAAAGTGAGTTACCTAAAAAAAAGGTCATCGATTTGAAAGGAGAATGAAGGAGAAAAATTGGTTTTCAAAAATCTCAAATCCAAAGCCCCCCCCCCCGAAATAAAATCCTGGATACGGCCTTGGCAGTAAGTTCAACTTCTTGGTCAAGCCAAACAAAATAATGTTTTACCTGAGAAGAATTATTCCGTCAGCAGAACTTGTACTTTCTAAGAAAATTATATTTTTTCTGAAATTCCAGCCAAAAATGTTTCGAAATTTACGTAGCTAAACATTTTGTGTAAATCATTTCATTCTGGTTGTGTCCTACTGTGTAACTCGTATATTCTCCTCAGCATAAATTCGAGAATTCCAGAAAAATCAACATTTTTAGCATATTTTTTTCTATGAACGTAATTCGAAACTCCTCTGATAAAATATTTTGCTGTAGTTCTTCGTTTAGTGTGTTTCTCAGCTATACAAAATTGTTTTCGCAATTTCTCGAAAATTTTTAGAACTGCCCGAAAATACTGTCAGATAACTGAAATTCTTGTGTTAACAGTTTTTCAAAACATCAATTTTGTATAGCTAAAACATCTCAAATTTAATAGTTAATATCATAAGCTTTTTAATTCGATAGAAAGAAATAAAAAGTTTTAACTTTTTTTGCTTTGGGCATATTTTTGTCTTTTGTTTTTGAGTTTATGTACATGCTTTTGGAAATCTTTTTCTTTATATATTCCAAAAACCGAATATGATTAAAAAAACGAGAGTAACTTTCACAATCATTGCACCAAAATTTCTAAGAAAAAGTGATTTTAGAAATCTGAATTTTTATTTTCGCTGTAGAGCAGTGTTATTTAAGATGAAATTTTCTTATATCAAATTTACCGTAATGTGGTTTGATTCATTTACCGATTTATAGCTTTCACCGAACATTTCATATTGATGATACGTTTTGGATTCATAGCCACCACACTTATTTGGAGCAAAAAAAAAAAGTTAACAAAATTTGTTTGGTTATCAAGTGGCGAACTTTACATACAATTGAAGATTGTCTTGCAAGCAAAGCCATGGTTATGATATGTTATGGTAAAAGTTTGTCTCATCGTAGCTTAAATTCTGTATATATTAAAGAGTTAAGAGCCGCAATATCAGTTATATTAATGGTGTTATGTAAAATTGTTTCTAAAATATACTTTACTAATTTAATTTAAAGTGCGTGTCATTTTTGAGTTTTGAATTTGAGATGGTATTGTATGGTACGCCAACTTATTCACATTTTACTCAATACTTATGATATTCAAGAACCGTTAGTTGAAATCGAATTTCATAAAAAACTTTTTATATTTTTTAAATATCCAATTGCCTCTTGATTATTGTTTTAAACATTAAATTTTTTTACTCAGAAGTCAGTGTCCTACATAATTAAAAATGTGCCACTTCTTGTGAGATTTGATTTTAAATCGAATAGTTTTATGTTTTTAAAATTTTTTACCATATTTCATACGCACCGTGTGTTTATTTACATAAATTTGGGAATTGCGTTTGAGTTTTTGCTTGACATGAAATATTTATAAAATTATTTAAACACCATCAATATAATTATCACGACAATTCCCAACATACATATGTACATATAAAATGGTTAAAAATCGTATGGGAAAATTAAATGCCGTCAAAATTCAACTGGCCAGCCCTGGGGCTCTTGTACCAAAATTTCAACCGAATTGGACCATGGAAAGGCGTTCCAGTTTGTGCATTTTCGAGACGATTTTAAAGTATCATTGGATATCATGGGAAAAAATGGGGTGCAAAACCGTACATAGTACACTGGATGTACACGGCGGTTATCAGACCTATTTTAACTCACGGAGTGCTGGTGTGGTGGAAGGCTGCCAACACCAAGTCACTACTTGACAAGCTTCATAAGGTACAGAGACTGGCCTGCCTTGGTATAACAGGAGCAGTGAGATCGACACCTGCCTATTGACCTATACATCAGGAATATAGCGGCAAAAGGGATTCTTAGGTTAAAAGAATGCAACAAGCTTCAAAACTCTGATGGTCACGGGTCTATTTTGCAAGATATGCAGCGGGAACTCTGCCTCACGGGAAGCGACTACCGAGTACCAATACTTGACTTTGACACTTCCTACAACATCAACTTTCCAACAAGAGAAGATTGGAACTCAGGCACAGTTCTGGAAGGAAAGGGGCTAACCATCTTCACCGATGGATCCAAGATGGAGTTCGGCGCAGGAGCGGGTTTGTACTCGGATAATATGAGTATGGAGATGTCTTTAAGACTACCCAACTATTGCAGCGTTTTTCAAGCTGAAATCTATGCAATAGACCAAACCGCACAGGCGATACGGAACAGGGAGCTTACTCCCTCCATCATTACCATATGTGTGGACAGTCAGGCAGCGATCAAAGCACTGAATGCCAAAATAGTAAAGTCTAGGTGTGCAGAACACTGCAGGGAATCTCTACGTTCAATCCAACAGCATGCTATAGAACTCTGCTGGGTGCCCGGTCATACGGGTATTTCCGGAAATGAGAAAGCTGACAAATGTGCCAGAATAGGATCAGAACAACCAGAGAATCAACAAGTGGTAGACCTTAAGATACCATTGGCGGAATTACACTATCGGATAGAGGACATAGTCAAGAAACAAACGAACAGAAGGTGGAACCTTACCACCGGATGCAGAACGTCTCGAATCATGTGGCCTAAATTGAATCTGGGACAGACGCAATCTCTCTCAAGATTCAGAAGACTAGAGCTAAGGACTGTTGTAGGAGTACTGACGGGGCACTGTGTCATTGGCCCTATGGCCGCCAGATAAGGTGCTCCTTTCAGAGATTTCTGCAGGAGCTGCGGAGATGAAGAAGAGGATGAGACGGTTAAACACCTGCTCTGCGAATACCTCGGGTTAATGAGGAGACGAATCAAATAGTTTGGTTCTGCGTTCTTTGTTGGTCTTGAGGAACTAGCCGAGCTGGAACTCACCAGTATCCTCAACTTCACCAAAGCTTCTGCGTGGTTCACCGCCATTCAGTAGGACTTTTTAAAGGAGAAGGAGGGGAACATTTTTATATATATGTAGGGTATCACAATGGGCAAACTGCCTCCGAGTGAATCTTGTTTGCAAGCAACCCTTTTAACCTAACCTAACCTAAAGTATCATTGCTTTAACTTGAGAAAATATCATGGTATATTGTCGGTTATCATTTTTTACGGACACAGTGTGATGTGAAATATGTGTTAAAATTTTAAATCAGAAAACCGCCACAAGTTTGAGTATTGATTCATTGATACGAATGTGGAAAATGCTAAAAAATCTGACATACGCTCACTTTACTCGCCCGCAACCGTACCTAATTTATATTTCTTGGCCGCAGCACTATACGCAATCCATCGGTCATCCTCTTTTACATGGAAAACCAAATTTCAAAGATTTTTTGTACCAACAATACGATCTGGAGAAGTTTTCGATTTTAAACAAGCAAGCAAATTCGTTATAAGAAAGTAGATAATGGTTTTTAGTTAATTTCTGTTCAAGAAACGCTAATACATATTTCAGTTTTATCCATTTTCGAGATTCTTTTTTTCGGTTTTCGGTGACAACTTTAAGTAATTTTTGAACTGATCTTCGCCCTACGTTATCTGTTTGTTGAAATTTCGCACAATGCGATCGGTCTTTCTGCAGTGCCGTTCACAAGAAACAAACAAAAAAAAAAAAACAAAAAAAGTTCATTGTTTTCTCATGCCCGGTTTCACCAAACACTTTTAGCGATAACAGCCTGTTAAGCAACCTGATAAATTAACAAGCCGTTTTGCTGCTGTTTAGTTTTTGAAAGTTTTTTTAAATTTTGAATGACACATTAATTTGTTTGGCATATGTCAATCAACAAAAATTATTTAGTTTCACTCTTCCGCATACAATCAGAGATTTGTGTGAGGCATTTCTGTTTCATTCACTTGGCTAACAGGCTGTTAGCTAAAAGTATAACTTCTAATGTTGGTGAAACAGAATTAATTTTAACAGCTTTATAAATTCTAAAAGTGATTTTAATTGACTTTGGTGAAACCGGGCATCAGTCTTCGAAATATTTTGAGTTTTAATACAAGACGCTCAGTGCTCTGTCAATAATTTAATTTATGTTGCACAGTGAAACTGACCATGAAATTAATTTTAAAAACATTTTGTGTGATCATTATGGTGAATGAAAAACAAATTATTTCTATACTTAACTACAATAGATCTTCAATCTGAATTCAAGTAATCTGAAAAATCGAATTGAATTTCGGTCATTTTGAAAGCTAATAACATCGATTTAAGTCTAATATTAATAAACTAATGACGAAATCACAATTAATTAGTCATACTAGATGTTTGAATTTACACTGAAAATAAGCGGTATGATATATCCACAAATTAAATAGTTATTGGAATTAAATAGTTAGCTCCCTGTGTAGCGGTTTGAAGCTTATGCTTTTATAGAAATTGGAACACCCTCTCTTCGAAATTTTTCAACTTTTATTTTGATGCTAGACCAAACCATTTCTTGTATTTACATAAGTGAAATTTGGTTTCTTCTCCAAAGCTTTTCCGAATAATTTCTATTGATTGTGTGAGTCATCGTAAGTTGCGGATATAGCTTTTATAAAAAGAAGTATAAGTTGGGAACCCCTGAATAGATTTCCAAAATTAGGGTATCATATGAAAAGTAATAGGGCATAAATATTAGAAATTCATTTCATTTTTTCGAGATATGACTATTTTTGTAAATTTTTAACATTTTTTTTTATAAAAACCATTTTTTTTTTCAAAAAATGTATGACTATTGCATCATTTTTTTTAGCATCACAAGAAATATCAATTCTTTTGCTTCAAAATGATTTATCATTTGTACCAATTTTTTTATATTAACCCATTTTTTACCGGAATGTAAAATAAATAATTCATAAAATTTTTTTAATCTATATTTTTGTGGACAACTACAGCGCCGTAAACCACAACAACAACAACAACAACGATAACAACAATTGCAACACCAGCAGGCGCGCCGCATTCAGATATCCCTTATATTTCGATGTTGAGTCTCTCTAATCGTTTGCCGCTTGTTGCAGCTTTCCAATGTCCAATTAAGTGTTCGAACATTACATGCGCCAAAACGTACATACCTTGTGTTTCATCGAAAAAATGTTATTTTCGAGTTTTAAATTTATGAAATTAACTAACTATAAGTTTTGTTTCAATTCCTATAACGACTAAATCAACTTTAATTAAACAAGAATTTTGCACCTCCAAATCCGATGTGCATGCTGCCGAGACAGGTGGATTTACCGGTATGGTATTACCTCCGTTGAGGTGATCCATGATAGTTAAGGAAGAAAATGAATGATTTGGTGGTAATAATGATTTGTGAATGACAAGAAACAAAAAATTATAGGGTATATCGTGACAGCCATTGGGAAATTTAAGCTTTAAAATATAAATTTCAAACAACGGATATTTTTTATTTCGTTTAATAACATCAATTTAACATGTCAAATTAAATACATACATACAAATAAAAATAGTGATTTTCATATACCAATATCATCATCGAATAAAATCTTAATCTTTATTCGTTGGTTTTTTAGCTTTCTTCAAAAATTGTTCAAATACTTCCATATAAGCTTGCGCTTCGGCGATCTTTTCTAAGGAAATTCCCTCAAAGACTCTTAGTACTCCTTTGTACTTGCCAAGAGGTATACTCAGAAATCGCAAATATTTCAGATCAAAGAACAAATCCTTCGCAAAGACATGTCCCTGGTAAAACAATATTATATTTGGAAATTAAAATTAAATAAGTTATAAATTGAAAGCAGAATTTATAAGTCTTCAACTATTCCAGCAAACATTAAAAGCATTTTACGAGTACGATATGTTTTTGATTCATATTTCTGAGGCTTTAACACCACTGTGGTTATAAAAATAACAATACGTTACCTAACCGTGATAACTATTTTTCATAAAATTGTTTAAGGCTCATAAAATGCTGATATTTATAACTAAAAATTTTCAATTTTTCAAAAGTTCATAAAATGTTTGCCAGAAGAGACAATGATCGAATTCAGTAGTAACTGCAGTTGAAAGACGTCTTAAATAAGCTATATGAAACTGATATTTTAAGAATCATCATTAAATGGCCTTTGATTTTGTCAATTCAACAATCTCTCTTCAGCTTTGGAACACTTACTGAATGCGGCCACTATTATTATAATTATTGATTTTGATGCGCTGGGACATAACTTACCCTATATGGACAGGTGTGATTTATATTTGTATATTCAACTAAAATATTCCTTGCAAACCTTGTGTATATATTGTAATTCTTTGTTCTGGTTACCTCACATATATTTGCTGTTATATTTATCAAAAATGGTGAATATTTGTTTGCAGAGTTTTGTACAAAAGCTTGAAAATGAACCTGAGAAAACATGTAAATGAAAGAGTTGTTCCGTGGTTTGTGATAGAATAGGTTTGTTTTTGAAATCGAATAGTCGAGTTAAAAATTCCATTTAGTGCAAATAAAGCTTACTGATAAGCTTTTAGCGCATTAAAAAATTCATGTTTCGAAAATTTCTGGACAGGTCCAATGCATATGTTCATATATATAAATGCAGTGGCATAAGAATAGGACCAATATAAAAAGTCCAAAGTTTTTATTGTAGTATTCAATTTTAATTTCACCCTGCATACATATTTGGCAATATTTTTGATGATAACACGTGGGTCAATAAGTCCCGGGACTAACATGAAGATAACGCCACCTCCTAATTTTTCTCCACCTTGTTTTATAGCCCCGGCTTTCAGATGATATATGTAAAACTTTGATGAAAATTTGGCGTTTAGATTAAAAGTTACAGTGGTTTTACTTAAGCTCCTTTTGTCTGTTTATAAAAAATGGATGAAAAATAATTCGAGTGTTGATTTAACATTGCTTTTTGATGGAAAAAAAAATGTTCAAGCAAAGCAATGGCTCGATAAATGTTATTCGGACTCTGCTTTATCGATATCAACGGTTAAAATGTGATATGGACTTTAAACGCGGCCTCACAGACACAAATGGCGGTGAACGCTCAGGTCGCCTGAATTCAACAGTTGTCGATCGGGAATCGAAATTGCGTGTGATAACAGAGGAGTTGAAGATATCAGAAAGAAGTGTATTCACTTATTTGCATGAACATTGTCAATCAAAAAGCTGTGTTCATAATGGGTGCCGCGTTTGCCCGTTTTTTTGATAAAAAAACAACAACGAGTTTACAATTCAATTAAGCTAAATACAACGGGTTTTTTGCATCGATATGTGACAATGGATGAAAGAGGGAACAACTACTACACGCCAAAATCAAAAAGATCACCAGCTGAGTGGACAGCAGCCGGTACAAGCCGGTGTAAGCTGTTTAAAGCGTCGAAAAAGGATGCTTCACTAAAACCATTGTAACTTTTAATCTAACCGCCAAAATTTCATCAAATTTTGACTCATGTCAATTAGAGATCAGAGCTACACTGTAAGGTGGAGAAAAATTAGAAGATGGCGTTATCTCTATGTTAGTCCCGGGACTTAATGACCCATGTGTTATGTTTTCAATTTTATCATAAATCATGACTTAAATTATAAATTAAATCATTGTACACGTAATTATTAAGTATGAAATCAAAGTTTTATTTTCAAAAGAAAACATTTGCTTTTTTGAGATCGTTATATTTGGGACATATTCGTTCCGACATGTTTATATTCAAAAACGTCCAACGATACCTTAAACTTGTAGCAAAGCACAAACTTTTCAGACCATGACTAGTTTTATGTTTTGTGCAATTCAATTTTGGTTGCGGAGCTTCTACGTCCAGTTATTGCTGTAACATGTAGACTCTATATTAATATAGGACGCAATACATAGTAGCGAATCGTACCGTTTCGACTTCTTGTGTTTGAAAATAACTATTCTAAAAAATCCCAAGATTTTATTGTTTAAATCACAATGCCAAGATTTCAAAATACGAAATTTCGGGAATGTAATTCATAGTAGATACGGTACGGGTGGCGTTAAACCATGAAACGAATCTTTTTAGAATATGCCCAAGTAATATGTTTGTTAATGCGCAAACTGAAAACAATAGACCCATCTACATATTTGAAATTGATTTTTTCGGTAGACGATAGTAATATTATTTAGGGAATATTGGACATGGAAGACTATTCAATTGCCAAAACCAGTTTAATTACATTGCTCTACAATAACTAAAACAAATAAATTTTAGAATTTCAAGTCCACTTTCTTTGGCGATTTTAGATCAGAGTCTTCAGATATTTAAAAAAAAACGAGTTTAAGCTTAAAATTCGATAGAAATAAATAAACAAACTCTTTGAACTTTAAAGTTTTGACTTTTTTCTTTGGGCACATTTTTTCCTTTTTTTTTGCGTCCATGTATATTTTTTGGGAACCGTTTTCTTTATATACATATGTATTGAAAAAAACCGAATCTGATGAAAAAACCAAGGGCAATTTTCAGAATTAGTGCACCAAAATCTCTAAGATAAAATGACTTAAGAATTCTAAACTTTTTTGTTTCCTGTTGTAGAGCAGTGTTATTTAAAATGAAATTTTCATATATCAAGTTTACCGTAACGTTTTTTAATTCATTTACAATATCACCTTCCATATTGATTACAGCTTTATACCGATTTATAGCTTTCAACGCCCATTTCGTATTGATGAGATGTTTTGGATTTGGGAAGCACTCAAGTTTAGTTAATTTAACAATCGTTGATGGATTATAGCCACCATTCTTATTTGGAACAATAAAAAAACGTTAAAAATTTGTTTGATTACACAGGCTGACAAATTTTTATACCAGAGACCAGACCTATCACATTAGAAGGACTTTGATGCGCTGAATCCGAATCCGAGCTCAGAATTTCTCCTTTACATCAGCTTTTTCCTAAACTGGTTACGGCATCTGAAAGTATTACTCTTACCCTTCAAAACCTTGTTTAGATTATATCGATAACTTTTTTTGTCTGCGAAATATCTTAACTTTATTACATAGGCCTTTATTACATAGGCCTACATACAGATCTACATTAATTCTAGTATGGCAGGACGCATAGAAAATTTAAATTTATGATATTTCGGTGACTAAAAGAGATATCGACAAAATTTAAAATGAGTTTTGAAGGGTAAGAGTAATAATTTCAGATGCCCTAACCAGTTTTCGAAAAACAATTTTATTCGCGATGTAAAATAACCTCAAATATAGCGAAAAACCGTGTTTTACTGAGCTCGGATTCAGCGCATCAAAGTCCTTCGGATATGATAGGTCTGTTCTCTGGTTTTGGACTTTTTTTATTTTTGTCGGCCTGTATTATCAACTGGCTAACTTTATATACAACTGAAGTTTGTGTTCCAATCAACGCCATCACAGCAAGTGTTATGGTAAAAACTTGTCTCATCGTGGCTAAAACTGCGTGTAAACTAAATAGTTACTAGCCGCAATACTTGCTATTTATATATAAGCGGCAATATGTATGTAAAATAGTCTGCAAAATTAATTTTACGCATCTAATTAAAAGTGCGTGCCATTATAACCTTATAATTGGGTTTCGGATTTGATATGGTATTACACGTTACGCCAAATATATGTACATACATTTCACTTACTACTTCCGGTTAGTGCCTCACCGATACGAGATCAATACGTTAGTTTTCGCCGAGTTTTCGCGATTAATCTCGCATACATTTATATAAAGGGTGATTCATTGAGAGGTTTTTTTTCATTTTGGTTTTTTGACAGATCATCTTATTTTTATTTGGTATTGTTTGACATTTTATTATGGAAAGACTTACGACAGAAAAATGCTTGCTTATTGTGGAAATTTATTACAGTGACTAAGATTTCAACTTTATATTCACTAAGAACTCAAATGAATTTTGCAATTATGAAGTCAAGAAAGCCGCCTAGATCGTGTGATATCACACCGGATTTTTTTTTCTTTGGGGTTATGTGAAGTCAAAAGTCTTCGTTTGAGCAGTACATTTTTTTACTTAGAACTTAGGTCGAACAGTTTTGTTTTTTTGGTTTTTATTCCATAATATTTTATTAAGGACTTTTTCCGTAGCTCGGACGCGCACTGTTTGTTTATTTACCCCAATTTTTTATTTGTATTTATTGGTTTTTTTAAAATAAATTAATGCCATCAATATAATTATCGCCACAGTTTTCAAAATATGTTGGAATTAAGACAACACCCAAACACAAAATATTACTGAAATTCATCGTAGATTTTTTTTTGGTAAGCGTAAGCAGAGTTATTTCTTTCAATATCCGAATATTGAAAGATATAATTTTCTTATTCATTATTTGTATAATGATTAATTTAATTGACTGTAACTTTTAAAATATACATAACGCAAAAGCACCACTTAACGACCACTTATCGGCGCGTCTGTTTGAATCTTCTAAAAGATACATAAATATGTCATGTAATTTCACTAAAATTAACCTATTTATTGTTATAGATGTTTACCGTGGGAAAAATAAGTTAACAATAATTTAAATGAAAGTTTTTATTACTAAATTTTGTTTTTAAAAAATTGATACAAAAAAACACAACGTTCACCATTTACCGACCGGCCTGTGATTATTTTGTCTGTTTCCGTCCACTGAAGCATCTAATTCCGACCGTTGATGTCGCAATAAGAAAAAGCTATAGTTTTTCAGATAAAATTTATTATAAACGTAAAACTTAAATGTAATTTACGATTTTGATCAAAATCTTTTAATTTTAAATAAACAAAGTTAACTTCTAAGTATAATTACCTACATATATCAGAAAAATTTCGATTTGACCAGATCTGATCCATTTTTCATAGTTTTGAAATTTTTAACGACCATCTCAATTTTCGAAAAAATAAGGTTTTTATTGAAAGTTTAAAATTAACATTTCTCCTTCAGATCTGAAAATCATATTTTTCGCCCAAAATAGCTATTTCTGCTCAAAATTATAGTATTTATTAGAAACATTAAAACGTTGAAAGGTGGGTCACATCTTATCGTATGGAGATTTTACGGAAATGAAATCTATATATTTTCTTCTACTTGTGGATTACTTTCCGAGTTATTGAGCTAAACTTTTTTCGTCGGCCTCTCACAACCACAGTTACCACGATTCTGGCGACTGACGCTTATTTCCATTATCAGCCTTACTTAAATTAACAATTGCAAAAAAAATAAGCGGGAGGAAATGACCTTCAAATATGCAACACTGCCTCCCGTACTATTAGGCATGTTAATGTAAATTTAAAACCTAAATCAATAGAGCAATTATGTGTGCAAACAGGAAAATAAGGTAAAAACGTAAAAGTTTCGAGTCAAATTATGGCAAATCTTATTAATTTAAACTAGGTCGTATACACGTTTGACATCGTAGAATAATGTATAGATTGAATAATCTAACAAAAATTATACGTTTTATGTCTAACTAGACACAAAAACTATCTTTTTTTACGAAGCTTAAAAATCCTGTTACCGGACAAATAGTCGGAATGAGGAACGTAGGAAATTTTTACGTAACCACATTCCGCCCGTTTTTAATCACTTCACAAATCTTTTAAATTAAATTAAAAAGTGGTAATTACTTTGTAATTATGCTAAACATATATATATTCACACAATAAAATATTAAAATATTTACAGCTCAGTTTATTTCTGCTGAAAATTCGATAAACTTGAAACTCCTTTTTTATCTTTTTTTACACTCGCGAAACCATCGAACCGCACCGCAGCGTAGTTTAGACTCAAGTGACAAAAAATCCGTTGAAGCTTTAAAATGATTTTTTGACAGTTGACGTATCGATATTGAAAGAATGAAATGCGTTTACTTTCGTAAACTTTGCGCGGGAAATTGATTGACTTTTATAGAGTTTTTTAAAGCGGTCGGATATATGAACTCGGTCGGCGACCGGTGCCGTTGCGCTAGTATGAACATCATTAATATATTATCTTATGCAAAAGTACAGCGACTAAAAAATACAGTGTTAAAAAACGATACAATGTATTATAATCTTAGACCTTTGAGTGATACAAAACCACTCATATACTCCTACTAAAGAGAAACTTTATTCTGTCATTTTTACCTACATACATATATAAAATCCTCAAGCCCTAAATTGTGGGCTCCAATACAATCTTACAAACATAAATATTTACTTTATTTTTGTGGTCAGGTTAATTAAGTAAAAACTGCAATACTTACAAATATATATCACTCCAAAATTTGGCCTTATAATCAATCTTTTGTCTCTAGTTTTCTATCCATTTTTTTACAACTTCTAATAGCAGCATTCCAGAAATCAGACCTGAGAGGCATTTTCTATTAAAACATTCGTCTTTGGTATTAGAAAGGCATTAAAACTAAATTGTTTTTAATAACAAATAAGATTAATAAAAGCTGACAGATTTGAATGAAACTTTGACATACTATATAGAAGTGAATGAAAAGGACTTAAGTAAATTATTTGAAAATCTTTTTAAAAAATATGTGTTTCATTATTATGATATTTATTGGTTTTTTTGTGTTCACTTCTTTTAAAACATTTGAAAAAAGTGCCACTATACTTAACGTTGCCAACCGTACGCCTTTTAGGAGTTCTTTTGGCCCATTATATTTAAAAGTACAGGTAAATACTCCTATATACTTCTGTGCATGGTTGCCACTTGACATTTTTTTTCTGTACCAAATTCGCTGAGAAAATGTACCAAATAGGAAAAAAATATACCAAAATTTTTAATAGTTTACACTTTTATTAACATATACAGTGGCGAACAGTGAAATCCGGACAAACAAAAAAATTGAAAAAAAAAGTTTTTTACGATCCCGTCAACCTCTTTGTTTTGTAGGTATGGTTTTTTTTGCAGGTATGGCGTAGGTATGGCTTTGTTTTAGAGGTCATAAGAGCGAAGGGAGGAACAACAAAATATTGATACCTGTTTTTTTTTCAATCCTTAATATTAGTTCTTAAAATACCTGCTGTAAATATTTTAGAATTAGTTCCTTAAAAATAAAACTTTAAACATTTTACCAAAAACTTTTTTTATCAATAAAGGACATATTTCACTTTTTTTGCTAAAAATAGATATTGTTACGAAATTTCCTGTCCCTTTGACAATAATTTCGATCTCTTACACTTTTCTGAGTTCGATCACTGGATTGTGTAACAATCAAGAAAAACGCAATCTTTATTTAATTATAAAATGGTTTATTTAAATCACAAACGTTAGTTTTTACATAGTACAATTGTTTATTTAATCTTTACATTCAAGTTGTATACACAAACGTTATACTTTATTACTTAAAATCCACTATATCACTTTAGTACTTAAATTCAAATGTTCTCACTTAAGATCCACTGTGTTCCACTGTTCAATATCAACTGTGTCTCTGCTGCTCATATGACAGCCTTTTATGCTAAAGTCATCATTTGCTAGAACCATCTGCCGTTGTCTAGAATGTCGTTTCCAGTGCCTTCTAGATGGCGTTATTTTTCTACGGTCAGTGATGCAAGTATTTTCTTACGGTCAGTGATGCACGTATTTTCTTACGGTCAGTGATGGACGTATTTTTCTACGGTCAGTGATGCAAGTATTTTTCTACGGTCAGTGATGCTAGCAAATATCGTTTAATAATTATTACGAGAACTTTCTGGCATAAACCAAATTTCGCTACACTGCCCTCCGCTTAAACTTGTTCGTCCCGAAAAAGAGTCTCTCTACAACAGCTTGCGCCTCCTTTTCCAATTCTTTTCTAGATGCTTCTTTTGCCTCAATTTCACTTTTTCGTTGTTCCTCTTGTTCCGCGACATGTAACCGTCAGCATTGGTCGTTTCTGGGACAACGTTTACTCCGTACTTTTCTTTGACAAGAACGACCGGTGAACTGCACGGGCTTTCTGATTGTGCAATGACATTTTCTCTCGCCATATCCTCTATAAGGCCCGTTACTTCCTCTCTCTTAGCGCGTGCTAGCCTCTTTGGAGGTTGACAAATTGGCTGAAAGTTACCTGCATCAATGCGATTCTTGACAACTGATGTTTGGCCATTATTTTCTCCTTTGGACGCAAATACCCGCCAATTCTTTTGCCGAAACCTTTTCCCTTTATTTTTGTTCTGTGCAGACAACTCCTTCGTCCATTCTTTCGTCAATAAGGCCGACAATTTTGTTAAAGTTGTACCTTTTGTGTCCTGTTGGTCATTTTCACAACTTATAACAGCCGTAACTTTCTCACATAGTTCACCTTTTTGCATCCATTTCGGCTCATTTGTTGGATTCAAAATTTGCACCGGTATTTCGCCGTCCGCTCTTGTTTTTACTGGTTTTTCCCTAAATTTTTCTCATCTGCTTCCACTACCCACAGATGGCCTATCCCACAGTCTTCACTTGTTGTTTCTTCAGTGTTGGGTTCAATTCGACAGAGCTCACTTACATATGTAGACTCCTGCAGTTGTTACCTTTTGTCCACAGCCAATGTCCAAAGGCAACTCTACATTGGCATACCTTAACGTCTTTTTCTTTAGATCCAAATTGAACCCGTGTCGAATCATGAAGTCCACGCCAATGATAACCTCATCGGTGATGTTTGCAACAATAAAATCATGTTCCACAGTTTTGTTGCCGATAAGAATACTCGCTGTAACTTTTCCTTCTATTTGCGCAATTTCTCCTGTCGCTGTTCTCAATTGGATTCCATTTAATGGCATTACTCGTCATCTATTAAATAAATCTGTCATCACAATTGAGTGCGATGCGCCTGTATCCAAATTCAGCTCACATGGTCTTTCGTTGATTTTTCCACCGATGGTAAGGCAGTTGGAAGTTCGGCAGAGCTTCGAAACTAAGACTTTGGGACAATCATAAGTGGAAGTCAGCTCACGCCCCGCTATACTGACCCGCTTTAAGGACTGCTGTTCACTACCATTTTCACCATCGTTCACCCTATTTCCAATTTTTCTTCTTGGTGAACGTGATGCAGACCGTTTACGACGTGATTTGCATTCACGTGCCATGTGTCCCTGCTTGCCACAGTTATAGCAATTTCCGCTGAAGCTACTGCTGGCGAACGACGAATTTTTGTCCTCAGCCTCCACCTCCATCCGACGAGTTTTCAATGATGGACGGCATGTCAACGCAATCACCTCCTCAGTGAGGGCAACCGTTACTGTTTCATAAAATGTAGTCTTCGGGTTCCTCATTGTCTCGCGTTTTGTCTCTGAGTCACGTATGCCGTCAATAAACGCCTCTATTTTGAATTTTTCAGCTACGACACTTAACTCGTCAGGATAGGAAAGGTGTGCCAATCGTTCGATATCTGCAGCATACTCCTGCAAGGACTCACCAGATTTCTGGATACGAATTTTCAACTCCAGTCTGTGAATCTGCTTCATGTGGTCACTGCCATATTTTCGCTGTAAGGCATCCATGACCGCCTTGTAACTCTTTTGTTCCGCCACTGGAACCGTTTGCAATACTTCTGCAGCTGCGCCTTTTAAAGCCACAATTAGCGCTGCTGCTGCGCTATCGTTATCCCAGCGATTATGAGTAGATGTTGTTTCGAACTGGAGCTTGAAAACACTAAATGGCGTTGTTCCATCGTACGTGGGTGCCTTAAGCCTCTCTGCGCTGATTTCTCTTATCACTTGAGTGGTTGGTTCGCTTATTTCCAACTGTTGAATTCTTTTATTAAGTTTTCAAAATTATTTTGAACTTTTTCCTTTAATGATTCAACGTCATCCCGTAACTCGGTCACTTTTCCATCGAGGACATTTACCATTTTGGCAACCTCCGTTCGAACAGCCTCCATATTTTGATTCATTGTTAGGATCTGCGTCGCGTTCTGACTTAAGCTCTGATCAATTTCTTCCCGAACCTCCTGGATTTGCAGCGCGTTCTGACTTAAGCTCTGATCAATTTCTTCCCGAACCTCCTGGATTTGCAGCGCGTTCTGACTTAACTTCTGGTCTATCTGCAATGCATTTTGATTTAACCTCTGATCAATCTGTAGCGCGTTCTGACTAATTTCTTCCCGAACGGCCTGGATATTGTTATTCATCTGTAGATTTGTCTGTGTCAGCGCCATTAACATTTTCTCGAACTTTGACATATCTACAACTTCACCACTTGCCGCCGGTCCAGAAGCTTCCTCCCTTTTCGCTGTTGATTCTGAGACATCACTATAAAATTCATGCTCTTCCAGGTCTACCCCTTGAGCCTCAAGAGCCTGCCGTAAGCGTTTCTGTAGCTCCAACTTTCCGCCAGATGATTGCAGATTCAGATGCTGTAACTCCTTCTTTAGTTGATCCACTTTTAGTTCGTCAAACTTAACCATTTTTTTTATTTATTTTTTTTATTTTTATTGTTAATTCTTTTTACACAATCCCACTTCTGACACCAATTGTTACGAAATTTCCTGTCCCTTTGACAATAATTCCGATCTCTTACACTTTTCTGAGTTCGATCACTGGATTGTGTAACAATCAAGAAAAACGCAATCTTTATTTAATTATAAAATGGTTTATTTAAATCACAAACGTTAGTTTTTACACAGTACAATTGTTTATTTAATCTTTACATTCAAGTTGTATACACAAACGTTATACTTTATTACTTAAAATCCACTATATCACTTTAGTACTTAAATTCAAATGTTCTCACTTAAGATCCGCTGTGTTCCACTGTTCAATATCAACTGTGTCTCTGCTGCTCATATGACAGCCTTTTATACTAAAGTCATCATTTGCTAGAACCATCTGCCGTTGTCTAGAATGTCGTTTCCAGTGCCTTCTAGATGGCGTTATTTTTCTACGGTCAGTGATGCAAGTATTTTCTTACGGTCAGTGATGCACGTATTTTCTTACGGTCAGTGATGGACGTATTTTTCTACGGTCAGTGATGCACGTATTTTTCTACTGTCAGTGATGCTAGCTAATATCGTTTAATAATTATTACGAGAACTTTCTGGCATAAACCAAATTTCGCTACAATATTTATGCTATGGTTTTTCGACATACAGCAAAATATTTTCAATAAAAATTATTTGTTTCTCTAATCCTTGCATCTGTTTTTTGAATCGATAAAAAATTTAGATCCTAAAGGATTTTATTCAATTTTTTTTGTTTGTCCCGATTTCACTGTTCACCACTGTAGGTTTTATATGTAACTTACGTAAAAAAAAAGTTCACATGTTTGCGAGTGCATTTATATACACTTCTAGTCACAAGAATAGACGCACCTTTACCGCTGTTACAAACAGCAATTTTTTTTTAACCTTAGCGATTTGAAAAAACCCAAATTGTGTACCTAAGTTTCAATTAAAAAAAAAAAATATTGATTTCTGACAAGATTTGCGCTCTCTTGCCATTTTTAAACCAAAAAATATTTATGAAACTTTTTTTGTTGGCCTTTTACTTAAAATAATAAAACACGAAAATTGTCTCTTAAAACTCGGGTTGCAGCGATTACTTCATTTCTGACATGATTTGCGCTCTATAACAAATTTTAAACCAAAAACTTGATTTGTGATGACTCTGCAACGGCCCGAAATGGTCATTTACCTTCGAAAGAATGGACTCTTACAACGACTTAGGACGAATTGGGTCTATATATCAAATCGACTGCACCGTAAAAGTTTAACGCATTCGATTCCATGAGACCGACCTCGCTGCTACGATGGCTATTAAGAAAAACTTCCTCTCAGTAATCATGGAAGTTGTAATGATATCCGTCTGGACCATCTAAATTGACCATTGTGTCATTTTGTACATTTCAAGTCATGTGAAAAGGAACAAACTGTCAAACTCAATGGAAATGAACTGCAATGTTGCAAATTTTGTAATTATATTATGAAATTTTAGAAATTTTTCGTTACATAATTTTTATCGATAAAATGTAACAAATCAGAAAACAATGTACCAGTGTACCAAATGAAAATAAATCTACCAGTTCTGGTACAAATGTACCAACTGTGGCTACCGTGCTTCTGTGCACCTCTTTGCACTATCAATTTTTTTGTGGGTTTTGTATTTATTTTGGAATACGCTCAAGTCGAATTTAGATTTTTTACATAAATTACCTCTTTTTTTTCTTTTTGGTCATCATTATTTTTTCTTGATAAAATGTCGGACATTTTTGTACATCTTTTCAGTTCAATTTGTATGTATGGGATGTGCCACGCCCTCTTTTTAAAACACCAAACTATTTCTTACATTCTAACATCAAATAACTGTGCCAATATGGCGTTTTAAATGTTTTACTTGTATAGGCAGTAGGCGTGCCCGTTAATCAATATGGCCCATTTTCAATCCCAAGCTGCTTGTTAAAAGATGTAGGCAGTCAGCCGAATTTCATTCAATTATCTTGCTTGGTTTTGGTAAGACAGACAGACGGACAAGACTAAATCGACTCTGATGATGATGCTGATCAAGAATATGTATACTTTTCATTACCTACTGCATCCCCTTCCATTAAAAACGGAATGACAAAGTGTATCTGTGTAGGGCATAAAAAATTATCACTTAAATTTGGATAAAAATCGGGATGGTCATTTTCTTTTTGCAAATTACATGTATTCTGATCTTATATTAAATCGTAACAACAAAATAAATAAAATTGTCCATTCATATTACTCTTACCCCACCTCTTAAATTGTACATTAGCATCAAAACCTACCAGAACTGCTTAAAATAAAACACAACTTATTTAGTTTTTACTCCAAATGATTTTATCTTTAACATCGCTTATTCTCAGATATATGTACAAATATTTCAAATAAAATTGAAAGAACTTAAATAATAAATTTTTTTAAAAAAATTTAAGTTTTCTTTTACTTTTTTTATGAATATTTTCGAATATTTGATACATTTCGACTTTCAGATGATTTTCGAACTTAATCTACATAATTGGTACTATTCACTTTTTTCGATATTTATCTAAAATTATTTTGCGCAGTTTTTTAGACCCTTTTACTCAGCAAAGCAAAGTTAGCAAAATCAAATTTAATTTATGCCATAATTTAGTGCTTATTAAGTGCTAATTTAGTGCTGAAAGAAAAAATTTAGTGCTGCACGAATTCTTGAAAAAATCAGGATTTTTGCTAGCTGAATGAGAAGCTAGCAAAGCATATGCGAAATTTTTTAGCACAATGAAATTTAACCTATGCCATAATTTAGTGCTTATTAAGTGCTAATTTAGGGTTGTAAAAAGAAATTTAGAGCTGCACTAATATTTGAGAAAATCACGGTTTTTTTGATTTTGCGCTGTATGAGAAAGGTTAAGGTGAGGTACGTTAGAAATAGTTAGCAAAATCAAACTTTACCTATGCCACAATTCGTGTGGAGTTTAATTTTATTTTTCAGCACTAAATTATCATTATTATGGAGAAATGTTTTCCTCCAATTTTACAAGGCATTCGCCTGGAGCATGCGTGTTATCACATTTTACGCAAGCGATTTTCCTATTACAATTGCGCGCTGCACGGAAAAAACACCAACTCGAAATTATTGTAAATATTAATGAAAATATAAGAAAAATTAGTAGGTAATTTAGTAATTTAGAAACGGTTCGAGTGTCTATTAAAAATTACTAAGCGTAATATAAAAATTGCAGCAAGCAGGCATTAATTTTTCGAATGCAAGTTTTTAATTTTTACAAAGTAGATTTTAAAATTTCTGCAATAATTTATTATATTTTAAAAGGACTGTACTATTTTTTAAAAAGTACATTATAAAGTTTTTATGATGAAATAATAATAACTGAAATTTATTTTTAAATTTTTTGGTGTGTTGAACAAAATTAGGGCAGCCAGCGAGTTTCCGTTGCCGCTTTCCCGACCCCGTCCCAATTCTGTTCAACACATTACTTCAAAGCCAATTAGTAAGAGTTTGGCAAGCCTTATATATTTATTTTTTTGCATGAACATGTTGAGAACTCAAACAGAGTACAAATTAAACACAAAAGAGAAATAAAATTCAATATAATAAAAATTAATAATCTTGAAATAATTTTTCTATAACTACTTTTTAAAAATTATAAAGCGGGAATCATATATTACAATATGAAATATATAAAAATTCTAATGTGGCAATTTATTAAAATTTAATAAATTCTTTGTAAAATTTCAAAGTTTTTAGGTGATAATTAAAATGAAGAAAATAATTTTTAATATGCACTTATTAAAAAATGTAAAATGAAAATATTTACAAACTAGAATAGAATTTTTAATAAGGATTTTCTATTTATTACTATAAAAAAGTAATATTTGTTTTTAGATTTTAATTTTTATAATCTCCTATTAATTTTTTATAAAATTTGAGCTGGTGTTTTTTCCGTGTGAGTGACCCCATTGTTGGCATCTGTAGCATTGCACCTCCCTTTGTCTCGACTTCGGTGCTTCCCAGGAAATTGATTGGTTTAGAATAAAACGTAGACTTAGGATATCATATAGTTTTTTTCCAGGAACGAGAGTCACGAGAAAGAGACCAGTGTCGAAATTGTTTTTAATAGAGAAAGGAGTAATAAGTTTTTTAACTTTATCGACAGTTCCTGGAAGCTCGGAGTCTAAGGCTTCTTTTATTTCATCCAAATCAGTCAAGTAATAAAGACCTCTCATAACAACACTTATTTGTCGAAGTTCTGGAGGAGTAAATGAATGAGATTCAATACCCTGGGAACGTAACTGCTCCATCATTTCAAGATATATAGACAGGTTTTCAAAATATAATTTACTTTTAGTTTTACTTTCATTAACTATTTTGTATGCAACTTTCGGGGACTTTGCATTAAGTTGGTCGGTAAGTACACCCTAAAATTTTCAAAATTTTGTGAATAAATATTATAGTTTATTAAATTATCTTTCATATGACATCCATATTTTGGAAATCCCTTCAGCCGTTCCCCAGTTATGATTTTTTCCAAAAATTTTTTTCATTTCGAAACGTTTAGGGTGTACCTTCGCGATCGCGCCAATTCTGCCAGATATTGATTTTCTTATCTTACTAGCACTAAATTACATATACACAAAATTTTAGTTGTGAGTGTATGTTTTTTATGAATAGTTTGCAGTTTGAAAATTTTAGGGTGTACCTTCGCGACCGCGCCAAGGCTGCCAGATTTTGATTTTCTTATTTTACTAGTACTAAGTCAAGCACAGACAAAATTTTAGCTTTGTATCTAGTAGGTTGCTCAAAGTGGCTGCCAGCTCTCCTACTATAAAATTTTTTGTGTTTTCAGATACATTATTTGTCTCAATATTAAGGCTCCTAAAATCAGACTTGGGTATTTTTGAATTACATTTCTATCAATTACAATTACAAGTAATCATTACTTTTAATTCAAAAAATAAATTAAAAGTAATTGTAATTGAAATTTTTCAATTACATTAATTTCAATTACATGTAATTTAAAATTTCAATTACATGCAATTCTAATTACTTTTGTAATTGGATTAGTAATGCATGAAAATGTAATCTTTTAGAAAGTTGCATTCTATTACTTTTGCCAAGTAATTTGAAATGAAAATGTAATTAATCACACATTTTTCAGCAATTACATTTATTAAAATTTGAAAAAAATTTTCTTTCAAGCGATAAAAAAAAAATATTTATGTTATTGCATATGATTTATATGGGAATGTAAAAGAAGAACTTGAGCTCTAGCCTTTCAGCAAGTTTAATGCTTGTTGGACATGTATAAATGGCCTTATTACAGTTTGCTTAAACTTTTCACCACACTTGATTGAAAAATGGAAAAATATTCAGAATATCCCATGAATACGAAAGTTGCTCGAAGAGCTACCTTATTCAGCTTTATTTTTCCATTTTTAGAAAAAAAATTTGTCAACCATATATCGCTGAAATTCTCATATTTGAGTATGCGCCTCAAAAGCACTTCCATTTTGTGTCACGTCCGTATCGCTTTATATGCATGCTCGATCGAGCCTGTTAATTTTCCTAAATATAGCCCTCCCCTAGTACTACACAATGAGCTAAGTTTACTACACAGATTTCTTTGGACTTTGTCACGTCCGTAGCTGTAGAAATACCCATATGTGTATCTATGGATATGTATTTATGCATTTGTGTTTGTATATCTTGTAATTGATTACTTGAAAAATTGGAAATTACAACTAAAAGTAATCCATTACAAATTTCGTTCAATTACTTTGCCTTTCAACTACATATTTTGGATTACAGTAATTTCAGTCGAAAATATTTCAATTACAATTATAAGTAATTGTAATTGAAATATTTTCGTAATTTTCAATTACTATAAATGTAATTGTAATTGAAAAATTTCAATTACAAATTACCACCAACATAAATAAACGACAACACACAAGAGACACTATACATAAAAACAACTTATAATAGTGTTTAAGTTATTATTGTAAATTTTTTAGAATTAAAAATTTTGTTTTATTTGTAAGAAAATTAAAAATTCAATTTTAAAAAATCCTCAAAATAAAAAGAACACAATTTTAATAATTCAAAAATAAAAAGTTCTATTTAAAAAAATATATTAGATTGAACCTGATACCAAATATATATACAGTTGCTCACAAAATTGAGCATACAGGCTTCATTAAAACACATTATTGTTTGTTTTGGCAAAAAAAAATTATTTTTATTAAAAAAAATGTAGTTCGAAACGTAGACAATAATAAAAACAAAACAAAAACTTAATTCACAAATAAACTTTTTTCTTATAGCAAAATAAAATATATACTTAATTTTAAAGCACAAAATTAAGCATACATATGAAAGAAAATAGATAAATAGCATTCTAAATCTTACCAAAATACTACAAAATCAATGCAAACTCAAGCTCTAGTATTTTGTGCTGCCTCCTTGAGCATTTACGATAGCTTGCAACCGCCGGGGCATATATTCTACCAGTTTTTATGTGAAATATGACGGAATACTGATCCAAACTTCTTTGATTTTTGATTTAAGCACTTTTTTACTCGAACAATGCCTTTCTCTTGGTCTCATTTTAACTTCATGCGATAAATGCTCGATTGGGATAAGATTGCAGATGAGTTTTAAGCTGTTTCCCCACAACATCACACAACCACCTCCGTGCTTTATTGTTGAATTTATGTGCTTTGTGCACGGAGGAGGTTGTGTGATGTTATGGGGTTGTATAGCTTCAAGTGGTTGTGGAAATTTTGAGTTCTTTCAAAGTGAGATGGACAAAGTGATGTACCTTAATATTCTGCAGAGAAATTCTGCCATAAAATTAAAGTTACCTGGGAATTATTACTTTCAACACGATAACGATCCGAAGCACACATCTCATTTAGTGTGCGAATGGATGATATATAATGTCCCGAAACGGCTTAAAACTCATCCGCAATCGAGCATTTATCGCATGAAGTTAAAATGAGACCAAAAGAAAGGCATTGTTCGAATAAAAAAGTGCTTAAATCAAAAATCAAAGAAGTTTGGATCAGTATTCCGTCATATTTCACATAAAAACTGGTAGAATATATGCCCCGGCGGTTGCAAGCTATCGTAAATGCTCAAGGAGGCAGCACAAAATACTAGAGCTTGAGTTTGCATTGATTTTGTAGTATTTTGGCAAGATTTAGAATGCTATTTATCTATTTTCTTTCATATGTATGCTCAATTTTGTGCTTTAAAATTAAGTATATATTTTATTTTTCTATAAGAAAAAATTTTATTTGTGAATTAAGTTTTTGTTTTGTTACTTATTATTGTCTACGTTTCGAACTGCATTTTTTTTTAATAAAAATAATTTGCCAAAACAAACAATAATGTGTTTTAATGAAGCCTGTATGCTCAATTTTGTGAGCAACTGTATATATACATATATATATATATATATTTATATATATATATTTATATTTATATATATATTTATATTTATATATATATTTATATTTATATACTATATATTTATATTTATTTATATATATATATGTGTGTGTGTGTATGTATGTGTATGTATACATATTTGCATGTATATGTATATAAATAAAGCGATAGAATATCAAAATCTCGGAATTTCGTTGATAAATCGTAAAAATGGCCGTATTGAAAAAAAGCACGTGCTACGATTTTGCTTTTTACGCGGTTTAACTTCTGATGATGTCCCAAAAAGTATCCAATAAAAAACTTCGTCGTCCTCGGACCTTTCATTAAATTATTTTCAAGCGGGCCGTGATATACTTTTCTATACCTGCCACATCACTTTCTATGCGTTAAAAACGGAATGACAAAGTGAATATACCCTCTGTGTAGGGTCTAAAAACAGTCACATAAATTTCGATAAAAGTCAGGATGGTCATTTTATTTTTGCAAATTACACGAATTCTGACCCCATATTAAATCGACTTTTTTCAGCGAATTCTGTTTTATTGCTAAAAGTCCATAATAAAATGGCGGAAAATCTCTCGGCATGTCCGCGTTTCGAGATACCAGTAAAGTAATTGACGCGGTTTCATGTCTGAACTTAGAAATTTAATCCATAGACTAAGAGATATGATAATTTTTCTAAATCTTTTACCGTTTTTCTTTTTTAATCACTATTTTTTCAAAAAGATGTGTTCATAGCCTACATATAACGTTTTCAACATAACTATTAAGAAAACCTTATTCCTTCCCTTTTCAAATCATTTGTAAAAAATTTTTTTATATTAACTCTTTATTACCGAAAAAAATTAAATCACTTTGTTGAAATTTGCTAAACTTTTTCAGTCCTGATATACATGGTATCCCAAAAAGAAATTATTTTTTGTGTATACAGTAGAATCTCTATAAGTCAAACTTGAAGGCAGACGCGAAAAAGTTCGAGCTATAGAGTTTTCGACTTATGGAGGATTTCGACTTAAGCGAATTTTGTCAGGAAATGTACGACTTGTAGAAGTTACGATTTATTCCAACTAATTTTGAGTTAGAGAGGTGAAATAAATAAATATCCCAGCCATTCCAGGGGTCCGCGAAACAATTTTGACATCAATAATTTTATATCATCAAACTGTTCGCTTTATGCAAATAATTCATTTACAAAAAAATTCTACATGGCCATGAGTTTTTAAATGATTGCATATACTATATTTGTAAAAAACAAAGTGTGCATTTACTTTTGTTTAAACCCAAGATGATTTTCAAATTTTGAGTTTTTGAATAGTACAATTTTTCCGCGTTTCAATTTAAGAAATATATTTTTATTTCATTTCTGTGTGCTGTGTGTTACATACACGTACATGTGGTGTCTTCAGTTGTGATTAATTTCCGATTACTTCTCCCAGCTACGAGTTCAATTTTCCTGGCTGCAGCTGTTACATACATCATATTAAATCCTTTTAAAAAGTATTTGACCCAACTCTATTTTGTATTATATATTTTAAAAACGCTATTCGTCATTTATATTTTTGTAGTTATACTTTAACTCAGAATTTGAGCCTTAAAATGGATCGTTGGCTAAAAACAGGATCTATACTCAAAGTGAAAGCGATTCAGATGAGGGACCTTCAACCTCCATCAAGCTGCCTACAAGGTGCAGCTGTAAATAAATTTAAAGTTGAAGATAAAATAGAAGCGATTATAAAAAAAATCGAATTATGGTCAAAACGCATTCAAAAGTGTGTATATGAGTCTTTTCCAACACTCAGCGATTTTATAGAAGTTTCTAATAAAGAGCTTGACAATGAAACGCGGCTCCTGTTTGTCGAACATTTAATGACTTTAAAAAGCAGCTTCCGAAAATATTTTCCCTGTCCTGATTCTGGCAACGACTGGATCAGGGATCCATTCAACACAGATGTTAGTAATGCTAAGAAATTATCGACATTACAGCAAGATATCCTCGTGGATATCTCTTGCGATACGGCTTTGAAACTTAAGTTCAATAAAATTGAACTAACTAACTTTTGGTTACTCCTAAAATCCGATTACTCTGCACTTGCAAATAAGGCTCTCCAAAACTTGATTCCGTTGTGCATAACTTATTTGTGTGAACAGACTTTTTCGGTACTATTATATATAAAATCAAAGTATAGAAACAAGCTTAGTGTAGAAGCAGACCTGAGGATAAAAGTTTCGAATATAGAGCCCGACATTGTGGATTTGGTTTCGAAAAAACAACATCATTCATCTCATTAAGTAAAAACTTCTACAGAAGAAAATATAACAAATTTCGCATATAAAATAACAAATAGTCAACAAAAAAATAATTTTAATTTTAATTTTATGTTCAATTAATTTTCATTTTAAGCTTTATTATTATTTATTAAAAAAGCTATGAAAAAAAAACATAACTTATTTTCTTAGCTTTATTTTGACCACAAAATATTTGTCTTAATATTTGAGTTTAATGTACATATTTTGACTTGTAAATTTTTTAATTCTTTTACTTTTCACAATTTTTATTCATTTTGTTTTTTAATTACATGAAAATCCTAATAAAAAATGTTTGCCTCTATAAATGCGTAAGATTTGTTAAAATACAGAGATATATGGTATCAGTATCAATATTTATTTTGGATTTTCAAAAAACGGAAATAGTGTTGGAAAGACCTTTAAAAACTGGAAAACTTAAAGCAAAGTAAAACTACTTCGTTCCTTAACCTCGTCAGATAATCGGACATTTTATGCCTATCTGGGTGAGTTTGATAATCGGACAAAGCTTTCAAAAACCAGACTGTCCGGGTGAAAACTGAACGGCCTGAGTGTCTTTGTCATTATTGAGCCAGAAATTAAGCTTATGAACGATGTCAAATGTCTAGGGTTGGGAAGGGGTCCGCAAAAAAAATTTAGCTCGATAAGGGGTCCGCGGACTACATAAGTTTAAGAACCCCTGGTTTAAACTAACATGGAATGAAGTTGTACGTATAGCAAATGACTGTTACCATACATAGTTACTTTATAACGGAAAATATGTTTTCACAAATCTAGAACACAGTAAATGAACTCTTTTGTTTTTTCCTCAAAAGCGTTACAACTCAAAAAACGTAAAATTAATTCATCTAAACCAGACCCCCAGGGGTTCACGGGAGACTCGACGGGGGCCTACGTTGGCGTGACAAAAAATGGGGGTTCACAATTCGTAAGCGGGGGTCCATGAACATTTTTCTGCTTTCGATAGTGAAGAACTTAAATTTTAGCTTGACTTCACCTATCAATGTAGGCAGATAATAATTTTAAATATATTGTTACGAAATTTCCTGTCCCTTTGACAGTAATTTCAATCTCTTACACTTTTCTGAGTTCGATCACTGGATTGTGTAATAATCAAGAAAAACGCAATCTTTATTTAATTATAAAATGGTTTATTTAAATCACAAACGTTAGTTTTTACACAGTACAATTGTTTATTTAATCTTTACATTCAAGTTGTATACACAAACGTTATACTTTATTACTTAAAGTCCACTATATCACTTTAGTACTTAAATTCAAATGTTCTCACTTAAGATCCACTGTGTTCCACTGTTCAATATCAACTGTGTCTCTGCTGCTCATATGACAGCCTTTTATACTAAAGTCATCATTTGCTAGAACCATCTGCCGTTGTCTAGAATGTCGTTTCCAGTGCCTTCTAGATGGCGTTATTTTTCTACGGTCAATGATGCAAGTATTTTCTTACGGTCAGTGATGCACGTATTTTCTTACGGTCAGTGATGCACGTATTTTTCTACGGTCAGTGATGCAAGTATTTTTCTACGGTCAGTGATGCTAGCTAATATCGTTTAATAATTATTACGAGAATTTTCTAGCATAAACCAAATTTCGCTACAATATAATGAACGACTGTTAACAATAATGACACAGGCCGACAAAATTAAACGAAAGTCCAGAACCAGAGAATGGTCTTTGATGCGCTGAATCCGAGCTCAGAATTGCTCCTATACGTCAAGTTTTTCTGATATCCTAACCTAAAAGTGCAAAAAAAAAACGGTTTTTGGGTATATTTGAGGTTATTTTACATCGCGAATAAATTTTTTTTTCCAAAACTGGTTGCGGCATCTGAAAGTACTGCTCTTTCCCTTCAATTCGGGCTGTGTAATTAATAGTGTAATAGTTGCATATTTGCATAAATACAACACAAAAAAATATACTATTTTTCTTTTTATTTTACCACTCCGAGAATTGATTGGTTCCTTGTGCTGTAAGCAGATGTCAAGAAAGTCAAGTTGGATGGAATCACTTTTTTGATTGGCCAACTTTACTTTTTTGACATCCACTTACAGCACAATCAATTACTTAATTAACCAATCAATTCTCACTTTTTGCCGAAAACTATTAATTCGTGATTGGAACTCAGCCGCAACGCAAATTTCCATAGTTAGATCTAATCTTCTCATTTTTTGTCGAGTTTTGGGAATATGGTAGAAATGTAGCTGCATAGGGTCCACCGGAACCAGCTAAATTTTGAAAGTGGTCTATGAAAAAAAAAGTCTGGGAACCTCTGATCTAAACAGTCGTATATCAAAATAGACACGGTGGGCCTTAACCAAGTTTAAATGACAAGTTGAGTTGCTACAAAAATTTGAATGGGGAATTATTTGGGATCTTATTCATAGTCAATATACATCAAAAGGAAAAAAATCCTTAGAGCTTTTTTTTTTAATTCCATATTTACTGTTTTTTAGTAATATTACATATGTACGTATGAAATACGCGCAACTCATGTAAGAAATTTAATAAACATGCGATTTTGCTCAAATTTTAACCCTGAAAGATAGCTTCACAACACAAATTTTAGCTCCCTAGATAGTTCGATTCCAGAGTAATGTTAGGTCAAAGTTTGAAACAAAACGCAACTTTTGCGAAAACAGCCGAATTCAATTTCGAATATCTGTACCTGGTCAACTATTTTCACTGTGTGATATCTCATTTTGAAGTGTTTAAAAATGTTAACAATTTAAAGTGTATAATCTAAGTATTATGAGTAAGATCTGGATATGGGACACCATTTGCAAAGTTGTCATAATTTACTAAAGCCTTTTTCACTTAATCTGATCGCAAGTAAAGGTCTTAAGGTCTAGAACAGCGATTCTTAAACTGTGGTCCGCGGACCCCTGAGGGTCCGCGAAACTATTCCAGGGGTCCGCGAAACAATTTTGACATCAATAATTTTACATCATCTAACTTTTCGCTTTATTCAAATAACTCATTTATTAAAAATTCTACATGGCCATGACTTTTTGAATGATTGCACATATTTTTAAAAAACGAAGTGTGCATTTACTTTTGTTCAAACCCTGAATACCCAGCACCAAACAGTTTCCACTCTTCGCACTGTTTGACAACATAATCAGTTTTTATAAATTTCATTTTGAGCCTACAAGGTGCAGGTTCAAATAAATTTAAAGTTGAAGACAAAATAGAAGCGATTATAAAAAAAAACGAATTATGGTCAAAACGCATTCAAAATATGTGTATGAGTCTTTTCCAAAACTCAGCGATTTTATAGAATTTTCTAATAAAGATCTCGATAATGACAGGCGGCTGCATTTTGTCGAATACTTAACCCATTAAGAGCCAAGACCTTTTAAAATCAAAAATCATCGACTATGTGAATTTCGTTTTTATGAAAATGACATAAAATGCTTTTAAAATATGAAAAAAATAAAAAAAAATTTCATTCAGTAGGTATTTGAGCCTGTTCCCAAACTGGGACAACGGCAGAATACATATATGAGCATTCTTTAAATTTTTTTCATTCAACTCGTTAAAACTATGATAACTCAAGTGTTTTGCTTCGCAAATCAAGCGCAAACTTTTTAAATTTTTACACAAAACGCTTCCAACGAAGACTAAGGAATACTGATTTTTTCAAAATACGCTAAATCGACGATGAAGTATCAAAACAAAGCAAAATATTAAAAAAAGTTTAGTCGTTTTCCCTTCATTGTTTATGTGGATAAATTTTGGAAATTTTTTTTTTTGGTTGAATTTACAGCTATTTGAATGTGCTGTACCCAAGCAGGTAAAGTGGCTAGGAATGGGTTAATGCCGCTAAAAAGCAACTTCCGGAAGTATTTACCCTGTTCTGATTCTGACAACGACTGGATCAGGAATCCATTCAACACAGATGTTATAGTAATGCTAAGCATTTGCATTTGCAAATAAGGCCCTCCAAAAGTTGATTCCAAGTATTTGTGTGAACAGACTTTTTTGGTACTAATATATATAAAATCAAAGTATAGAAACCAGCTTAATGTAGAAGCAGACCTGAGAATAAAACTTTCGAATATAGAGCTCGAAATTGTAGATTTGGTTTCAAGAACCAAGAGTCACCAAAAAAATAATTTTCATTATAAGCTTTATTATTATTATTATATTTTTTATTAAAAAAGATATAAAAAAAACAATTTATTTTCTAAGCTTTATTTTGACCAAGAAATATTTGTCTGAGTTTAATGTACATTTTTTAACTTGAAACTTTTTTAATTCTCTTACTTCTCCACAATTTTTATTCATTTTGTATTTTAATTACATGAAAATCCTAATAAAAAATGTTTGCCTCTATAAATGCTAAATACAGAGAGATATATGGTATAAGTATCAATATTTATTAGAAAGTAGTGTCTGCAGGCTTGTCAACTTTTGGATCTTCAAAAACCGGTCATAAATAGTGTTGAAAATACCTTTAAAAACCGAAAAAATTAAAGCAAAATAAAAATACTTCGTTCTTAATCTCGTCAGAAAACCAGCCAGAGTGTCTTTGTCATTATTGAGCCAGAAATTAAGCTAAGAACGACGTGAAATGTCTAGGGTTGGGATGGGGTTCGCAAAAAAAAATTAGTTCGATAAGGGGTCCTCGGACTACATAAGTTTAAGAACCCCTGGTCTAGAAGCTTAAAATTAATTTTTGTGTATAGAAGATGACATAACAAAAAAAAAAAGTGATATCCATAACTTTCAACTTAGATTTGTGGGCTTTTAGAACTAAAATTTTTAAAATGGTCAAAGTACGGCTATTTTCATGCCAAAACATGGCTCTTTCTCAGGATTCCAACCACCTAGAGAGTTGAAATTTGAACTCTGGTGCTATCTAATAAAGTACTTTGACCTGTCAAAATTTGAACAAAATCGAAAACTTTTTGAATTACATACGTATGTTTTTCATATGTAATATCATTGCAAAATAGTAAATATGAATTTACAAAAAAAAGCTTTAAGGATTTCTTATCTTTTTCATATATCGACTCCAAATTACATCCCAAATAATCCCCGATTAAAGTTTTTGCAGTAACTTACACTTTTATTAAAAGTTGGTTAAAGCCCACCGTGTAGTATACGAATATTTAATGAACTCCAATCAGCTAAAGAGTCACAACTTCAATTAATACGATCAATTACAACAAATTATATTATCAAAAGTGTCACAACTCTAATTAATACTATTTTGCATTTACGCGTAGCGATCACAAAGTTTGAACTCTCCGACACAACTCAAAATAGGACACTATTGCATATTGCAGCCTAATTTCCATTGCATCATGAAGAGAGACATAACAGTGTTTTGACAGCAAAGTACTGCAAAAAATTAACTCATCTCTTTTGTGCTGGTAGATATGTGTATGATGAACAGTTTTAACGAGTAAACTCGAAAATCAAAAATTTTGAGTTGTGCCTCTTTAGTTAAATGTGTGCGATATGTATAATCGAGAGTGTACAGTATAATGATTTAAATAAATGCCATTTTTGAAAGATTATGATATGATTACAAATATGGCATCAAAAAAGTTTCCAAAACTTACTCGTGCATATCGAAAACATACTCGTACATACTTTTGTTCAATTTATAAACCATTAGTTAATGAATTTTTTAAATTTCAATTTAATTTCTAAAAATTAATTTGTCATTTAGTGGATTCAGTGAGTCGGAAGAAAATGCTGAACATGATGGCGGTGTTTAAATTTTTTTTGGAGATGACCGCGCCTCCCAAAATTTGCCAAAAACCGCCCCCATACTGAGAAAATCGCATATTTCGCGCTTTCCATCAGTAAAATATTTGTCATCCCCCGTTTTCGAGGATACTGAGCACGACGGCGGTGTTCAGAATTTTTTTTGACTTGATCCCACTTGATATTCGTCTAATGCATACCACCGCCTTTAGGCGAGCTACAGCTGAATCGTTAAAACTACCACACCAAGGTTCTTTTTTCTAGTGTTAGTTCAGTCCGACCCCTTGTTTCAAGGATACAACTTACATACATATGTACATACACCGTACCGTTCAAATGCTTTGCAACTGAAATTACTTTTGAAGAAACATCAAATTATTTCAGTGAAACAATGACTTTAAATTTTATTTTATGTTAGTTTTATTAACTTCACTTAATGCTGATTTTTTACCAAAATTAAAAATATTATTCCGTTAGCTAGCAACAACAAAAACTCAAAGTAAACAAAAGTAGCGAAAAATCAAGCGCTCAAAACATGCGCAACTCATCACAATACCAAGAAATAATGCATAACCAGCCTAATATTTGGTTCTGAAACCGTAGCTTCTGATGACTGCATGACATCTTCTGGACATTGACTCTATTTATCTATAAAGTGAAATCACGTTCCTTTCTTTTTCTATCTCAGCGATTGGGTCATTACCACTTTTGAACATTTTCTTTTCGATTATGTGTTTTACCACCATCCACATGTTCTCAATCGGGTTGAGATTGGGAGACTGCACCGGCCATGACATGATATCAACTTGTTTTCCCACAAACCAAGATTTTACAAGCTTTAAACTATGATTTCGACCATTGCCATGTTGAATTGTCCAAGGAAGTGGCATATTCCACCCAGTAAATGGGAGAATAATATTGCTTAAAATATTATTGTAGCTAGCTGCTGTCATCGTGTCTTCAGTGCGCTTATTGGGCCCAACTCTATCCATCGAGAAACAACTCCAGGCCATCACGTTCTAACCTCCGTGTTTAACTGTAGGAATTCTGTATTTGGGACCTAGCTTTGTATACTGAGGTTGATGTGTGTAGACTTACAATATGGTCCACGAATGTTAAATTTAGGTTCGTCAGACCATCTTCCTTGTTATTTCGCGAGGAATAAAATAGTTATTCTCGCAACTTCTGTGTTGGTGCATAAATTTTTATCTTCCCAAAATTCATCAAAAAAATGAAAATATGTATGCATTAGAGTGATATCCCCTGCCCACATTAAATTAATCAATAATTAATGAAATATCTCTCTATGTGGCGTTTTGAACTTGTGCTTGTATGGGAGGAGCCACGCCCTCTTTTCGAAATTTGCCAAATATTGGTCTGATACTACACCAAACTATTTCTTGCATTCTAATATTGAATATCTCTGCCAATATGGCGCTTTAAATGTTTTACTTGTATAGGCAGTAGGCGTTCCCGTTAACCGATTTGGCCCATTTTCAATCCCAAACATCTTGATAAATGGTGTAGGCAGTGAGCCGAATTTTATTCAATTATCTTGCTTGGTTATGGTGAAACAGACAGACGGACGCGACTAAATCGACTCTGATGTTGATGCTGATCAAGAATGTGTTTACTTTTCTTTACCTGATACATCCCCTTCCGTTAAAAACGGAATGACAAAGTCTATCTGTGTAGGGCATAAAAAATTATCACTTAAATTTGGATAAAAATCGGGATTGTCATTTTCTTTTTGCAAATTACATGTATTCTGATCTTATATTAAATCGTACCAACAAAATAAATAAAATTGTCCATTCATATTACTATTACTCCACCTCTTAAATTGTACATTAGCATATAAACCTACCAGAACTGCTTAAAATAAAAGACAACTTACATATGTAGTTTTTACTCCAAATATTTTATTAATTTTTGACATCGCTTTACGTTTATTTTCATTAAAAATATATTTGTTAAAAAAAATTTAAGTTTTCTTTTACTTTTTTTTATGAATATTTTCGATTTTTTGATACATTTCGACTTTCTGATGATTTTCGAACTTAATCTAAATAATTGATACTCTTCACTTTTTTCGATATTTTTCAACAATTATTTTGCGCAGTTTTTCTTTAAAAGAATACTTAAGGTACCGAAGGTAGAAAGAAAAAAATTCAAAAATATGCTGAAAAGAGTATTAAATAGATAAATTATTTTATGTATAAATACTAAAAAAATTAGTAAAAAAAAAGTTGAAAGTGCCAAATAAAAGAAATATCTATTGATTGCCGAACGAAATTGGAAAGGTTTGTGAGTTAGCATTTCTTCAAAACGACCTCACCGAAATCGGAAGAACTTTCAAATAAAATGAAAAAATAAAAAAAAGGAAATCAAAGAATCTTTAACATCTTGGTACAAATTACTTCTATTTGATAATTAATTTAAACTTTCTGTGGTAATTGCTGCCTCACCAGTCTTCTTTGAAGTATATATTGACTGTTTGATGGACGCAGTCCCCTAGAACAAAATCAATTTGATGGCTTAAATACTACTCAAAAGTAGGTTGTAAAATTGGTAAATTTGGCGTTACGAAGTACAAGAATTAAAACTTTAAACCACAAATCATTCCATCTGCATTCAGACATCCCTCCTTAATTCGTTTGCCGTTTGTTGCAGCTGGAAACGATAGATATCAGTCTCGACGGGGGCCTACGTTGGCGTGACAAAAAATGGGGGTTCACAATTCGTAAGCGGGGGTCCATGAACATTTTTCTGCTTTCGATAGTGAAGAACTTAAATTTTAGCTTGACTTCACCTATCAATGTAGGCAGATAATAATTTTAAATATATTGTTACGAAATTTCCTGTCCCTTTGACAGTAATTTCAATCTCACACTTTTCTGAGTTCGATCACTGGATTGTGTAATAATCAAGAAAAACGCAATCTTTATTTAATTATAAAATGGTTTATTTAAATCACAAACGTTAGTTTTTACACAGTACAATTGTTTATTTAATCTTTACATTCAAGTTGTATACACAAACGTTATACTTTATTACTTAAAGTCCACTATATCACTTTAGTACTTAAATTCAAATGTTCTCACTTAAGATCCACTGTGTTCCACTGTTCAATATCAACTGTGTCTCTGCTGCTCATATGACAGTCTTTTATACTAAAGTCATCATTTGCTAGAACCATCTGCCGTTGTCTAGAATGTCGTTTCCAGTGCCTTCTAGATGGCGTTATTTTTCTACGGTCAATGATGCAAGTATTTTCTTACGGTCAGTGATGCACGTATTTTCTTACGGTCAGTGATGCACGTATTTTTCTACGGTCAGTGATGCAAGTATTTTTCTACGGTCAGTGATGCTAGCTAATATCGTTTAATAATTATTACGAGAATTTTCTAGCATAAACCAAATTTCGCTACAATATAATGAACGACTGTTAACAATAATGACACAGGCCGACAAAATTAAACGAAAGTCCAGAACCAGAGAATGGTCTTTGATGCGCTGAATCCGAGCTCAGAATTGCTCCTATACGTCAAGTTTTTCTGATATCCTAACCTAAAAGTGCAAAAAAAAAACGGTTTTTGGGTATATTTGAGGTTATTTTACATCGCGGATAAATTTTTTTTTCCAAAACTGGTTGCGGCCTCTGAAAGTACTGCTCTTTCCCTTCAATTCGGGCTGTGTAATTAATAGTGTAATAGTTGCATATTTGCATAAATACAACACAAAAAAATATACTATTTTTCTTTTTATTTTACCACTCCGAGAATTGATTGGTTCCTTGTGCTGTAAGCAGATGTCAAGAAAGTCAAGTTGGATGGAATCACTTTTTTGATTGGCCAACTTTACTTTTTTGACATCCACTTACAGCACAATCAATTACTTAATTAACCAATCAATTCTCACTTTTTGCCGAAAACTATTAATTCGTGATTGGAACTCAGCCGCAACGCAAATTTCCATAGTTAGATCTAATCTTCTCATTTTTTGTCGAGTTTTGGGAATATGGTAGAAATGTAGCTGCATAGGGTCCACCGGAACCAGCTAAATTTTGAAAGTGGTCTATGAAAAAAAAAGTCTGGGAACCTCTGATCTAAACAGTCGTATATCAAAATAGACACGGTGGGCCTTAACCAAGTTTAAATGACAAGTTGAGTTGCTACAAAAATTTGAATGGGGAATTATTTGGGATCTTATTCATAGTCAATATACATCAAAAGGAAAAAAATCCTTAGAGCTTTTTTTTTTAATTCCATATTTACTGTTTTTTAGTAATATTACATATGTACGTATGAAATACGCGCAACTCATGTAAGAAATTTAATAAACATGCGATTTTGCTCAAATTTTAACCCTGAAAGATAGCTTCACAACACAAATTTTAGCTCCCTAGATAGTTCGATTCCAGAGTAATGTTAGGTCAAAGTTTGAAACAAAACGCAACTTTTGCGAAAACAGCCGAATTCAATTTCGAATATCTGTACCTGGTCAACTATTTTCACTGTGTGATATCTCATTTTGAAGTGTTTAAAAATGTTAACAATTTAAAGTGTATAATCTAAGTATTATGAGTAAGATCTGGATATGGGACACCATTTGCAAAGTTGTCATAATTTACTAAAGCCTTTTTGACTTAATCTGATCGCAAGTAAAGGTCTTAAGGTCTAGAACAGCGATTCTTAAACTGTGGTCCGCGGACCCCTGAGGGTCCGCGAAACTATTCCAGGGGTCCGCGAAACAATTTTGACATCAATAATTTTACATCATCTAACTTTTCGCTTTATTCAAATAACTCATTTATTAAAAATTCTACATGGCCATGACTTTTTGAATGATTGCACATATTTTTAAAAAACGAAGTGTGCATTTACTTTTGTTCAAACCCTGAATACCCAGCACCAAACAGTTTCCACTCTTCGCACTGTTTGACAACATAATCAGTTTTTATAAATTTCATTTTGAGCCTACAAGGTGCAGGTTCAAATAAATTTAAAGTTGAAGACAAAATAGAAGCGATTATAAAAAAAAACGAATTATGGTCAAAACGCATTCAAAATATGTGTATGAGTCTTTTCCAAAACTCAGCGATTTTATAGAATTTTCTAATAAAGATCTCGATAATGACAGGCGGCTGCATTTTGTCGAATACTTAACCCATTAAGAGCCAAGACCTTTTAAAATCAAAAATCATCGACTATGTGAATTTCGTTTTTATGAAAATGACATAAAATGCTTTTAAAATATGAAAAAAATAAAAAAAAATTTCATTCAGTAGGTATTTGAGCCTGTTCCCAAACTGGGACAACGGCAGAATACATATATGAGCATTCTTTAAATTTTTTTCATTCAACTCGTTAAAACTATGATAACTCAAGTGTTTTGCTTCGCAAATCAAGCGCAAACTTTTTAAATTTTTACACAAAACGCTTCCAACGAAGACTAAGGAATACTGATTTTTTCAAAATACGCTAAATCGACGATGAAGTATCAAAACAAAGCAAAATATTAAAAAAAGTTTAGTCGTTTTCCCTTCATTGTTTATGTGGATAAATTTTGGAAATTTTTTTTTTTGGTTGAACTTACAGCTATTTGAATGTGCTGTACCCAAGCAGGTAAAGTGGCTAGGAATGGGTTAATGCCGCTAAAAAGCAACTTCCGGAAGTATTTACCCTGTTCTGATTCTGACAACGACTGGATCAGGAATCCATTCAACACAGATGTTATAGTAATGCTAAGCATTTGCATTTGCAAATAAGGCCCTCCAAAAGTTGATTCCAAGTATTTGTGTGAACAGACTTTTTTGGTACTAATATATATAAAATCAAAGTATAGAAACCAGCTTAATGTAGAAGCAGACCTGAGAATAAAACTTTCGAATATAGAGCTCGAAATTGTAGATTTGGTTTCAAGAACCAAGAGTCACCAAAAAAATAATTTTCATTATAAGCTTTATTATTATTATTATATTTTTTATTAAAAAAGATATAAAAAAAACAATTTATTTTCTAAGCTTTATTTTGACCAAGAAATATTTGTCTGAGTTTAATGTACATTTTTTAACTTGAAACTTTTTTAATTCTCTTACTTCTCCACAATTTTTATTCATTTTGTATTTTAATTACATGAAAATCCTAATAAAAAATGTTTGCCTCTATAAATGCTAAATACAGAGAGATATATGGTATAAGTATCAATATTTATTAGAAAGTAGTGTCTGCAGGCTTGTCAACTTTTGGATCTTCAAAAACCGGTCATAAATAGTGTTGAAAATACCTTTAAAAACCGAAAAAATTAAAGCAAAATAAAAATACTTCGTTCTTAATCTCGTCAGAAAACCAGCCAGAGTGTCTTTGTCATTATTGAGCCAGAAATTAAGCTAAGAACGACGTGAAATGTCTAGGGTTGGGATGGGGTTCGCAAAAAAAAATTAGTTCGATAAGGGGTCCTCGGACTACATAAGTTTAAGAACCCCTGGTCTAGAAGCTTAAAATTAATTTTTGTGTATAGAAGATGACATAACAAAAAAAAAAAGTGATATCCATAACTTTCAACTTAGATTTGTGGGCTTTTAGAACTAAAATTTTTAAAATGGTCAAAGTACGGCTATTTTCATGCCAAAACATGGCTCTTTCTCAGGATTCCAACCACCTAGAGAGTTGAAATTTGAACTCTGGTGCTATCTAATAAAGTACTTTGACCTGTCAAAATTTGAACAAAATCGAAAACTTTTTGAATTACATACGTATGTTTTTCATATGTAATATCATTGCAAAATAGTAAATATGAATTTACAAAAAAAAGCTTTAAGGATTTCTTATCTTTTTCATATATCGACTCCAAATTACATCCCAAATAATCCCCGATTAAAGTTTTTGCAGTAACTTACACTTTTATTAAAAGTTGGTTAAAGCCCACCGTGTAGTATACGAATATTTAATGAACTCCAATCAGCTAAAGAGTCACAACTTCAATTAATACGATCAATTACAACAAATTATATTATCAAAAGTGTCACAACTCTAATTAATACTATTTTGCATTTACGCGTAGCGATCACAAAGTTTGAACTCTCCGACACAACTCAAAATAGGACACTATTGCATATTGCAGCCTAATTTCCATTGCATCATGAAGAGAGACATAACAGTGTTTTGACAGCAAAGTACTGCAAAAAATTAACTCATCTCTTTTGTGCTGGTAGATATGTGTATGATGAACAGTTTTAACGAGTAAACTCGAAAATCAAAAATTTTGAGTTGTGCCTCTTTAGTTAAATGTGTGCGATATGTATAATCGAGAGTGTACAGTATAATGATTTAAATAAATGCCATTTTTGAAAGATTATGATATGATTACAAATATGGCATCAAAAAAGTTTCCAAAACTTACTCGTGCATATCGAAAACATACTCGTACATACTTTTGTTCAATTTATAAACCATTAGTTAATGAATTTTTTAAATTTCAATTTAATTTCTAAAAATTAATTTGTCATTTAGTGGATTCAGTGAGTCGGAAGAAAATGCTGAACATGATGGCGGTGTTTAAATTTTTTTTGGAGATGACCGCGCCTCCCAAAATTTGCCAAAAACCGCCCCCATACTGAGAAAATCGCATATTTCGCGCTTTCCATCAGTAAAATATTTGTCATCCCCCGTTTTCGAGGATACTGAGCACGACGGCGGTGTTCAGAATTTTTTTTGACTTGATCCCACTTGATATTCGTCTAATGCATACCACCGCCTTTAGGCGAGCTACAGCTGAATCGTTAAAACTACCACACCAAGGTTCTTTTTTCTAGTGTTAGTTCAGTCCGACCCCTTGTTTCAAGGATACAACTTACATACATATGTACATACACCGTACCGTTCAAATGCTTTGCAACTGAAATTACTTTTGAAGAAACATCAAATTATTTCAGTGAAACAATGACTTTAAATTTTATTTTATGTTAGTTTTATTAACTTCACTTAATGCTGATTTTTTACCAAAATTAAAAATATTATTCCGTTAGCTAGCAACAACAAAAACTCAAAGTAAACAAAAGTAGCGAAAAATCAAGCGCTCAAAACATGCGCAACTCATCACAATACCAAGAAATAATGCATAACCAGCCTAATATTTGGTTCTGAAACCGTAGCTTCTGATGACTGCATGACATCTTCTGGACATTGACTCTATTTATCTATAAAGTGAAATCACGTTCCTTTCTTTTTCTATCTCAGCGATTGGGTCATTACCACTTTTGAACATTTTCTTTTCGATTATGTGTTTTACCACCATCCACATGTTCTCAATCGGGTTGAGATTGGGAGACTGCACCGGCCATGACATGATATCAACTTGTTTTCCCACAAACCAAGATTTTACAAGCTTTAAACTATGATTTCGACCATTGCCATGTTGAATTGTCCAAGGAAGTGGCATATTCCACCCAGTAAATGGGAGAATAATATTGCTTAAAATATTATTGTAGCTAGCTGCTGTCATCGTGTCTTCAGTGCGCTTATTGGGCCCAACTCTATCCATCGAGAAACAACTCCAGGCCATCACGTTCTAACCTCCGTGTTTAACTGTAGGAATTCTGTATTTGGGACCTAGCTTTGTATACTGAGGTTGATGTGTGTAGACTTACAATATGGTCCACGAATGTTAAATTTAGGTTCGTCAGACCATCTTCCTTGTTATTTCGCGAGGAATAAAATAGTTATTCTCGCAACTTCTGTGTTGGTGCATAAATTTTTATCTTCCCAAAATTCATCAAAAAAATGAAAATATGTATGCATTAGAGTGATATCCCCTGCCCACATTAAATTAATCAATAATTAATGAAATATCTCTCTATGTGGCGTTTTGAACTTGTGCTTGTATGGGAGGAGCCACGCCCTCTTTTCGAAATTTGCCAAATATTAGTCTGATACTACACCAAACTATTTCTTGCATTCTAATATTTAATATCTCTGCCAATATGGCGCTTTAAATGTTTTACTTGTATAGGCAGTAGGCGTTCCCGTTAACCGATTTGGCCCATTTTCAATCCCAAACATCTTGATAAATGGTGTAGGCAGTGAGCCGAATTTTATTCAATTATCTTGCTTGGTTATGGTGAAACAGACAGACGGACGCGACTAAATCGACTCTGATGTTGATGCTGATCAAGAATGTGTTTACTTTTCTTTACCTGATACATCCCCTTCCGTTAAAAACGGAATGACAAAGTCTATCTGTGTAGGGCATAAAAAATTATCACTTAAATTTGGATAAAAATCGGGATGGTTATTTTCTTTTTGCAAATTACATGTATTCTGATCTTATATTAAATCGTACCAACAAAATAAATAAAATTGTCCATTCATATTACTCTTACTCCACCTCTTAAATTGTACATTAGCATATAAACCTACCAGAACTGCTTAAAATAAAAGACAACTGTAGTTTTTACTCCAAATATTTTATTAATTTTTGACATCGCTTTACGTTTATTTTCAGATATACATATTTTAGATAAAATTGAAAGAACTTAAATAATAAATTTTGTTAAAAAAAATTTAAGTTTTCTTTTACTTTTTTTTATGAATATTTTCGATTTTTTGATACATTTCGACTTTCTGATGATTTTCGAACTTAATCTAAATAATTGATACTCTTCACTTTTTTCGATATTTTTCAACAATTATTTTGCGCAGTTTTTCTTTAAAAGAATACTTAAGGTACCGAAGGTAGAAAGAAAAAAATTCAAAAATATGCTGAAAAGAGTATTAAATAGATAAATTATTTTATGTATAAATACTAAAAAAATTAGTAAAAAAAAAGTTGAAAGTGCCAAATAAAAGAAATATCTATTGATTGCCGAACGAAATTGGAAAGGTTTGTGAGTTAGTATTTCTTCAAAACGACCTCACCGAAATCGGAAGAACTTTCAAATAAAATGAAAAAATAAAAAAAAGGAAATCAAAGAATCTTTAACATCTTGGTACAAATTACTTCTATTTGATAATTAATTTAAACTTTCTGTGGTAATTGCTGCCTCACCAGTCTTCTTTGAAGTATATATTGACTGTTTGATGGACGCAGTCCCCTAGAACAAAATCAATTTGATGGCTTAAATACTACTCAAAAGTAGGTTGTAAAATTGGTAAATTTGGCGTTACGAAGTACAAGAATTAAAACTTTAAACCACAAATCATTCCATCTGCATTCAGACATCCCTCCTTAATTCGTTTGCCGTTTGTTGCAGCTGGAAACGATAGATATCAGTCTCATTAGTCCAAATTACTTATTTGGGCATGCTTGGTATTGGACTAAAGATCCAGATACCACCCAAACAAATTAAGTGCGCCAAACAGTGAAACGCGGTGGTGGTCAATAATGATTTAAGTATGTATTTCAAAGAGTGGAGTGGGAGTATTGATACTCATCGATGGAAATATGCGCAAAGCACAGTATCCTGTGATCTTTCAAGAAAATCTTCCAGGTGTAGTTGGCAGCAAGGGTTTTGTTGCTGGAAAAGTAGGTTTCCAGCAAGACAAAAAATACACCTCAAGCTTGGTTTAAAATACATAAATTTTGTGTCTTGAAGTTTCGTCCATATCATCTGGAAATTATTCAATAGAGAGTTTGTGGAGCAACGCCAATTACAGCTTGAGAAATATCCTAACACACCAAAAAGAGTTCATTAGCTGTGTGAGCCAACCCGGGAATTATGGAATATAATTCTGCCTCATTTAGTGCGAAAATGCACAACCAGTATAACAAACTGCATTAAGGACCCTACAAAAGGAAAAAGGAGCGGGTCTAAATACTTGAATTGTTTGTTTCGTATGGGTAAAACAATAAAATTTCAAAGAGTGCAAAACTGTAACATTTAATTTTTTACTTTATTTTATTGTAAGGACATTTTTTGTTATATTCAGGCCGCCTAAATTGGTTCTAGGGAGAGATATTAAACCCACCAAAAAAAAAAAAAAAAACAGCAAGGCAGAAAAAGTCACTTTAACAGGAAGTTAACAGGATAGACCCTGTTGAAATGAGAGTATGCTTTTCATGTTACAGTATTGTCTCGTCATTGTACTTCAATAAAACATGAATTTTGCACCCCGAAATTCGGTGTGCAAGCTGCCGTTTTAGAATCCATGATAGTTGAGGAAGAAAATGAATTAATAGGTGATTTGGTGGTAACTGTGATCTGCGAGTGACAAGAAAAAAAAAATTATAGAATTTGATGTGCCAGCAATTGGGAAATTTGATCTTTAAAAAATAAATGTCAATCAACGAATAAAATATTGATAAAACTCACAAACCTCACAAAAACAATAGTGATTTTCATATACAAAATATCATCCGCAGTACGACAGTAGTTACTTAAAATCTTAATTTTTATTCTTTGGTTTTTTAGTTCTATTCAAAAATTGTTCAAAAACTTCCACATAAGTTTGGATTTCGCCGATATTTTCTAAGGAATTTCCTTCAAAGAATCTTGTTACTCCTTTGTACCTGCCAAGAGGCATACTCAGAATTCGTAAATTTTTCAGATCGAAGATCAAATCCTTCGCAAAGAGTTTCCCCTAGTAAAACAATATTTTATTTGGAAATTAAAATTAAATTAGTTATAAATTGAAAGCTGAATATATAAGTCATCAACCATTCCAGCAAACATTAAAAGCACTTTACGAGTACGATTTGTTTTTGATTCATATTTCCGAGGCTAAATCACCACTGTGGGTATAAAAATAACAATACGTTACCTTATATACAGTAGTCCCTCGAACTGCGCGGTTTCAGACTGCGCGGTTTCACAGTTGCGCGATTTTGTTTTTACAACCAAAATTTCGCGTCGCGTGGTAAAAGTTTTGCAGCAGCGCGTAAATATTCCTCCATTTCTCTTTTTATATTTTTTCGCACTATTTTTCGTGCAATACCTATGCACATAAAATTTAATAAATCCCCCTTGCATATAAAATTTGGTGAATCCCCTTGAATTGTGTGATGTGGCTTGTAATTTTAATATACGTACATGTTTTTTTCGAAACGAATGAGCAGTGAAAACAGCAGTAAAAATTAAATGATGTTAAGAGTTTTTGTTTTACATACTACATACATACATATGTACGTATGTATTTTTATAAATGAATGTACTCACAGCTTATTTTATGCAGTGCATACTTTAACTTCAACACTCTATAATTTTGAAACTAATTGGAATATAAAAAAAATGTTGATATCATTTGAAAGATCATAAATTCTTGTTTTAAAAAAGTGTTTACTTTTTGTTAGAAAATATTACCGGGAATTCATGTCACAGCTTATTTTATGCAGATGTGTTTCAACTGTAAAAACACTGTTAAAAGTAATAATTTTGTAATTTTTAATATATAATGTAGTAGCCTCTTTGGTCAACTACGGCTTAAAGGTGGTTTGGCATCGAAGCTGCAAATTTGTTAGTGCATCTTTTTGGTCGTTTTTGGTTGAAATATTGTATGTTCGGAATTTTTATTCCAATATCGTCCATAAATTTACAACCATATTAAGGCCTGGCGACTATGCTGGCGATGCCATCAAATCCGGGCACTTATATATTTACCAGGATTGAACTACGCCCGCTTTGTGTTTTTGGTCTTTATCTTGGTATAACCGGAAATATGTCTGTATGAACAGATTTTCGGCACTTTGCAACGAATTGACACTTATAATCTGAAGACACAAATTCATACTCATGATATTTCCTATAAAATCCATATAATCCGTATATTTCGATTTTCTATTATAAAAATTCCAGATAATATTTTCTAACAAAAAGTAAACACTTTTTGAAAACTAGAATTTGTTCTCTTTCAATTGATATCAACATTTTTTTTATATTCCAATTAGTTTCAAAACTATAGAGGTTTGAAGTTAAAAGTATGCACTGCATAAAATAAGCTGTGAGCCACTGTATAATTTTTATTTATTTTTTGTTTATGTTTAACTTTTATTTATATGTAATATGACTAGTCACTTAATAAAGACTTCATTTGAACTATGGACTTACTTAAAATTAGATTTTTTATAAGAAATTTAGGACTTGGAACGTATTCACCAAATTTAATACAAAAGTGGGCTCACAGTGCGCGGTTTCGGCCTGCGCGCTGTTTTTTCAGAACGTTATTACCGCGCAGTGCGAGGGATTACTGTACTATCATAAAATGCTGATATTTATAACTTTACAATTTTGTAAAAGTTCATAAAATGTTTGCCAGAATAGACAATGATCGCATTCAGCAGTAACTGCAGCTGAAAGACGTCTTAAATAAACTATTTGAAACTGATATTTTAAGAATCATCATTAAATGGCCTTTGATTTTGTCAATTCAACAATCTTTCTTCAGCTGTGTAACACTTACTGAATGTGGCCACTATTATTATAATTATTTTTTTGATGCGCTTGAATATAACTTACCCTATATGGACAGGTGTGATTTGCATTTGTATATTCAGATAAAATATTTTTTGCAAACCTTAGGTATATATTGTAATTTTTTGTTCTGAGTACCTCACATCCATTTACTGTTATATTTATCAAAAATGGTGCATACTTATTTGCAGAGTTTTTTACAAAAACTTGAAAATGAACCTGAGAAAACATTTGAATGAAAGAGTTGTTCCGTGGTTAGTGATAGAATAGGTTTGTTTTTGCAATCGAATAGTCAAGTTTATAATTCCACTTAGTAAAAATTAACTAAAACTGGCCTGATAGGATACGTCTATATGTATTGTATATGACTATGTCTACGGGTCGTAGTAGCCGAAATATTTTACCACGTTAAATTGAGCATTGACCGATTTGTAAAATTTACATGAATATCGTGCTTACTAATGATCTCTGTAAGCTGAATTAAATAATGTTCAATGTAACTAATAATAATAAAACTGTATGCAGAGAAATCGGAGGAACTTCGACTTATGTCAACGAAAGGTAATTTGCTGTCGCTGAGCACGAGTCTGCCATCGGATTTGGGCCTACACTTCAGCGTTTCGAGATACCAGTAAAGTAACCGGTAATTGGCACGGCTACGGACTCTCTCTCTCTATCTCTCTCTATCTCTATTTTTGTTTGAAGTCTGAGAGGTTTGATGTCTGTGGCAAAGTTGGTATCAAGTGAAAAAAACTTCCAGGGAGAGCATATCTTCAAACTCCTACAATTTTTATTTGAAGTAGAGCAATTTGCAACGATTTGAACACAATTGTCCACTGATATATATAAATTCTTGAAAAAAGAATTCCTGTGGCTGGTTAGCATTCGAAATATTGAGGTTAAACCCTATATGACCTATACTGTCCTGAGAAGGGGGGTGGCGACCACGGTGGCTGCCCGGCGCACCATGTACTATAGGGCGCCGCGTGCGCTAGTTCAACTTAACCACTTAATTTGAGTACCTATTTTTATCGATCTAAAGAAAAACTAGACTCATCGTATTAACTTTTATAGACTTATCTCGTAGAAGTGAGTATGAGTATTCTATGTCTATGTTGTGAGCAAAGCCAGTCAGTCACCTAAAATCAACTTTGTCGAGTTAACTGAAATGCTTGACAAATGGTGCTCTTATTTGGAAACAGTCAGGTTTCGAACAAGCTATTGTAGCAGCAACTGAATTAGCATCCGAACTTGATACGCAGCCTTTTTTCAGACCACAAACGCGACCAAGACGCATCAAACGTCGACCGGGTGAAAAGGCTACTGATGAACCAATAAGTGGTCCAAAAAAAAGTTTGAAGCCGAGTTTTTTAATACTCTTATATCTATGGAGAAAAATTTTCAACAGATCCAAGACTTTTCTATCACATGGAATTTTTTGTTTGATATAAAAAATAAACAAAATAAAGAAGAACTAATGCGACATTGTTCTTTATTGCAAGAAAATTTAACGGCTAATTTTAAATCTGATATTGATGGAGATTTGTTGTGCGAAGAAGTTTTAGGTTTGCAACACTATCTCGAAGACAGTCAGGCAACTCCTATCGAAACATTAAACTTTATCAAAAAACACAATCTTCAAGAGTTATATCCCAACATTTGGATATCGTTGCGTATTCTGTTAACAATACCAGTGACTATTGCAAGTGGCGGACTAAGTTTTTCCAAACTAAAATTGATAAAAACTTATTTGCGGTCTACAATGTCTCAAACAAGAGTGACTAGTTTGGCCGCGCTATCTATTGAAAATCAAGTTGCAGAAAATCTAGATTTTGCCAGTCTTATCAGAGAATTTGCTGACAAAAAAGCTAGAAAAATAAGATTTTAATATTTTTTTAATGGTTCGTGACGTGACTGACAGACAATATAGATAGGTATTGTGCATTGCTTAGAGAATTAATGGTTTAAATATGTTATTATTAATAATATGTAACAAATAGGGGGAGGTGGGGCAAAGCGGTATGCCTAACGGGAAAACGAAGTTTTCACAAAAAAAGAAGAATTTTTTCGCACAATTAAACATGTGAGTTATTAGTTCGATCTATATTGAATCTATTAAGGTAATTAGGCTCATTATTTTCTAAACAGAAGATGTTTATTTTTACGATGCAAAAAGAAAGTACGTTATTGCCCCACGGGTGGACTCGCGAAACAAAAATTTATCAACATAAACAAATCGTTGTCAAAAAAAATTAATGTCATTAATATATACTACGATATTTTTTAAATTATTCATATGAAATGAATTTACTTAAGTCGAAAATCCTCGAAGCTTACATCGGCTGCACTCATTTTGATGAACTTCGTGGATCTCGAAAACGAATGTCGCTATAACCTGGCAGTTACAAGAGCACTACTCAAAAATAATTTCCTTATAATTACATTAGCGGCATTATAATGCAAGGATAAATATACCCTTTGTACCGCTTTGCCCCGTGTACCGCTTTGCGCCGCCTTCCCCTACATGTGATGTTTGGAGTTTTCTATTAATTCAATAAAAGATATAGTATAAAATCTAATGAACTAAGGCAAATGCCGGAGAATTTCCTCTATCACAATTTTACATGTATTTCAACAAATTGACATAAACAAAACATCAATTATCTCGTAACGCATTTTTTGAGATACGCACACTTCGCTTCTGAGGGCAGTATAGCTCGTTAAAATTACCAAAATTGAGGTAAAACGCTTTGAATTTTCGATAAATGGCCGTGTGAGCAAAAGCAAGATGTCAAAATTTGACCATTGTAATTTGAAGATTTTGAGGCACTCACAAAACAGATTGAATGCTGTCTAAATTTTCGAGACTCTGACAAATTCTAATTCATTGTTTTACCCTTGTTTTAACTTCGAAGGTGAATTGTAGAAGTGCGGTGAAGTTTATAAAATTTTTTTCTTTGCAAATTACTTTTCAATTAATATACAATTATAATGGTTTACGTAAATGCCAAAGTTGCCAAATTTAATCGTGCATATCAAATAAATATTATTTTTGCTCAATTTATTAGTCATTAGATAGTAAATTTTCCAAATTTGAATTTAATAATCTAAATGATTTCTAAAAATATTTTTGACAGTGTTTAGAAAATTATTTGTCATTAGTTTGCAAAAGTTATAGCTATTTAAAAATTCGACATATTCAACGCAAATACTTAAACTCTTCAAAATGCGGAATTGCGGGAATGGAATCCTTTGTGGATATGGTACGGGTGGCGTTAAGCCATGAAAACATTTTTTTTTAGAACTTCGTCAAGCTGTTTATCAATGCGCAAACTGTATACAATAGACCCATCCATACATCTATGTACTTAGTAATATTATTTGAGGAGTATATAAGATGTACATGGAGACTATTCAATTGCAAAACACCAGTTTGATTACATTGCTCTACAATAACTAAAACGAATAAATTTTAGAATTTCAAGTTCACTTTCTCAGGCGATTTTAGATCAGATTTTGAAGATATTTAAAAAAAACGATTTTCAAAAACATTTGAAGACTCAGAAACTCCAATTTTTTTTATATTCTTTGTTGGGCATCAATTTCCAAGAATACCAAATCGAAGAAATAGAAAATCGTGCAACTTCTTTGGTGGTAAGTTCTGTGGCTTCTTTGGTAAGTTCAACGACTTGGCCAAGCCAAAGAAAATAATATTTTACCTGAGACGAACTATTCCGTCAGAGAACTTTTACTGTCTATGAAATCAAAATTTTTCTGAAATTTGAGCCAAAAACGCTTTGAAAATAGCTCGAAATTTACGTAGTCAAATGTTTTTTGTAAATCGTTTTATTCTGGTTGTTTTCTGCTATGGGACTCTTGAGGAAATACTTCAGCAATCTACATTTTTCACATTTTTTTTCTATGAAACTAATTCGAAACTCCTCTGATAAAATATTTTGCGTTAGTTCTTTGTTTTGTTTGGTTCTCAGCTATACAAAATTGTTTTCGTAATTCCTGAAAATTTTTAGAACTGCCCAAAAATACTGTCGGATAACTCAAAAATAGCTCGAGATTCTTGTGTTAACAGTTTTTCAAAACATCAATTTTGTAAAGCTAAGATATCTCAAATTTAATAGTTAATATCATAATCTTTCGACAAATAAACAAACGCTTTGAACTTCTTTTGTTTTTAAGTCTATGTACATGTTTTTGAAAACGTTTTTCTTTTTATATTCCAAAAACCGAATCTGATTAAAAAACGAGGGTAACTTTCAGAATCAGTGCACCAAAATTTCTAAGCTAAAATGATTTAAGAACTCTAAACTTTTTTGTTTCTATTGTAGAGCAGTGTTATTTAAGAAGAAATTTTCATATATCAAATTTACCGTAACGTTTTTTAATTCATTTACAATATCACCTTCCATATTGATTACAGCTTTATACCGATTTATAGCTTTCAACGAACATTTTGTATTGATGATAAGTTTTGGATTTGGGAAGCACTCAAGTTTAGTTATTTTAACAATCGTTGATGATTCATAGCCGCCACACTTTATTTGGAGCAAAAAAAAATAAACAAAATTTGTTTGGTTATCAAGTGGCTAACTTTACATACAATTGAAGTTTGTCTTGCAAGCAGAGCCATCACAGCAAGTGTTATGGTAAAAGTTTGGCTCATCGTGGCTAAAACTGCGTGTATACTGAAGAGGTACAAGCCGCAATACTATTTATTTATAACCGATAATATGTGTGTAAAATGGTATTTTAAATGCATTTTACTTAGACATTTAATTTAAAGTGCTTGCCATTATAACCTAGTTATTGAGTTTCGCATTTCACATGGTAGCTTACGGTACGCCAAATATACATTTCACTACCTACTTACGGCTACTGCTTCACCGATACGAGAACAACACGATAATTCAAAAATTATCGTATTGTGCTCGTAGTGGCGTAAAGCTTATCGTTTCTTACTGCTCGCACGAGAAATTTCGCATCTGTGTCATTCTCGCCAAGTTTTCGCCATTATTTTCTCTTACATTTATATATTTATTGCTAATTGAACCCGGGGATTTTCTCGCGCACTCTTCTTTGTATGTACAACCCCTCGCACTTTTTACGCAGTCCTTACTGCAGACAATTGGATCCATCTACCATATTCTATAACTTAGTATAAGTACTATAAATAGCAATTAAGTATTTTTGTTGTTTGGGAGGAGCCACGCCTAGTGTCCAATCCGGTTTACGTTTCGTGAGGTACTTAGCATGAACAATATACAAACGAGTCAATGTTCTAATCGTTCGATAAACACTAACTTTTCGCTCAGAACAAATGTCGGTCCTGTTCACGTCCTCGTTATACGAGAACTAGTTATTCATCGGTTCTCCGTGAAGCACTAGTACCGACCTTCAAGAACTTTTAATTGAAATCGAATTTCTTAAGAAACTATTTACATATATGTATATTTGGAAAAAAACAATTGCCTCTATGAAAAAGATCAAAATCTTTTCAAATGTACCTTCAAAAACTGGAAAATATACAAAAATAAGTAGTTTTTAACAGTAAATTTTTTTTCAGAAGTTAGAATCCTATCGAAAGGCTACATAATTCCAAATATGTCACTTGTGTGATTTGACCTTTAATCGAACGGTTTGGCTTTTTGTGGTCCATATTATTTATTTTTTTAAGGTTTTTTATCGTATTTCGGACACCGTGTGTTATCCAATTTTTTAATTGTATTTAAGTTTTCGCTTGACCAAATCATTCACTGCGACAATTAGAAAATGAATTAAATGCCATCAATATAATTATAACCATCAATATAATTATACATAATGCTGCCAACTCTGGACCGGCAAAAAACAGTACATTTCATCAGACTGGGTACACCTTTAATTGGTTGTCGAACACGCCTACCGCCCATACAAGTAAAACATTTAAAACGCAATATTTGGAGAGTTATTTGATGTAAGAATGCAAAAAAACGTTTGGTGTAGTATTAGACCAAAATTTAACAAATTTCGAAAGAGGTCGTGGCAACTCCCATACAAATATAAGTTAAAAACTCTACACATAGAGCTATTCAATTAATTGTTGATAATTTTAATGTTTAGAGAAACAAGTCAGCATGTACCGAGGTGGAACAGACACCATTTTAATTAAAATGTAAGACGTAAGCGTTCTCTTACTGTTAACGCGGTGTAATGTATTGAATTTTTGGCATGGCCAAAAATAACACCCTGACTATTTTTTTTTACAGAGTTATTACAAAATTAAAGTCTACGTAACTCTTTAAACAAAAGCTTGTTGGGGTGAAAAGTTATGAGTAGCAATTATTTTGAAATCATGATGACAATAATGTACGCGCGTGCAACGCAACTGTACATCACGTTTGTCAGATATTGCTATCGGTTGCGTTAAATACAATATTGGAAGCAATAGTTCACAGCGAGCTATCGTAGTTGGTAGTCGGTTATTGCAGTCTGCTATGTAAAATACAATAGCCGTAGCAATAGTTCACGAAGAGTTGTGGTAGTCGTCTGTCGGCCGATATACTAGCTATGTCCGTCTGTCATATGCCAAGCCCACTACTCCAATTTCAAAGATATATGTATCCAAAGATATATATGATTTGTATCCGTGTACTAAATTTCAGCACAATATCTTGAACGGTTTACGAGTTATGGCGTTATAAAAGTTAAAATTTAAGGCTGTGCCATGCCTCTTTAAGAAACTTTGCAAATTTAAAACCTAGCCCAATTTTAATTTTGTTTACATGTTCATCAAATCACCAAGTTTCATCAAAATCACAGAAACTTTTTTCAAAATGGGCTAAGGTAAATTTACATAGAGTATGGGCGGTAGGCGTGGTCGTGACCCGATTTCACCCATTGTTATATGCTAGCAGCTTGCAAGAAGGTGTGACCTGTATGCCAAATTTCATTGAGTTATAGAGTTTTCGACTTATGGAGGATTTCGACTTAAGCGAATTTTGTCAGGAAATGTTCGACTTGTAGAAGTTACGATTTATTCCAACTAATTTTGAGTTAGAGAGGTGAAATAAATAAATATCCCAGCTATAGAGGTATTAAATTAAATATTTTTATTTGTAAGTTAAATGATACGTAACAGTATGTATTTTCACGTGTTCATAAATTCCTCTATCATTTCATAGAATTTGATTATTGTACATATAAGTAGGCTTTTACATTTCAGATTGTGGTCAGATTTCGAGCAATGGAGGTTTTGGGGCTTGAAGGGAAGGGAACACAACATTTCTTCTTTTGAATTTTCAGAAAACGAAAAAAAACTGATTTGGAACTTGTGAACTATTTTTTTGATATAAAGTATGGATTATTTAGAAGAAGGTACTAACAGAATATGGTGTGAGACCACTCGTAAAGTTTTTTTTTTAAAATTCGGTAGAAAACTCAAAATTTTTAGTTGTAACTATTTTGATGATATAACTGCACATTGTTTTGTGAAATATTTTTAGTTGTGACACTTTTGCTGAAATAACAATAAAATTTTCTATAAGTAAATTTATAAAACAAAATGAGTTGAAATAACAATTCAAATATTTATTAAAGGAAACAAACAAAACATGAAATTTATTCGATATTCGAGATCATAGAAGTTCTTATATGACAGTTGATTCACTTTATATGGCCGTGTAGTCTTCTTAGCAGTGGCTATTAAGCTAATGTACTGCTCTGGTATATAAATTGGAGTGCAAGTAGCATGTCTATTTACTTGCTCCTCAATAACGCTATGCACATTATCTCCCTCATTTTGCGAATGTCCTTGAATTAAAAATTTATGTTTTATGCTTCGAATTTTATATTGTTGGACTGCATAATAATACATCGAAATTATGTATTTGTTTTTCTGTTGACCAGCACAGTTATCTAAATAAAAGATTATGTCTATATTTTCGGGATTGGTGGCTTTCTCAATATATTGCAGTACGCAACTTCCAAATTCAGATGATCCTCGATTACCATCCATTTCGATCCAAAAGTAGCATTGCACGTTTTTGAAGCTTTAGATTTAGGCGAACTTTGCCTTCAGAAATTCATTCCGAATTGATATCCTCTAAAGTGTCATAACTTAAAAAATATATATTTTTTCTTTACAGAAATGTTTAAACTAACATGGAATGAAGTTGTACGTATAGCAAATGACTGTTACCATACATAGTTACTTTATAACGGAAAATGTGTTTTCACAAATCTAGAACAAAGTAAATGAACTCTTTTGTTTTTTCCTCAAAAGCGTTACAACTCAAAAAACGTAAAATTCTTTCATCTAAACCAGAGGTTCCCAAAGTGGTCCAGGTGGACCCCCAGGGGTTCACGGGAGACTCGACGGGGGCCTACGTTGGCGTGACAAAAAATGGGGGATCACAATTCGTAAGCGGGGATCCATGAACATTTTTCTGCTTTCGATAGTGAAGAACTTAAATTTTAGCTTGACTTCACCTATCAATGTAGGCAGATAATAATTTTAATTATATAATGAACGGCTGTTAACAATAATGACACAGGCCGACAAAATTAAACGAAAGTCCAGAACCAGAGAATGGTCTTTGATGCGCTGAATCCGAATCCGAGCTCAGAATTGCTCCTATACGTCAAGTTTTTCAGATATCCATACCTAAAAGTGCAAAAAAAAAAACGGTTTTTGGGTATATTTGAGGTTATTTTACATCGCGAATAAATTTTTTTTTTTCCAAACCTGGTTGCGGCATCTGAAAGTACTGCTCTTTCCCTTCAATTCGGCCTGTGTAATTAATAGTGTAATACTTACATATTTGCATAAATACATTTGGGAATATGGTAGAAATGTAGCTGCATAGGGTCCACCGGAACCAGCTAAATTTTGAAAGTGGTCCATGAAAAAAAAAAGTCTGGGAACCTCTGATCTAAAAAGTCGTATATCAAAATAGAGCTTAGATACTTAGAGCTTTTTTTTTTTAATTCCATAATTACTGTTTTTTAGTAATATAACTATAAATACGCGCAACTCATGTAAGAAATTTAAAAAACATGCGATTTTGCTCAAATTTTAGCCCTGAAAGATAGCTTCACAACACAAATTTTAGCTCCCTAAATAGTCCGATTCCAGAGTAATGTTAGGTCAAAGTTTGAAAAAAAATGCAACTTTTGCGAAAACAGCCGAATTCAATTTCGAATATCTGTACCTGGTCAACTACTTTCACTGTGTGATATCTCATTTTGAAGTGTTTAAAAATGTTAACAATTTAAAGTGTATAATCTAAGTATTATGAGTAAGATCTCGATATGGGACACCATTTGCAAAGTTGTCATAATTTACTAAAGCCTTTTTCACTTAATCTGATCGCAAGTAAAGGTCTTAAGGTCTAGAAGCTTAAAATTAATTTTTGTGTATAGAAGATGACATAACAAAAAAAAAAAGTGATATCCATAACTTTCAACTTAGATTTGTGGGCTTTTAGAACTAAAATTTTTAAAATGGTCAAAGTACGGCTATTTTCATGCCAAAACATGGCTCTTTCTCAGGATTCCAACCACCTAGAGAGTTGAAATTTGAACTCTGGTGCTATCTAATAAAGTACTTTGACCTGTCAAAATTTGAACAAAATCGAAAACTTTTTGAATTACATACGTATGTTTTTCATATGTAATATCATTGCAAAATAGTAAATATGAATTTACAAAAAAAAGCTTTAAGGATTTCTTATCTTTTTCATATATCGACTCCAAATTACATCCCAAATAATCCCCGATTAAAGTTTTTGCAGTAACTTACACTTTTATTAAAAGTTGGTTAAAGCCCACCGTGTAGTATACGAATATTTAATGAACTCCAATCAGCTAAAGAGTCACAACTTCAATTAATACGATCAATTACAACAAATTATATTATCAAAAGTGTCACAACTCTAATTAATACTATTTTGCATTTACGCGTAGCGATCACAAAGTTTGAACTCTCCGACACAACTCAAAATATGACACTATTGCAGATTGCAGCCTAATTTCCATTGCATCATGAAGAGAGACATAACAGTGTTTTGACAGCAAAGTACTGCAAAAAATTAACTCATCTCTTTTGTGCTGGTAGATATGTGTATGATGAACAGTTTTAACGAGTAAACTCGAAAATCAAAAATTTTGAGTTGTGCCTCTTTAGTTAAATGTGTGCGATATGTATAATCGAGAGTGTACAGTATAATGATTTAAATAAATGCCATTTTTGAAAGATTATGATATGATTACAAATATGGCATCAAAAAAGTTTCCAAAAATTACTCGTGCATATCGAAAACATACTCGTATTTTTGTTCAATTTATAAGCCATTAGTTAATGAACTTTTTAAATTTCAATTTAATTTCTAAAAATTAATTTGTCATTTAGTGGATTCAGTGAGTCGGAAGAAAATGCTGAACATGATGGCGGTGTTTAAATTTTTTTTGGAGATGACCGCGCCTCCCAAAATTTGTCAAAAACCGCCCCCAAACTGGGAAAATCGCATATTTCGCGCTTTCCATCGGTAAAATATTTGTCATCCCCCGTTTTCGAGGATACTGAGCACGACGGCGGTGTTCAAAATTATTTTTGACTTGATCCCACTTCGCAAAACTTCCAGGGATATTCGTCTAATGCATACCACCGCCTTTAGGCGAGCTACAGCTGAATCGCTGTCTGTCTGTCTGTTAAAATCACGTTTACGGGAAAACTACGCAAGCTAATTCAATGAAATTTGGCATGCAGGTCACACCTTCTTGCAAGCTGCTAGCATATAACAATGGGTGAAATCGGGTCACGACCACGCCTACCGCCCATACTCTATGTAAATTTACCTTAGCCCATTTTGAAAAAAGTTGCTGCGATTTTTATGAAACTTGGTGATTTGATGAACATGTAAACAAAATTAAGATTGGGCTAGGTTTTAAATTTGCAAAGTTTCGTAAAGAGGCGTGGCACAGCCTTAAATTTTAACTTTTATAACGCCATAACTCGTAAACCGTTCAAGATATTGTGCTGAAATTTAGTACACGGATACAAATCATATATATCTTTGGACACATATATCTTTGGAATTGGAGAAGTGGGCTTGGCATATGACAGATGGACATAGCTAAGATATCGACTCAGGTGGTGAGTAATTTCATTACAATATCTTGAATGGATTGCGAGATATGACGTAATAAAAATTAAAGTTTAGGGATGTGCAACGCCCCTGTTAGTCTTCAAAAACTTAAAACCTACCTCATTCTCAATTTTGTTTACATATGCACCAACTCCCCAAATTTTATCAAAATCGCAGCAGCCGTTTTCGAAATAAGGTTCAGCCATATATATATTCATGTAGTACATAAGTATATATATTTACATACAATTATTACTCGTTTAATATAAAAGAAGATAGGAGATTAGCGAATTAAACATTTTTTTTTTTTCATAAACGGGTCTATAAGTGTGCCAAGGATATGTGCCCTCCATACTACAGAAAAAAAATATATAAATAAAAAACAAAAAGATTAAGTATAAGTCAAAAAGCGGGAGACAAGTGTTCAATAATAAATAAAAAACAAATGGTTTTCAGTGCTAGTAATAATTCACTTAGATACATATGTGTCATCATACATGCAACCATTAGCATGTGAAATGACTACGACAGCATCTGCTACGACCGATAAAACAATAGCCGATAGTCGACTACCACAACTCTTCGTGAACTATTGCTACGGCTATTGTATTTTACATAGCAGACTGCAATAACCGACTGCCAACTACGATAGCTCGTCGTGAACTATTGCTTCGACTATTGTATTTTACGCATCAGATAGCAACAAGCGACTGCCGACTACGATAGCCGAGTGCCTGCTACTGCTCTTGCTATTTATCAATTTTACTATTACTGCGCAGCAACAGCACAATTATTGGTGCTGTTACTAATTCTTCCACAGCAATTCAAACACTGCTATCAACAAAGCTATTGATAGTACAAAGAGGTGCAAAGGAATACAAAGAAGTGCAAAGACGTACACAGGAGTACATTTACCTGTACTTCGAAGTACGCAGTATAACCCGCCAAAAGTACTCCCAAAGGAAGTACGGTTGGTCACATTAAGTTCAAAACAATAAGTAAAATATTAATGAAACATGTATTTTTAAAAAAAAATTCCAAACGATGTACTAAGTTCTATTTCATTCACTTTGATATGTCATAGTTACATTCAAATGTGTTAGTTATTAATCTTATTAGTTATTATTATGAAGATTCTATAAATGTTAGAAGCTTACCCAGGTCCGGATTTAGAAATCTTTCGGCCTTAGGCCAGTCAGAAATTGCCGCCCCCCTTCACTAGTAAATATAGAAAAAAAATTTTGTAATATCAACATTCTTAGGTAATTTAGTGCATACAATCCCAGTATTTGCATTTTTTTCCCCTGTGTAAATAAATTTAAAAAATTAGAAAAAAAATTTCAAAGTTCCCAATATTTGCCGCCCCTAAAATCGTGCCGCCCTAGGCACTGGCCTAGTGTGCCTCTAAGGTAAATCCGGCCCTGGGCTTACCGACACTCATTTGATTTTCGTGTGACTGGCCTCCACTCAAAAAGTAAGAGAGAGTAAAAAATTATTGCTGTCAAATGCCCGCCGTGTGACGTAGCACTTTGACGCATTTGTAATGCTTGAATTAATTACAGCAACAACAAAAAACGACGAGTTTGTTGTAATGTGCCACAAGTGGCAGATATTTTCCTTGGCTTTGACAAAAATTATGCAATATATTGTTAAAATTTTAAAATATGTACTTGAAAATAATATATTAATAATGTACCTAATATATTCTAAAAATTACAATCAATTGAAGGTAACCAGCGTAGCAATCCTTATACAAATGATTAATAAAGCAACGATTATATTCGTTATTCCAATAATTTTTTAAAACCTGCTTACGCTTTCCCAAAAAATAAATCTAAGAAAAATTTTGTTTTCGGGTGTTGTCTTAATATCAACATGTACAATGTACAGTTAAACCATCCACAACGCGGTTTCCTATAACGCGGTTTCGCTACAACGCGGTTCCCAAAATGCGGACATTTTCTTACAACGCTACTTTTACAACGCGATTTTTACGAAAATTTTTTCAAATACTTACTATTTTAATTTTAAAAAGGTTTTCTTGCCCAAATAAAATTCTTTGCATTTTGTTCTTACTTTGATACCTATCTTTTTTATAGCATTGCCACCCTACACTTGAACATGTGTTTACAAGGTGACAAACAAATACGTAATTATGTAGTCAACGACAAAATTAAAAAAAGGGGTTTCCCCGCGGTTCTAACATCACACAACGATTTATGCTACTTTCATTTGATGTAATAATTTTTTTGTTAGTTTGTTGTCGGCATTGCAAATAAAAGCATCAATCTAAAGCGTGTAAAAAATTGCGAAAAAATATTCAGCCTAATTCAGTCTAAATTATATTAAGCAGATATTTTTACTATACAAATTCCAATATTTTATTTTTATTTTTACTTTGGAACCAAACTCTGATTTTTGTATGGAGTTAGAGTCTCCTACAACGCGATTTCCTACAACGCGAAGTTTTTCAGGGACCTATTCACCGCGTTGTAGGAGGTTTAACTGTATATGTAAGTATAATATAATAATTGTATATGATAAATTATTGTTAGTTCCTCATTAAGGAAGGTTCAATAAAACACTTAATTTAGAAAAAAAAATAAGTTCTTTTTGAACCACTCTAATATTTATATTTATACTGTATTTCTCCGATATTTTTTCATTTAATGCCAATTAAATATATACAAATTACAGTAGTGAAATTAATATTAAAAATATCATTAGAAGCACGACAGTACTTAAAATCTTAATTTCTATTCATTGATTTTGTAGGTTTCCGTGGTTCTTCTAAAATGTCCAAATAAAATGTGATACGGCCTAAATCTTCGTAGGGATATCCTTCAAAGGCTCTAACTTCTCCTTTGAACCTCCCAAGAGGCATATTCAGATATCGCAAATATTTCAGATCGAAGTACATATTCTTCGCAACGATGTTTCCATAATAAAACAAAATTTTTATTTGGTATCTAACAAAATTACATTAGAAATAAAAAAAGTTGAATATATAAGACTGAATCCATCACCAAACATTAAAATGTGATACGTGTTTGACTCATATTTCTGTGGCTTAATGATCAATATGGGTGCAAAAATGCCAATACGATCCAATTTTACCAATCCTAATTGTGTTTATCATAGAAACGAATTAATTTCAACTCATGTTTATTTAAAATTCTACTATTATATATTGTGAGTAGTTTTTGACGTTTCAGATTAAAACTTTTATACAGAAAAGGAACTCTTTTATAAAACATTTGCATGAGTGCTCAGAAAACGCTTATTCTTATTCACAAATAAGACTGCTTAATGAGTCTATTTTATATATTATTATAAAACGTTCATATTTATGACTAATTATATTTTTTAAAAGGCACACATGTTTACTAGAATAAACACTGGTCGCATTCAGCTGAAAAATGGCTTAAATTAGTCTTATGAAATTGATATTTTTTGGACCAACATTAAATCTTATATTGGCTCTACAAAGTCCTTTGATCTTGTCAAATTAACAATCTTTTTTCAGCTGTAGAACATTTACTGAATGCGGCCATTATTATTATTATATATGTTTTGATGCAATTGAATATACATAACTTACCACATAGGGACAGCTGTGATTCAATTTTGAAAATTCCTGCAAAATTCTCCTTGCAAACCTTGTGTATATATTGTAATTATTTGTTCTGAGTTGCTCACATGCATTTACTGTTATATTTATCAAAAATGGTGTATACTTATTTGCAGAGTTTTGTACAAAAATTTCAGCATTAATCTAAGAAAACATGTCAATGAAAAAGCTGCACCGTGGTTAATGATAAACATGGTTTGTTCTTGCAATGTAATGGCCGAGTTTCAAATTCCATTTCGCATAAATTAAATTAACACTGGTCTGATAGGCTATGTCGTAATAGCCAAAACATTCGATATGTCACCTATCAATAGCTATGATAAATTGACCATTGACCGATTTGTAAAATTTACACAAATATCGTTCTTGCTAATAACTGCTGTAAGTTGAATTAAATGATGTTCTGCAGTGAAATCGGAGGAACATCGACTTATGTCAACGAAAGCTAATTGGGGTCACTAAGCACGTATCTGCCATCGAATTTTGATCGGTGCTTTCAATGGACCTCTCAGATGCGAGCCACCCAGCGAAGCCGCGTTTAAAATTTGAGCATTGCCATGTTCCACACATTATGTCATTAATAGGCCTTTCAAATGAATTGTTTTATTCAATTTTAATATCCAACCATTTCTATTGAAAAATCTTTACATTGCAGCCAAAAGAGAAAATATTTCTTCTGTTGCAAATTACCTTTGAATTCATATGCAACTATATATTGATTTAAATGCAAGTTTTGAGAGATAATAATATAAAATTTAATAAATAAATTTAGTCGTGTGTATCGAAATCATATTATTTCGTACTATTTTTTCTTTAAGTTTGAATTTAAATTCCAAATTTAGAAGCTTTATGGGGCATTCCACGTCTTTTTCTTTATCATCTCAGATCTTTCTGATCACTTTTGTCTTTTAGTACAGGTTGCGAGTATTATCCATTTTTTTAAAAATTTTTTTATCAAACTATTTAAGAGATATGTGTAAATTTTTTAGAAAATAACGTTTTTTAATAATTCTGTTTATATGATTCTAACTCTGCGAATAATCAGAATGGTTTTGCTTCAGAATTTATTGTTCTTAAGCTATCTTGCCATAAAAAATATCCAACATGTTTTTAGAACGATATTGCTATGAGATTTTCAAGTTCGATAATCTTAAAAATTTTTTATAAAACATTTCTTATTTGTTCACCAAAGTCTAGTCAGATAAAGTTCAAACGATAATTTTTGTGTTTTGAATTTTCAACGTAAATTTTTTCAGATATTGGTGTTAAAAAATATTCAGATTTGATACACGTATTTTGAATAGCAAAGGCATAATACCCAACGACACCTAAAATTCTAAACAAAGCACAAACTTTTGAGACCATAACTAATTTTGTTTTGTATGGAGTAAAATAGTAACAGTTCATACCGTGTCGACTTCTTGTGTTTGAACAAAACCATTGGCCTTAAAAATCCTAGGATTTTTGGGCTCGATACGGGTACGGGTAAGATGGCTTTAAATCATGAAAATTTTAGAATTTCTTAAAGCTGTTTATCAATGCGCAATATGTAAGTAATTTCCTTTTGGTTTCAATTATGTACAACAGACCTACATATCTACATATGTATATATTTGAAAATTCTTTGACTCGAATATATATGTATGCACATTAAGGTGGCCCTTATTTTCAAAAGTGTCTTTTTCTTAAATCGATCCCCCTCAAAATGTGCATTAGATGAAAAACGATAAATTGTGAAGTTTCAGATCAATACGAAGAGATTTAGAGGTCACTCAAGCCGGTCAAAGTTGTAAAAATGTTTTTTTTACATTTCTTTTTTCTTTTACCCACCTTTTACGTATATTAAACCAATCCTGAACAAAAAAGTAAATATTTATACACATTAGGTAATTGATTAACTTTTCAACGAGTGAAAAATGATAAAAATCGGTTGACAAATAAAGAAATTATGGCATATGATTTCCTTTTGGCTCAAGCAATCCCAAATGCTTCCGAAAAAGAAGCCAGGCATATAAAACAGATATGCGCAGGCACCATAAAATTATTCTAATATTCCACTGCTTTTAGCAGTGGCTAGCATTGTACAGTTCTTATAGCATACCTGAAAGATCCACACCTCCAATGTTTTTATTATAGGAAGCCTGGAAATTTCTGCATATTGTTTTTGTTTAGCGCTCCAACCCTAGAAATGCCCAACTAGTTGATCTTCTATGTATGAATATATCAATTGAAATGATTTATTGTCAATCCACCATAAACATTCTAAGCAGTGATTGATTTCATATTTGCTGTGTTAAAATCCTTTTCCTAAATTTTTTAATTCAGAATACGAAAGTCTCTCACATACACAAATTCATATGAAATATTCTGATAGAAATTAAAGTTTTTGGATTTTTAATAATATAAATGGCCATAACTTCTTTATTTGTTAACCGATTGATATGAATTTTAGCTTATTGAAAAGGTAAGGAATTATATAATATGTACTAATATTTATTTTTATGGTTTAATATATTCAGAAGTGATTAAAAGGAAAAAATGCAATAAATCACATTTTTCGAAATTTTGGCCGGCTTGATCGACCTTTAAATCACTTCGGATTGATCTGAAATTTCTCATTTTATCGTTTTTCATCTATTGGCATAGGGATAGATAGGATAGATTTTTCCATATACTCGGGATCCACCTTAATGTACATATGTATGTATGTATCTTACATGAAAGACCATTCAATTGCCAAATACAGTTGATTACATTGCTCTACAAAAAAATAAAAATAATGAGTTCCAGAATTTCAAGTTCACTTTCTGTAATTCTGTGTAATTTTAGATCAGATTTTTTAAATATTAAAAAAAGGCGATTTTCAAACACTATGAAGACTCAAAAATCCCACTTTTTATATTCATCGTAAAAATTTGTTGGGTATCAATTTTCAAGAAAACCAAAACTTATCGAAGAAATAGAAAATCGAGCAACTACTTTGGTGACAGTAAGTTCACCTACTTGGTCCAGTCAAGCCCAATAATACTGGGGTGGGATATGAGCTATAAATATGTCTATTATCTAGGGCGATTCAATTTTTTTTTTTTTTTAAGCACATCCTTCAGCCATGGTTTTTCTTGAAGCTAAGACTGTCTTGAATTAGTATTTAAGGTCAAACAATTAAAATTCATATAGCTATTTTTTTAAATTGCATTTAAAGTAAGAAATATGTGCAACTTTTAGTGTTTTTTAAAATTGTAAATTTATTTGGTTTTACGCTGTAGTCAAAATACTATTGAGATTGAAGAAAAGTTATATGAAACTTTTTTATTCTATGTAAAAATGCAATATATCCGCTTCTATTGCACCTTTTGATCCCTACTCCGCCACATTTTCTTCGGTTTTTACGTAGAATAAAAAGTTTTATATAACTTTTCTTCAATCACAATAGTATTTTGACTACAGTGACAAGAAAAAGTGATTCTAGAACTCTGAATTTATTTTTTCATGTTGTAGAGCAGTGTTATTTATGAAATTAAATTTTCATATACCAAATTTACCGTAATGCTTTTAAGCTCTTTTATAATATCACCTTCCAAATTGGCTACACCTTTATAACGATTTATAGCTTTCAACCCACATTTCTCATTGATGATATATTTTGGATTTACTGAACACTCAATTTTAACTATTTTAACAATCCTTAATGAACCGCACTTATTTGGAACGAAAAAAATATAAAAATTAAAAATTCGTTTATTTATTTATTAAGTTACAAATTTTACATACAATTGGGATTTGTATTTCAAGCAAAGCCTTCACAGCAAATGTTATGGTAAAAATTTGTCTCATCGTAGCTGAAACTTTGTGTATACTAAAGAGTTACAAGCCGCAATACCACTTATATAAACGGTTTTATGTTTCTAAAATGTATTTTTTAATCATTTAATTTAAAGTGCGTGCATTATAACCTAATTATTGAGTTTTGGATTTGAGATGATATTGTACGGCACGGTACGCCAAATATGTTTATGTTAATTTCTCCCAATAGTTACGATATCCAAGAACCATTAATTGTAATCGGATATCGTAAGAAACTAATTATGTTTTTTTAAATAACCAATTGCCTCTTTAAAAAGATTGAAAAAATTTCTAAATTCCTGTTTTAAACATTATATTTTTTTACTTAGAAGTCAGTGTCCTATCGAAAAGGTTTTATAGTCCATAATAGTGACATATATTGTGTTTAGAGATTTTTACCATATTTCGTACGCACCGTGTGTTAATTTGCATCAATTGTTAATTGCGTTAGAGTTTCTGCCTGAGTAAGATATTTACTGAAATATTTATAAAATTAATTGAGCGCTGTCAATATAATTATCATTACAATTTGTGTTAATTTCCTATGTTGAAATTAAGGCACTACGCAAACACAAAAATTAACTGCAATTTTTCCCAGATTTTACAAAATTTATTCGTGTAGCGAATAACGAATAAAAATAATCTCCAAAAAGAGCTTTAAAAACCAAAATTCCGGCTTCTAGATATTTATAAAAATTTGGCAAAATTAGCAATTGTTTTGCTTAAAATAATAGAAGTTTTTACTCTATATGATTTTATTAATTTTTGTCACACGCTTAGGTACATTCTCAGATATATTCCAGATAAAATTGAAAGAGCTTGTATAATAAATTTTCGTAAAAAAAAATTTACATTTCCTTTTTTTCCAATTGAAAAATAAATATTTGCCATTTTTCGATACATTTCGACTTTTAGATTATTAGCGAAATTCATCGAGATATTTGATACTCTTCACTTTTTCAATATTTTTCTGCAATTATTTTGCCCAACCTTTCTTTAAAAATCATTTTTTATTACCATCCGCATGCTCTTTTGAGCTCCAAAATTACAAGCACCATTTTTGATCCTCATTTTATGTCTATTCCTGTAATATGAACAGTAGCTATGGAATAGTGCAGGATTTTTCGATTTCGATACGCTGGGAACTTTTTTTTTTGTAAGGTTTGATAAAAAAATGCGTGAGCCAAAAAATTAAGTGGATTGGAAAAGGCTAAATGGCGTCTCATCAAGGTCAAAGTTACAAAATTTGGGAGATTTTCAGACAAATCAGCCCATAGCTCAATTATTTTTCATGGCCAACACTTTTTTCAAATATACTTATCCCCTCTCTCCACCCCTTTGGGAGGTTTCCATACAAAAGGGATGTTTTTATGAAATTTACTCCCAACGTTCCCAATGCTACCAGGGTGCCCCTAGAACATTTAAGTATATGACCAACCCCCCCTAATTAATTCTTCCCAACATTTCTTCAGCAAATACTAACCCCCTATCTCAACCCCTTAAGGGGTTCCCCATTTAAAATTGAACTTCATACGGAATTTGGCTGACTACTCTTACCTTTCCACCGCTTCCAGCGTGTCCTAAGCCGATTCCTTTGTATCACCGACCCACATAAATTTTTTCATCCCCAACGTTTTTTTCCACATATGTAGTTACCCCTGTCAACATGCAAAAATTACATTCCAACATAAGTGTAACACTAGTTTACACTCAAAATGTTCCATTGATAAGAAGTTACTTTTCTGATGCAGTTTTTCCTGCTGAGTTCGGAAATAAAAATAAAAATTCTTTGAATGGCACAGTTTTCGAGATATTGTGGTTTTTTCATTTTTTCGACCTTCTTTCACTTTAAAATTCATATCTTCAGCTATAAATGTCCAATTTCATCGTGCTTAGCACCAAATTAAAGGTATTAAAATGACAAACAAACGTGTATAATAACATATTCTATTGAGTAAGCGGTGCACAAGATATCGATGAAAACAGGCCAGATTTTAAAAAAAATCAAATTTTACATTTGATTCTATGGCCACGGAAATATAGAAATAAAATAAACAAAAATAATTATGCTTCATGCTCGTAGAGCTGATACATTTTCGCAAAAATAAAGATATACCAAAAGCAAATCGACCATAAAATGACAACGTTAGAAGCGATTGAATGAGGGAATCCAACGGCACATTTTCTGAATATATTAATTTTTTCGACAATTTGTTGATTTGTTCGATACAAACAACGATCGGTCATAAATTTTTTGATTTACAAGGGTTTTTTGGTGCCAAAAATGGTCGAATTTTGAAAAAACGCCGCCATTTTTTTTTTTTTTGTCCAAATTAAATTCTTTTAGTTCACTCTATAGCGGCTTTGATGCTGAATAAAACCTATTTTTTTTTTTTTTAGACCATCCAGAGAGCAGCAATCACGCCCGCCGTGGTTTTTTGGTCTTTTTTTCAAAAATTTGCTGCAGCCAAAAACCAGGACGAAAAAATCCGAAAAAAATATTTTTGTATACTATTTTGACTAGATAATATATGTGCAAAGTTTCATTACAATATCTTTTTTCTTTCATAAAAAATAAAGCATTTTAAAAAAAAATGTTTGTTTCATTTCCAAGGTGTACTGTTCCCTTAATAGGGGTCGTTTACCCAAATGTCTGCGTCGCATTTCCAAATGTTTTAATCTTTAACCAACAACCTCACCAATTGAAATAAAAACTTGATTATAAAATTAATGCAATTGAACAATGAACATTGTAGGACAATAGTATAAATCTTAAATTTGCTTGACTTCGAATAAGCAATCTTTTTAAAGTTACTAAAGATAATAGATAAAGATAATAAAAAAAAAAACACCACCCCTTAGTATCATTTGCGGCATTCCTCTTTAATCATTCCGTGTACAATAAATTGCAAAAAGTAGTTGCCCTGAACGAGTTTTATTGAACGAGCTATAGAAATTTCGTAAAATGGGCAAGGTGATAAATCGCAAAATTTTGTTGTTGTGTTTCCAAAGAGTAGAATTTGTTCATGAGTAAGCAACTAACTATGTATATATGAATGTATACTTTAAAACTTTCGGTTTAGTCAACATATCGGAAAATAGGTTATGCAGCATCCAAAAAGAAGATATCAGCCGAGAGAAATTTTGAGGGGGTGTGCCACGTCCTGGAAATGTGAAATCTTTCATTTCCAAATAGGAATTAATCTATGACTAATTTTAACTCGAACACAACACCCAGGCGTAGTAACGTGAAACTCGAAACAAAGAATCCTAACTAATATCATATATGTTGTACATACATATATAGGTGACATTTTAGAAGAGAATTTTGACATTTAATATACATACGCTAAATAAAGAAATGTATGGACGAATGGAAGTGACACCAGCCATTCAAGGAAACCATTTTAAGTGTTTATACCTTTAGGGTAAATATGACACTTTATAGTATCACTGTCTCCCCAACTAAGGACTGCGTTTGAAAAAATTGTCCACTACATTTATCGCGATATCTTTTTTAAAAATCATTCAAATTTAAAAATTTAAACGTAATTAGCTTTGAAATGAATGTCAGAAAGTATCGTGCAGATTTTTTTGCCAATTTGATTTATTTTCTAGTTTAAAAATGGCAAACGAATTAAAAGTGCGCACACTCATTGTGAAAACTTCACAAACTCACCCACTTAGAGCTATAAAAGAATTGCTCGGGGGTTAAAAACTAGTCTGAAAACTGTATCAAGAGTACAAAAAAAGTTTAAGGAAGAATTCGTCGTCACTCTAAAGTCAGATTTGGAGAGAAAACAAGGGGTCCGTGACCAGGCAAAATCAAAGGAAATCCGTGCCATGCTGAAGAAGAATCCCAACATTTCAGGCAAAAAAGTGGCTAAAGGAAGCTGGTCTTAAGACTTTTAAAGTACAAAAAGTTCCAGACAAGAATGTCACGAAAACAATTGAGGCCAAACAACGCGTCAAAAAATTACAAAGGAATTTTTTTGAAAAATTCGATTGCTGTATCATGGATGACAAAACATGTGTGTTGGCTGAGTTTTCGCAGCTGCCTGGCCTGGAGTTTTACATTGCAGGCTCCCGAGGAAATGTGGGTGAAAATTTTGCGTCAAAAAAGGAATCGAAATTTCCTCGAAAATTCCTTGTTTGGCAAGCTATCTGCAGTTATGGCGAAAGGAGCCAGTTTTTGTAACCACAGGCACAGTGAACTCGGATATTTACATCACAGAATGCTTGGAGAAGAGACTTAAGCCATTCTCAAGTAAGTATGGGGCTTCCACTTTCCCTTGGTTCGACTTAGCCTTCTGTCTTTGCAGTAAAACGGCCTTGGAGTGGTACACAACGAATGATGTGCTTTTGGTGCTCGAGAAGCAAATCCACCAAATTATACAGAACTTAGGCCAGTCGTAAGATATTGGGCTTTGGTCATAAGGGAAATAAGGGCATCAAAGAGAGTGGCCAGTGATGTGACAAATTTCAGGAGAAATTGGTATGCAGCAACACAGAGGGTCTCCGAAATGCCACAAAATCGCTGATGGAAGGGGTACCGGAAAAAATCAAAAATTTTATTAAAAAAGAGTAACAAAATATATATAAATATGGAAAATTAATCTGAAGTAGAATACTGTTATAATATGCGTTTCAGTTTTAAAATCGAACCAGTAGTTCGGAAAATTTTATTATGGACAATTTTGCAAACGCAGTCCTTATTTATAAACATTATTATCGAGATTCTTAAATAGGGCGTGTACATTGTATTTGTTTAATACAAACTTTGGAACTTGACTGACAAAACTCAAATTTTGCATTTTAATTTGTAAAAGCCATCGAAAAAATATATGAAAGCTAAGAACTGTTTCATTTTATGCCTAAAAGAGAACAAAAGAACAACTTGCATAGGTAACTCACCTCAATTAACATTTCCAAAATAAGTTAAATTACATATATCATAAATAAACTACCCTCAAAATACTTTATTTACAAATGTATTTAAAAGGGATCTGAATGAACTGTGAAAAGGAGAATATAGGTCAACAAATATTTTTATCTTCAAATAACTATTTTTTTGTAATCAATTCTCCCTTAATAATGCCAAGTTTTATTTAAGGCCGTTGACACTAAGTACATAGGGTTTAACTTACGTAAAAATTGAATTTATGTGCCCATGTTGGAGTTGCTTTTCATTATAGTATGCAGATAACCGAAATTCATTTATAATAAAACATCAATAAATATAAAGCAACTTTACTTAAATTTGCTTTCATAATCTTAGTTAATTGTTTTTAATTAATCTAATTAAAACATGAAAATGTTTCTACTGAAACTCTATTTAAGTTAACTTTGGCCGGAAATCTTTATTTTAACTTACATACACATATACGTTCCTTACTCATACAGTTACAAGTGCTCGCTGCAAGAATTTACTAGGTCGGTCAATCTTTTATTAAACGCACACTTTGTATTTTTTGACGTTTTTGAACATTTTTTGAAATCAAATATCTGAAAAACTATAGGAGATAGGATAAAAAATCATTTAATCATTTTTGTTTAGAATTACTATAACTTTATTAAAAAAAATTTAAATAAATTTGTTTTAACATCAATTTTTTTAATTAAAAAAATTTTTCTCAAAATATTTTCAATATAACACCGTTTGTTTTTTTTTTTTGATTTTTTTATATGTTATTCCTCAATCAATCGTAAAAATCAATGTCCTTTCATATCGAAATTCCTGCCATAACTTTCGAAACTACAATTTTTTTACTGATGCCGCCCGCGTATCATGTTTTTTCTACATAAAATTCGACATAAAATTTTTTTTTTGTTTTTTTTTTTTGTAATGTTATTTTCAATCAATCCTAAGAATGAATCTGCATTCAAATTAAAATTCTCTCCATAGCTTTGGAAAATATGAGTTTTTCATGAAGGCGCGCATCAGTCTAATTGTATGAATTGTATGATATTTTCCAAAGTTATGTCGGGAATTTTGTTTTGAATGCAGATACATTCTTAGGACTGATTGCAAATAACTTTACAAAAAACAAAAACAAAAAATTAAACAAAAAAAAATTTTTATGTCGAATTTCATGTTGAAAAAACTTGGTGCGTGTCATCAGTAGAAAATTCGTAGTTTCCAAATTTATGGCGGGAATTTCGATATGAAAGCACATGCATTCTTAGGATTAATTGAGGAATAACATAGGTATAATAAAATGAAAAAAAAAACAAAAGGTGCATTGAAAATATTTTGAGAAAAATTTTTATAATTAAAAAAATTATTGTTTGATCAAATTTATTTAAATTTTTTTAACTTTTTTTATAAACCTAGAGTATTTCTTAACAAAAAAAATTAAATGATTTTTGATCCTATCTCCTATAGTTTCTGAGATATTTCGTTTCAAAATATGCTCAAAAACGTCAATAACGACAAAGTGTGCGTTTATTAAAAGAACGACCGAGGTGCAAACGACACATCTACATTCATATGCAACTGGGTAGTCATACTTTTTATGATATGCCTTTGAATTGCCTTCGCGGGGGAATAATACATGCGCAGCTTTTCCTATATCAATACGGGTCTATTCCTGGTATTCGGGCCTAGAAAAGTACTTACTTACTGATGATGATGAAAAATCTGAACGTCTGAGGGCAAATCGTACGAGAAAATTATACCATATGACGCGAACGTACGACTCGGTAGTACGGTAGATAGTATGAAAAATCTGAACGTGTATGGGCCCTGTAAGGATTATGGTTTTTTTTTAACCCTACACTAAGGGCATGTATTATTCACTTTGCCATAGGTACTAAAAAGTATACATATATTTTCTTGGTCCTCGACATCACCTGAGTCGATTGAGCTATGTCCTTCGGTCTGTGAAAATCATGACCAAGGGAGATAATTGAATGAAATTTTGTACACAGACTAAAACTTCAATAACCTTCTTTGGATTGAAAATGGGCGAAATTGTGTGATGGCACGCCCACCGCCCATACAAATAAAATATTTAGACAAGCTCTGGACAAAAACAAGTAATAACTTCAAAGCGCTGTTGTAGGAATTTTTCGGAAAAGCTCTGGACACAAGCACTTACCGAATTTGTACAAGTGGGCGTGGCACCCCGCAAAGAAACAAAAAGTGTAAAACCCTGTACTGAAAAAATTGATTAATACATATAACCAAATTTCACACAAATACAATGCTTTTTGGCCTAGCACCACAACACATTGTAAATACAAAGTTGGGCAAAACATACTGCAAACTTGAAAGTACGAAGACTTTAGACCAGTAATCAATGTGTTCTCTCTATTTTTAAAGCTTTTAATTGCAATAAATTTTTGAACATAAAACTTCTTTTCCAATACAATAAAACTAAAAAATTAGTATTTTAGCAAAAAATTTAGTTCATTACAAATTAAAAAAAACAGCGTCACAACGCCAAAGCTTTTGGTAAATAGAACAATTTTGTACTGCATTTATTTTTCGATTTCCGGTGTACTCTTTATTTTATGTACTTTAGAAAGCATTGGAAATATTTTGGTAAATGTTTGTTTCCATGCAGGGCCTAATCGACCTGATCGGATTTTTGCTTGTGTACGATTAGTATTCAGCAATAATGACTTATATTAAAAATGATCAATAACATGATAGTAAAGTTATTCAAATATTCTATACTTTTTGCATTTGCAGTATTAAACTTAAGGTATTTTGCAAAAAGTCACGCTTTTAGTTAAGAAACGTAACAAAGAAAAATGCAATTACTTTTAAGTGACTCATTTCATTTCCATTATACATTTAAAGACCAACAATAAGTTACTTCATATATTAAATTTTCTTACATGTGTTAAAGCAGTACCTTGACGACTTATATGCTTATAGTCAAAAGTAAGAGTTGCAAAATTAGATTAAAATGTATGCCCTTTCTTTTTTCCCCTAGCAAAGTGTGTAAAATGCACATAACAGAAAACTTTAAAGTCTTTCAATTTGATATATTAATAACACAATTTTGTTGAATTGCAGCCCTTCATTGTAAATGGTGCTTTACTTTAAAAACTGTGTGGCAACTTTTTATTTCCCTTTATCCCTTTTCTAGCAAGTTTTTGGCACTCCAAAAATATCCTGAACTCTTTAATTTTGCTACACAGAATATGAGTGTAAAAAGCGTAATTTACACCACTTTCTAAAAGCTCTTGTCTATTAGGATTGCTAGTTTTGTTATTGACACTCCTCGCATTTCATGTGAAAGCATTTTACCCTGGATTCTCCCACTTTTCACATTGCCTCGTATTCTAAAAAAGTTTTTGCTGCCGTTTTTAATGTTTGTTCTCTATCTAACATTCAGCCCTACTATAACTTATCATGTAATATGCAAATTCTTTAGTTTTTCTCATGTCATTTTTCATTTATTTATTTACGTATGTACATGTAACTTTCCACACATACAAGTACATACAAACATATGAAAATTGTAAAAAAATGCCTGCAAAAACTTTTACAACTTTTCATATTTTAGTTTGAAATTCTTTTGTTGTGTGCGGAAATATGCGTGTGAGTGCTACTAAATGCTCATTAAAATGAAGTGAATTCTCAAGAGTGTCATAAATTTAAGAGCTACCAGAATGTTAATGGGACTGACCTATTTAAAACTTTTTTCATTCGCTTATATTTGCAAGTAAAAATTAGAGTAACTTATCATTCACTTGGTTACAAATCTTTGCTTTTGATAAGCAAATTAAATACTTATAAGTATTAAAATTTTCAGCTTTTTTGAAAGTCCTAGTTTTAAAGTTGATAATGGCCATATTTACATTTGTAGCCCTTCTAATTTCTTTGTCTTAAAAAATACTTCGTTCCGTGTAAGCTATGAATAATTCGTCACAAGCACTATCTATTTATTCGAAACTTCAAAATGTCTGTAAAACTCCGATGAATTAAATATAGAATAATTTATTTCAAATTTTTTCAATTAAAATCAAACGAATTTTCATTTTATTTAAAGTTATACCAAAGACAAAAAATTTAGGAAACTACAATCTCAACATATAAAAAATGTTAATTCCGCGGAAATATCATACCCCTATTAAGTAAATTTCAATCAAAAAATCTAAGTGATTTGACGTGGGGCAAAGGAACCTAATGGTTTTGCGGTATACAATTTTGAGATTTCAAAGTCCATAAATTTATTGTAGTGCTATAAAAAATATTTCTTTAAAACACTTGTTCATTATTATTGTTATTGTAGGTACCGAGCAAACATGTCGATTCTGTTATGAACGTTTTAAGTATTATTTTTGTAAAGGTTATTTGCTCTTTCTGAGTACACAACAGCAATTGATATGCACGTATTTACCTTCCTGTGCTGTCGTACCAATGCGAATCTCAAAATTATTCTTTTATTGATTAAAATTAAAAACAATTTTTATAATTAAAAGCATATTCTTATGCATTCATCGTATATTTTTGATCAGTTCTTTAAACATTTCACATTTACCGAAAAAGTTCAACAAAAAATCAAATCAACAAAGGAAGTTTCAGTTTATAATTCTAGTGGTTAACTCTGTAAATAGTTTTCAGCTACATTTGATACTTGAGCTGATTCCTTTGTCTATTCAGATCCCAGAGCTGAAATTTGGAATTCAAAAGAAAATTGATTCTTGAAGGAATCCGGAAAATGAATTCAGTTTTCAGGTCTAATGAATTTAAAAAGACCGAAAATGTGCCAATTTCCATATTTACATTGATGCAAACAATTTCCAAATTTTATGAAATTGAGCTCTTCTCCAAAATTCATTTTCGACCTTTTCCCATCAAATCATTTTGTTTTCATAATAATAAAATTATAAATTAATTTTTCCAATTCTTTATTGCGATTACTTGAATGAAATTCCTATTGTCATGATATTGAAAAATTTGATTGTAAATTTAAAAAATAAATATTTTTGACATTAAATTTTTATTTGCCAATAATTTTTAATAAAATATCGGAAGTGGCACGTAATTTCCGTTTAATTTAAAGTTACGACTGGCCATATAAAAATTACAGACAGATACCATAAGTAGATTTATGTTTGACGAGACTGTTTTAATCGGTTCAATGTGACACTCATTGCATTTAAATTTTCTTATAAAATCAATATGTAATGCATTTTTAATGTTCAATGTCTCACTTATCACGATGTTCTAATTTGAATTTGTGACGCTTTACAGTAACTTTATTGGCTTCCGCCCGAGTAATTCCATTACATTAATCAAGAAAGCACTAAATTATCATTCCAACAACTCTTTTATGAACTCCCCGTTTGTTGATGACACTTTGTTGCCGATGCCTCATACCCGGCGCATTTAAATTGCCCTTTAAATTGTGCCTTAAATTTTAACCTCGCCTTAACACAATACAGAATGCTAGAAATTACCATGAACCGCATGAAGTCAAGTGCACACAAGTGTACTTTATTGAATGAAACTAACAGTATGTCTGTATGTCTGTCTGTCTGTCCGATTGTAAGTCCAGTACTGCATCGTTGACTGGTACATTGACGTTACCTTCCTACTCATTGAATTAATGATGCACAAATTAAATGAGTAGGCTCTGATATGGGGTAGTGGAGATAAAAAATACATTGCTAAGTAAATGGGAATATTGTAGGCATCTTGGCTGTTTTGAACCCAGTTTGACGGTTAACGGCGCCACTGTTATTTGTATATAGCGAAGTACTTCTTCTAACGTTGCACAGTGTTTTCTTACTTCAAAATGTGGTCTAAATATATCTTACTTTTGAACTTTGTGGTATTTTTATATTAAGGAAATAAACAATGGACACATTGTGGCCTCCAAGCACTATCTATCAGAAACTTCTGCACAAACTTTATTTGAGCTGATTTTGATATATAAGTAAATATCTGCATAATTGCTAAATGAATAAAATAGCAAAGTGTGTTCGCCAAACTAACTTTGTTGATCGACCTTTAAAATCTTTGACTGAAAATATACACAAGAAATGAGTATAGAAAAATGTCATTTGGACATATCTTAAAAATTAATTCGAACAGTTTTTGTTGATTTTGTAGTATAGGTAGTTTATTACAGAACCAAGTTACATAACCATGCCATCGATTTCAAGTTATTCTCCGGAAAATGTCCTTGATTTAGATATTGAAAAGGACCTTTGAGAATCATTTCTCATGAAACGTTGCGAACGTTGGGAAAAAAGAGGTTATGGAGAACTTTTCAATCGGGTTAAATAGTTGAAATTTTTTTTAAAGTTCTCGATTAGTCCCTTAGGCATCTGATATATCTGCTGTATGGCTTTATTATATCGAACTTACTATAGCTATAGATCAGAGATGACATTTGGGTTTTCCGAAAATGTACTGAATCGAGACCTGAATTTATTTTTTAACGGTCGAATGTACTTTTTTTGTCTTAAACACCCAATTTTTCTAAAATTTACGATCCTCACTTTTGGCATCTCAAAAGCCCTAGCAAAAGGAGATATATTTCACATTCAATTACAAAATCTACACATTGCGACTACAGTGCAGTCGCGTTAACGTGAACTAACTAAAACCAAGGTTGTTTACGGCAACGAAATTGTTCACGTTAGCGAACAGAACAGTTGCTGTAACGTAGTTTGCATCAAATTATTATTTTTCATATCATTTGAAACAAAAAACTTCCTAACTACATAAACAGCCTATTGCGTATTGCATGGTTAAGTTATTGCTACAAGGTAGTTAACGCAAAATTTATATCGTACGAGTAACCGCGTTGTTCACGTTAGACAGTGTTCACGTTACCGCGACTGCCCTGTATTTTCATTTACTATAAAAAGGTAATTATTATAAAAGGTAATTTTTATAAGACTACACATTGCGATTATTTTTTTTTTTTCATTTCCTAAAAATAAAATAATAGGTAATTTTTATAAATTGTTCAAATGTACCGAAAATGTACTGAAAATTCGCCAAATGTACTAAAAATGCGATTTTTAAGGCGCAAATGTACCGAAAAAATTACAAATGTACCGAAAATGCCATTATTGCAATAGATACTCTGAGTTAAAAAATGCTCCAATTTGGTTAAGTTTTTAGTTGGAAGGCTTGCACTAGATAAATGATTTCACTACGGTAAATAAAATAAACATAAACGCAAAAATAAAGCAACCCGATGTGAAACCAAGACGGTAAACAAAGAATATGGGTGCCGGATTGTTCAAAAACTTCTATCAGACCTTTCCACTGGTATACAAATGAACCCACCCATTTTCAGACAGTTCGATATAAGTCTTTGAATTCTAGAACATCGTATCTTAAACAATCAAAAAGCGTGTTTTTAATTGCAACACAATCCAGTCATTGAACTCTTAATAAGAAACGGTCGATATTGTTGAAACTATTATCAGTTGCAATATAAAGTCGGAATTTAATTAACCAAATTAAAAGTAAAATAGTCGAACATTTTCAAAAAGCTAAATCAATACTTACTATTTAATATTACTAATTTTCTATTCATTTTAAAGAAAGCAACCAAAATCTTATCAAATTTTGTTCTTCATTTCGAGTGAAATAAACACTGTGCACTGATAAAAGTAGAGATGCAAGCAAGCATTGCAGACTTTCCAAAACAGGAAGTCGTGTTTTATTTTCATTATTTTTATTACTATTATTTTTTCGCTTTTTTGTGTTGATTCTTTCATTTTATCATTTTGTGCCTCTGCTATTTTCCATAAAGTACTTGGCTTTTATTTCATTTTTTTTTTTGTTCCTTGGCAAAAGTTTTATTGTTTTCTTTTTACTTTTCATTTTGCTTTCATAATATTTTTATTGTTTTTCAGCATTTTGCCGTTTCACTTGCTTCGATGTTACATGCGCGAGAATGTGTTTTGAATTTATAATTTGCAATACTTTACGGATCTCTGACTGAGTATTGTGGTGTGTTCTTGAATTTTCATTTCTTTTTTTGTTGTAGTTTTTGATTTTTATTTCCATAAACTTTAGTCAGTCATTTTAGTTTCATTTTTCTTATTTTTAAACTTCAATTGCTTTAGCTCTTTGTTTTGAAATGAAAAAAATGTAAAAACGAAGGACATTGATCAATAGTTTTACCATATTACCTGAAATAACCTTTCTAGCTATAAATAGCTATCTTTTGTTCTATGCAAAATGTATGATCTTTTTAGGTGCTTTGTATTTTACTTTTTCAAAATTTTATGTGCAATTAAGTGTCTATAAAAAACAATTTTGGAAAGTTTCCATTCATTTTTATCTAGTCACAATTACCTTAAGGTCACTTATTCTGGCATATTACCAATTTTTATATACTTTTACTAAAAATTGAAAGAATACAAAAAATTTTATTTATAATAAAAAGCTACTTAGTATGTACTAAAATATGCACACATACATAATTCAAAATAATTTGAAGATTTTTTTTCTCTTCACTTGCAGCCATTCACAATTGGCATGGCGATGTTCGTTTCGGATTACCCCTTGATGTTGGAGATTCTGTTGAGATACTTGAAGAATGCGACAGATGGTACCGTGGCACATGCTCACGAAAGTCACGTGCTGTTGGATTATTTCCCAAAACCTACATACATATTAAAGATCTGACAAAAACAGATCCGGTAGTAGCAGAATGTACTCAAGTACTACGCGAATGGTCTGAAATATGGAAAAAACTATATGTGGTACAATTTAATATAAACATTATTTCCAAATTAATAGTTAATTTAACTCAATTTCATTTAAGGACCGTGAAACGTATAAATTCAATACTCTGCGCAAAGTAATGTTTTCTATATTAGAGAGTAGACGTGAACTATTGGGAGCTACTTTGACGCAAGATCAAACACTTGAACTACAAATGATGGTTGTGTCAAAAATCGACTGGGGAAATCGGTAAGTTAATTTCAAATGTTAAACTATGACGAAGCAAATATTTAGTATACAGATGACTTCAGTTGCGACAGTAGCTGCTTAACACATGTTCTACATTTACATGACGAAGAAACTAGAGAAAAAATTAAAAAAAAAAACTTTGAGGCCACTGAAAAGAATCATTTCAAAATATGATGTGATGTTTTTACGCAATGGCTTACATATATTCATGATAAATTTAATATTAAGTTTTAGCTCAGCTTAATCTTTCTATGTTGTAAGAATTAAAAAAAAAAACTTTTTGAAACAAATAATGCTACTTTTAACATATTCAGGGTTCTTATAGAATCTAAACCTTCCATATTCGATGCAGTAATTCTTATCAGGAAGTTAGTCCAAACGTCAAAGAAAGATCAAGGAAAGCTTTGATACATAGCTCTAGTAATACTCTTCTAAGTATGCCGTCGGCAAAAGTTGAGGGTTTTAATCCAAAATTCAGCTGTGGTTCAATGAATCGTTAGTTGGAGTAATCTTGTTCTACGACCAAGGCTCGAAGGTTAACAAGTCTTAACATTGCAAGAGCACATCGATCCACCACCACTTCTGCCCTGAATGTATTTCTGTACGTGCTTCCAATTGATATTTACTGCCTTCCCCGTAAAGGAGCCATTGTTTAAATTTACACTGATGGTTCAAAGATAGCTGATAAATTGAGGGAGGGATATTTTTATAATAAGTTCAACTTACAGTTCTCTCTTAGGTTACCAAACTGCTGTAGTCTCTTTCAAGCGATTGTCGTTGCAATTCAGCATCTGAATGGCCAAAGTGAAATGACATTTCTTTGAGAAATGCTAGTGAAATTGTTGAGCACCTCCATTGTAATTGCAATAACTATTAAAAAATTTCGTACAAACTTTTATTAAGCGGATGCTTTACGTAAAAGAGCCGAAAACTGAGTTTAAGCCACTTGCTTCGAATTTTTTGCGGTGGCACCGATTACACAGGTTTACAAAAAAAAAAGTTGCTGTCCAGGTAACCAGACCATACTTTTCCTAGGTAATTTGATGCCCTGAACTCGAATTTGAGGTCCACATAGCTCTATCACGTCAAGGTTAAGGTCATTTCAAGGTCAAATTGAAAATAATGCAATATATACAACTGAAAAGTTTTTATGTTTTTAGGGTCACTCAATCCGAACCCGTGCTTTATTATAGCAGTTGTAGATGCCTTTAACCCAAATTACAGATATGTAAGTCGTAACCATTATACTGGGACAACAAAGTGGTTCTACATAATTTCCATGTTTTTTATGCGAATTGGACAGTAGGGCTTGTGAGGAGCATTATGAAAAAAATCTTGACGCGATAGAGCTATGTAGACCTCAAATTCGAATTCAGGGCATCAAATTACCGAGGAAAAATATGGTCTGGTCAAATGGACAGCATCTTTTTTTTTTTTTGTAAACCTGTGTTATCCTTGATGGAATAATTTTAGGTACAAATTAAAAATTTCATTAAAAAAAATATCAATTTATAAATTCATCAATATACAACCTTTTTTATTACTATTTTGGAAGGAGCTGAAAAAAAAAGTGCGATCATTCTCCGAAAATTACATTCTACATCTAAATTCAGTACATTCTTTTCAGTTCATAATTAGAATAATATTTTCAAAGATGCAATTTAAGTTTGCAGTTATTGATTCTTATTGCAAAAGAAAATTTTATCAAAGTATCTTCCTGTAAGTAGAATAACTTACATACATATATTATATAAAGCAAATCCTCTGAAAGTATGGGTGACCTCCAAAACGTCAAATAAAAAGTTTCGATACGGCAACACTTCAGCTTCGATATACATCAACTGCTCAAACCTATTACTTTTTATAAATATTACTTTGCAAAGATTGTCGTTTTGGAATAACTATTTTTCTCTCTCCAATTTTCATCTCTGAAAACATGATTAATTTCGTATTTAAATATTAATAACATAAATAAATCCATAGAAATATTTAACAAACAATTCTAACCTCTCTGAAGACGCCATCGCGCTAAAATATACGTCAAAATCTATGCATCGATAAAAATGCGGATGCGCTGTATGCTTAGCTGTTGCTCATCGATTATAATAGGAATGCGTTTTGAAACTGTTTAGATTTTCAACTTTTTATTGATACAATTTTGAAACTTATGACTTTGCATCTAAACTGCATCGGATGCATTATGGAAGTCACCCTATTTTTATTTTTAGAAAAAGTCACTTTGAGTTGCAAAATTTGTAGCACAGGAAAATTTAAATATTAAAACTGTATAAATGAAAAGCTAAAATTTATACTTGTAGATCTGTTGGACCCTAAAAATTATGAAGAGTAAGTCACTTCTGCTTTGGCGAAAGTTGAGTAACTACTAAGTTTTAAAATACAGAAAAAATTTATTTAAAAAAGGGGTTTTCTATTAAAATCACAATACTTTTTGTTTATAAACATTTCTAAAATTGTATCTTATCTAGAAAATGACATAATTTTTATTTTATATTTTGTTTAATATTTGCTATGCATTTGCATAAAATTATAAATGTGTAAATCATCTTGAATATGTTTGTTTAAATATTAAATTTTTGTCGGTTGATAATTAATTTGAATACCTTATATTTATAAGATGTAAACATAAAAGAAATTTAAATTATATTGCTTGTTTGTTCTTTGAATTAAGTAATTTAAAAATTTATTCAAGACATTACTAAAGAAAATCTGGCATTACAAAATTATATTAGTCTAAAAAAAGTTTTGAAATAGAGATATATTTTGTTTATTTATTGCTTAAATTCGTTATAGGTAGAGAATTCTAAAAAATTGGTAACATTGCAAAACATACAAAAAGGCTTCGACCACAAACTATTACGATTTTGCAATAAATTTAACAGCGGAACCATGAAGCGAAAAATTTTAATTTTGAATGATTTTGTTGATCTGAAAAAACGCGAATATATAACTCAATTCGTAGACAGTCTTGAAAAATTCACAAACGAATTAATTTGTTGTCCATTAAACTTAAATAAACATTGAGAAAATACAAGATTTTAATAATGATGACAACATTAAAAACTAATGGCTTAAATTATTAAAAAATATTGTATATTTATACATATATATTTGAGAAATCATATGTTGCTTTAAAATGGGTTCTGGATAGCTCTCACTCCGGTAATCCACTTATGTTTCGGTTTCCTTGCCAAAACTGTCAACTTGTGGATATATCGGATGCAATTCAAGTGTAGATGGTGCTGACGGTGTTCTGGAGCTACCAAGTAAATTGCACAATTCTTGCACCATTTCACAGAAGGATTTCGTATTAATATTTTGTCCAAGCAAATGCAAAAGCAAAAAGTCACCAATCTGAGAAATCAAAATATTTATGTTACAAAATATTATAAAAATTAATAACTCTTAAAAAAGATATATACTCACATCAAGGCGCCTTATAAGTCCTTGTATTTCTTTGCTTTGGCCCTGCCGATATGAACGTTTAATGATCGTTTCACGTGTAGTAGGCATCATGACGACAACAAGTGAATAAATTACAGCAACTCCAGATATTACAGATAGTATGATAAACCAGAACCTGTGGAAATTTAATGATCGAAATGTAAAAATAAATTCTTAGTACTTAGTAAATATGATACAATTTTATTCAATTCAATAAGATAATATAATGTAAAAACTTTTAAGTTATGTAAAGCCTTAGCGAACGGTTTGGTTCCCTTTTGGCAAAACATACAATAAATCAGCTACTTACCATAAGAAAATGTATATCTTCTCATTTAAAATATTCAATGCCAACACACATAGCGTATCGTGACGCTGTGGTGAACCACCAGGACCGAATTTGTGGAAGGTACATTTAGTTAATCGTGGAAATATCTCAATCATCGGATCATAACGTTGCTCCTGATCCATATTTGAGAATTTAATAACATCAGTGCCATAACTCATGAAAGCACCACCCAAAAACTTATCCACCATAAAAATGTTCAGAATTACATTAGCGAAATTCAAAGCCTCACAAAAGAAATAGCAAAAAGAGTAACCATTATGCGAGTTAAGACTAGCCAAAAGATATTTGATTATGCGATTCTGACGATCTTTTCGATAATCTTCTGGTACATAGACCATACCACGTAAACCTTCTGTAATCATACGCATTTTGCCATCTTCTAAATTTTTCCAAATCCAATGTGGCACATAGAACATTAAGCCCTGCCGAAAAAAGGAAATTAAATTAATTAGTTGAAATTTAAAACAAAAAAGTTCAAAGTTTACTAACCTGAAAGAATAACACAAATGGTACCCATTGGTAGTAGCTATGATAGCGTTTTTCTTGTCCAAACTCATTTCCCAAACCGGGACTTGCAACATCGGTGCCAATTTGTCGATGCTGCTGTCCCGGTATTGTAAAAGTATATGTTATCCAGCAGAATGTGTTGATAACATGCATAGGTATAGAACCATCGTTGATGCAGGAGATGGGATCACCTGAAAAATAAAAAAAAACCTTATCGTGTTAAGTTCGACTTTTTAGCTAAAAATTGTCAGCCAGAATTAATAAGTGAAATAGATTAAAAATCCGTTTTTTGAGGTGAACCTTGACAAGTTGACGGGGTACTTCTTACACAAGCAAAATTTTTAAATGATATACTACAAGACTTATTGGTTAAAAATTTGTCTTTTTATTGCATTGTGCGTGTTGTACCGCAAATTTTGATAAGATGTGCTAGGCAAACACCATATTTACGAGCCATCAACCATCAAATAAATATTTTGTACATGTTTCAGTCAAATAATGAAGATCATTCATACGACCTATTATATGTGGTTAAAAAAAATGGTGCACTTAAAAAAACCGCACTTTTATTTTTAAATCATGATTAATCAATACGTATAAATTTTTTCTTTACAGTACAGAGCGGTCCAAATATTTACTAAACGACTACAAATAAGTTTTTTTGATAATTCCAAATCCAAATCTTCATCTCTGCTTTGCTTAATTAAACCGTGGACAAAAGAATTTAATAGCTCTTTAGTAACAGTGACTTTATATAATACAATCGTGCGTCCTCACTTAGAGTACGCCAGCCAAGTATAGTCATCCTTTTATAATACACATATAAATAGAATTGAGAGAATTAGAAAAAAATTGTTATTTGTTTTGATCGCAAAGGCTTAAACCACTTTAAACCAACATGTCCAGAAGAGCTAAGTAAGGGAGCTGGAAGTCCCTTATAACTTGATGAAAAGAGCCAATGCGAAAATTTGCAAACCCAAATTGCAAGAAATGAAAAAAATCCCAACATAACAAATTGCGATTGAAGCGATCGCAACAACATTGTCTTTCGATGCAGATTTCGATGTTGAGGCATTTTTCGCTGCGAACGGCGAACCGCGACGATAGTTCATATATAGTTCATATTTTTCCATATTGTTGTTGTGTTTAGTATTTTTTACCTTTTGTGGAAACTAAAAAGTATATTTTTCATCAAATTTATATGAGAGCTCATCACATTTGTTAAAAAGCCGGAATAATTAACTGTTGTTCGACTTGGCCATATCTGCTTTATATGTACCTTTCTTGCTTTGAGGATCGTTTGATGTTATTTGTATCCCCAAAAAAAATTTGACTTTTTTCCATTTGAGGACACATTTCCTTAGATCTCCGGGAATCGCTTATTTTTAACCCCGTCAAAGATCTATAAGAGCTCTTCAATATTTCAATAATACGATGTTATGTAGTTTTACAATTCTTCATAACTTCAAATCCTTGAGTTGTTTTTATTACACATTTTTCTTTATTTTTTATGAAAAGATTAGTTTCTAAGGCTTCTTGTTGGTTGTAACATATGTATGTATGTAGCTCATATTAATATAACTTTTTTTTATACAAAGTGATAGAAAGCTTCATGCCCCATCCAAAATTGCCAAAGATGTGTGTTGGCTTAACTTAATCGTAACGATTTATGTTAATTAAATAAACTGTTACTTTACTGAACATGATATTTAAATTACCAAGCCCCACTCACTACGCAACCCACATCTAAAATCTATCTATTACAGCATGTAGCCACTGTAACCAGAGCTCTTATCATCAACAAGGCAACCACAAGAGAATCCAGTGAGATTTACTTGAAACTGTTGGATATGAGCAACCAACGTCTACTTGAGCTGTGCTCATTGAAATCGTGTTGTTGTGGGTGTATCTTTTCTTCTTTTTTTTACTTGCGTACTACAAGTAATCAAATCTAATGAAGTAAACTATGTACAATAGAGATGCAACAAAAACAACAACTAAAACAACATAAGTTTGTAAATATTTAAACAAATTCAAATCGTTTAGATAAAATTCAATGAAGCAAAGCAAAGAACAAAACAAAAGGAAACAAGTGAAGTGCACTTGACTATCATAGATATGATTTTACGAAAAACTGTAAAGAAATGAGAAACATTTTATTGTAAATTTTACTACGTATATTTGTATTGTTGTATTCATATTTAACTGCTGCTGCTCCATTAAAATCCAGTTCTTTTTGTTTTCTTTTACAATACCAGGTAAACCGACCAACCCAACGTCACTGCATGTTTTACACAGACGTTCCATGCTGTGTGTCCCCTTAAGCGTTTTATCTTGACTTTAAAACTAGGGAGTGTCAATGTGTAGAAAGAAGCTTTGCTTCAAGTGTAAACAATACATTTCCAAAGAAAAATGCATTTATGTATGTACATGTACAATACATCCTATTAGTTGCGCGTTAAGACAATTTCTTTGCAGTATTTGAAGATTTTAATTTTTACTGCTTTGTGAGGTGTACCTTATTTTCAAAATATTATACACGAAAGTAAAGCAAGTTTTAAGTGATAATGTTCTACCATCTACCAACCTAAATAACATTCCCCCTCATTATATATGTAAAGATTTTTACAAGCGATATTACGATAACAAATATAATATTCAAAACCAATGGCTACTTAATTACTTTACACATCAGACGATTATGAAAAGCCTCGTTAACAAATTATTACTTTTTGTCTACGATTCCCACGCGCCGCTGCATGCTATTAATTTGTTCAAATTTCTCTTTATTGAAAGCGCACCGCACACGGTATAGCAATCTCTTATTTTTTTCCTGAGATGTTAAAATGCCCCGCTGATCAGTGCTGGTTTGATACCAGTATTTTTGATTTATTTTTTTTTTTTAATTTTTCTTTATTTTTTTTTTCTGTTACCTTATCGTTGCATGACTCATTTATGTTTTCTTCGTATAACTGCTGAGTTGTGTGCGATTCAAAACTCCGGTCTAAGTTAAACATGATGACAATACCAATCAAGCCATTGCACTCAGCAGCAGCTAAAATTTTGTGTAATATGAAAACGTGCTCTATCCACATAAGTTTTAAAATATTTTATTGTTACTTCGCGTATATTATATTGTATAAATAAAAACAGTTAAAATTTTCAAGCAGTTTTCCTTAACGAATAAAGTAACTCTACTTTTCATACAATATAACACAGGCCGACAGCATTTCAGACCCAGAAACCAGACTATATATTTCCGAAGGTTTTTGATGCGCTGAATCGAAATCTGGCAATACTCTATCAGCTCTGGTTTTCGAGATATCCTAACCTAACCTAAATATATGTATAGTCTGGTTTCTGGGTCTGAATGTTGGTTAAATTTGGGTCGGCCTGTGTAATCTTAGAAGCATTTCAACGTTTTCATTAATTGATTTTCAATAATTGATGATTGATAATTGATACAAAATCTAAGTTTAACGCGTAAGGGTGTTATCTGTTACCATGCCAAAAATTAAACACTCTGCACTGCATTAAATTCTAAGATTCGTAAAATTCGTAAAGTTTTTATTTAAGGGCATTTTTTCGGTTTTGTAGAAGAAGCGCGGTGGAGGTCTATTTTTTGTCCTACACGTCAGCGTTTCAATTCGCGGTAAATTAACTTGATTTTGACACGGTTACAAAAACTCTTCTATGAGTTTTTTATTTTAAGTCTGAGAAGTTGATGTCCAAAGCAAAGTTGTTCCTCATGAAAAACAAAAAAAAATTCCACTTACACCATCTCTTCAGCAACACTCCTTAACCTCCCTACGAAATAATTTAAGTAGTTAAATTTTCTGAAAACAATTACATACGGCACAAACGACTGAGAATTTTTCCATACAGTAAGACCAAAGTTTGATGGCAGATTCGAGCTCAGCGACTCCAAACTACTATCGGTTATTATTAATCGATATTCCTTCAATCGTACATTAATACCTCCGCGTATACCCGCCCAACATTTCCCAACGTTACACTGTTCCTTGTATGGGAGGTACGACACCCTTTCTTGTTGAAATCTGCCTACTAGTGCTTGCCTGGACATTTCAATTACATTAACATAAATAACGTTCTCAATATATGTAGCTTCTTAAAGATTTTGCTTGTATGAAAGGTATCACACCATCTTGTCAAAATTTGTCCACATTTTGGTGTACCCCGATTCTATTAAGATATTTCATAATTTACATCGATATTCCATTTTATGAAGTTCTCGATTGTACTAAAAAAATGTACGCTTTTTCTTCCCTTTTTCCAGTTTTTGCTAATTTTCGCGTAAAGTAAATATTCCCTCAATCCAAAAAATGTACAAAATCTTGTAAACTGTGAAGGAATTCAAAAAAATGGATATTGAATGCTCTACGATAAGATTTGAATGTTTTGTAGGGCACATATTTTTAGTGTATTTTTTACAAAATTTTGAAGCGTATGGCTATTATTCGGTCTATAGGTTTTATTCCCCTCACAATTTTAGATTTAATAAAGTTTTTATATTAAAAACGTAGGTACTTTACAATTAAATCAACCAAACTTAAAAAAGTACTTACAAAGTGTAACATAACTAAATAAAGTTCGAAAGAACCATTTCTTGATGTACTCTCTTATAGTTAATTTAATTCGTATGCACTCTATGTAATCTTTTCGTGCTTAAGGCACCTCGAAGAGATTATTTTAATATAAATTTGATCTTTTAAATATTTTGAATTTAAATTTTCTCAAAGACATAGCATATTTAATTTTGTAGCTATGGCGAAGTCTCAAAGAAATATTTATATATCTAAGTATTAAGTAATTTATATGATATCTATGATAGTACGATAGGCGTAAATAATATGATAAAAATTTGTTTGTATCATTTTGTTTTTAAGCATTTCCTATAATTGAAAAAATTACTACAAAATAAAACCAAAATTATAACTACTTAGTAGTTTATTCTTGCAGTGTACAGAAATCATGTATGGTAAATGTTGCAATTGCATGAAACGCAAAGCCTGGCTATAAAAAGTAAACGTTAAACTTAACACTTCTTTTGTGTATATGAATATAACTTTACCAATAATTAGAATGCAGCTATTAATGAATACTGTAAAATGCATAAGCAAAGTTGCACTTGCTACCAAATTTTTGTATGTGCACGAGTTCAGAGCCCATTGTTGGTGAAAGTCTGTTGCTTAGTATCACGGTGTTACCTCTATTAACATTTGTTAAACAGCACTTGCTAAAAAGGTTGCTAACAATTGTTTAAACCGTATTAAGCGTTAAAGTAAAGTGTTGGGTTAAAATACTGATTGAATTTTTATAAAATATGTACACGATTTAATTACATAATGGGGGTCACACTTGAGGTGTTATTTGTCCAGTAGCTACATATCTCGAGATAACTTTTATGTTAATCTATATATGTAGACTACTCTATATTTTATGAAGCAATTGTGATATTATTGAAAAAATAGCACGGGTCAAATCATGTTTTGATTGAATCTGTTAATTTTTCCAAAAATAACAACCAACGGGAAATTGTAACAAAAACCATCAGTAAAATTTTGAGATTTACTTAGACTATAAATATTTTTTTCTTTTTGCTATTCCTTTCAATTTTGTATTCATTCAAATAATTATCAATTATTCTTATACCAAACATATAGATAGGTTAGGGGACGTCCATTAATTACGCGAGCTAAAATAGGGGGGAGTTAGTCCGGCATAATCTCACCAAGGGAGAGAGGTGGTCAAGGAAAACCTCACGTCAACTTTTTAATGCATAGAATCTACTATATTAAGAGTTATAATTAAAATCTCACGGGAGGGGGGGAGGGGTCCCGCCAGATCTCACCAAGGAGAGAGGGGGTCCGAATTTTCAAAAAACACCTCACGTAATTAATGGACGTCCCCTTACGTTCTGAATAAATTGTTTGTTTCAATAGAGAATTTTATTCAAATAAAACAAAGGATACGCTCTGCGTAAAGTAACTTTATCTTGTCAGAGCAAGTTTTTGAGATTTTATGGCGTTTCCTGTCACACAGTATTCCCTTGGTTTTAGCTCAAAACTCGTGGGCGTGGAACCGCCCCTAGTGAGAAATTACGCTGTCATGGCTGAGTCGCTACACCGATTTTGATGAAATCTGATGTGGAGAACGATTGATTCTTGACAAAAGATACGGAAACAGGAAACTACATTTTTATTGCTAAATTAATGGGTCGACTAAAATGAACATAGGTATGCTTATAGATTGAACACTAAGGAAAAATAATTATTTTTAATGGGCAGTGCCACACCCCTAACCAGAAAATATGTTAGCATAGAGTGGGCGAACTATGTATATTTGAGGAAAAACTTTTTTTTTTAATTTTACTTACCAATTAAATTATTTGCTGTAACTATAATACAGCAAGTAAATAATATTGCTGTTGTTATCCTATAATGGCACCGAAAAACCATATTATCTATAACGGCCTTATCTAGAAGATGTCTAATTTTAACAAAGCCGGAGACGGCTGATACCATCGCGAATACGGCCATTTTGTTAGTTTTCTTATACTTTCTTTTATCCTATTGGAGCAGTGTATATTCTTCGAGGTAAAAGCAGTCAGTTATAGCTGTAAAAAAAATAATAGTTTTTATTAAAGAAACGTGTAAAAATCAAAAAAAAAACTATTTTCTAAAATAAATAGGGATCAGGAAAAAAAAAAGTTTTTCACAAATCGTGAAATGCCTTAGCTTAGCATAACTACCTACTATATGTATATGTATATAAATTGGAAAAAACTTTTAGTACATTTTATTTTGCACCAACATTATTGTTTTCTTACATGAAAATCTTGTAGTTTTGCTTAAGCGAAAATTCGATAAATATTTCTGTCATAAATTTTACTTAATTTTTAGAGGTCTTTCATTGACACATGAGCTTTTCCATTCAACTTACGTTGAGTATAAATAAATTAGTGTAAAACTTCATTCGAGTTTAGAATCCATATTTTTTTGTTTAATTTTGCCTTGAAATTATCTTGTAAATGGTTGCAGCACAAATAAATATTGTAATTTTTCTTATTGACAACTTGTACAACATTTAAATAAATAAACAAATGTTTTCTTTAAGCTCCACTTACATTCAATGTATGTATGTATGTCTCTGTTCAAAAGCGGCACATGTATTTTGCGCCATAAAAATAAAATGTGACTGATAAGAAAATGTGACAGTTTTTTTTTAATTTTTTTTTTTTTATGTTACTTGATTCCAGATTAATTAGAGACGACATTTTTCATGATGACTAAAACGATCTTTATTATTATTTATAATCACGGTCAAAACTAATTAGCTTACAATTGTTATAACTTCCTCTAGAGTGTTTTGTATTGCATATGCTCTAAATAGAATTGTGTAAAATATTGTATACAATGGGTGAAAATAATTTTCTCAAAAACGTGTTGAGATTTTACTCATCTCAATAGTGAAACTTTACGCAGTACTCTTCCTAGTTAATTGGTGAAAATTTTTATTCGAAGTATAAAACCTTCATAATTCTTAATCTTTTCTGATGACTTGAACCAAATTAATTACATCATATTAATTGCTTTAAGGTATCAGTGTTTCAAAAATTTAAATAATTAAATATATCACAATATTTACACGAACTTAAGAAATCAAATTTGCCGTGTTACTAAGTACCTTATTCAGCTTTCATGAGTACACTTTATTTTACAGAAAATAAACAAGTAATCTTTGGCCGCACCGAAAATTAAGTACCGTACATTTTTTTATCAAAAGAGTACTTATTCCACCACGCTACGTGCTTGTGGACTTGCGTTTTCAAGCTTATGCATGTATGAGAGGATTTACGCCCACTTTTTTATTTGATGCTAGACCGAATAACTTCTTATATTTATGTATGTACAACTTGGTTTCATAACTTCTTGAATTGTCTCCTTATATAAGGGGTACCGCGCCGTCTTTACAAAATTTATCAAATTTTTGTTCGGGGCTTATGAAAAGTTAGTATTGTTGTAGAATTTTGTTCCACTACCTATAATAACTATTCCATTTTAACGTTTTAAAGTTTTTACTCCTATGGTAGGTGCCACGAGCTCTATTCAAAATACTTCCACTAGACCGAAATATTTCTAGTATATTGGTGAAATTCGGTCCTATATTTCTCTCAGTACAGCATTTTTAAGTTTTTGTTACTTTGGGGAGTGCCACGTCCATTTGCAAAATTTTGCCTGGTTCTTGTCAAAAGCTTTTTCGAGTCAATCCTACTGTTTGTGTAAAATTTGGTTTCATTACCTTAAATAATTTTCGTTACATAAAGTTTTTTAGTTTTTGCTTGAACAAGAAGTGCTACTAAAGTGACTAAATCGACTCAAGTGGCGACGCTGATATTTACTAGCCATACCCCTTTCCATGCGTTACAAACGGAATGCTAAAATGAGTGAGTATACGCTGAGTGTAGGGTATAAAAAAGTGCTCTCAATTAAAAATACAAAGCATGTAGTGTACCTCAAATTTTTCAGTATGATAGAACTTGGAGTTTCTATATATTTGTACTTTCGACGGATAACGTTAAATGTTACTTTAAAAATAAAGGGAATATAACAATGTTTCTTAATGTTTAAGCATGAACGCCTTAAAATTGCATCTTTCTTTAATGACACACACACTAATTAAAGAATAATGGGTCGACATCTTTCGTGAACGCTTAATATTATTATTAGTATTATTATTTACTATTTATAATTAAGATATTAAAAGAATTTATACTATTCAAATAGAACGTTTTATTTCTATTTAATAAATTTTTAGAAGTCTATGAAAGTATTTTGATTTCACTTCAAAATCTTTCAAATATTATTTTGCGAAAATCTGGTGTAGTCTAGAACAACTTCATTACAGTCTACTGTTCAAAAAAATACAATTATTCCTTTGTTTTAAGAAATATATTTTTTATTTTCAGTTTCTATCAAATTTGAAAAAGTTGATTTGTTTCTATACCCCTTCTTCTATTTAATATCTTTATTAAAAAATTCCTTTTAATTATTAAAACGAAAAAAAAATAAATATCTGAAAGTAAAGTCCCTTGCGGCAGCCAGTGGTGATAAGCAAAACATTTGCAAAAAACTTAAGCAACAAACTTTAATAATAACATAATTTTTTTATTTCTTTTTTTAATTTCAGTGAATGTATATAAAATGGCAATAGATTGCTACAATTCTATGTCTCAAAAGACAAACCTCTTAATTTGATTTATAAAAATATCACATGAAAAACAAATTGAAAGAACATGAGCCTTTCCATTTTACCAATTATTATTCAAAGATTCAGCAAGGGTGTGTTCTAAAGATAACAAAAACGTGTTCAAAAGACAAGAACATAAGCATTAATTTTTATAACGTTTTACAAGTAGAAAACATTTTTACAGTCATTGGTATCTGGTCTTAAAATTGCTAAGGCAATATTTGTTATTTGAAGAAAGCTCTATATCGTTTTATCATATTTGATGTTGTTAAATTTTTGTTTATTTTCTTGACCTTCTTTTGGAATTTGATTTACTTTTATGTTCAAATAACTCATTTACTCATTATTTTGTTACATTTTACTTGTAAATATGAATATTGCTGTAAAGCAATTACATTATTCAACGAACATTCATGTGGAAATATTGTGGTCCCTGTCACACAAATGTATACCGCATACATATATTAAATTTAGAACATTTTTTCTATTTATTTTCTTTGTTAAATCTCCGTTTTTATGTTCACACGTTCAGAAACCACAGTGTTTCATTTCAACTCGATTTGCTGTTTTTCCCTTTTGGGTATTTCCTTACTCTTCCAAGCTGGATTGATGATTCTCTTTTATGGAGTTTCTTTTTTTCTTATTTATTTTTGTTGGTGTTTCATTCTATACCACACACCCCGTCATCGTGCTTGGTGGGTATGGTACGGTACGGTGCGACTCATACTTCATTTTGTGCCTCGAAGGTAGTCAGGCAGCAAACAGCACGCATAAAATTGGGATTTCATGAAACTGGTTTTAAGGTATTTCATTATTGGTGCTGCTCTGACTTTCTTGACTTTTTCTTAAATTTCATATATTTCACAAGTTTAAATCTACACATTCTCACCGCACAAGCTGTTTGTTTTTTGTTTTTTTTTTAATTATTTTACTGTTAATTTTATTTATATCTTTTATTTTAACATTTTATTATGTTAATTTTTTGTTTATTTGTGCTGGTTTTGTCACCATTTTAGAATTTTTTATTTGTTACTTTTGGTTGGCTCACCTTTTTTTTCTATAATTTCAAATATCAAATTAGAAGCTCCATTCAAATTTATGTATATCGTTTTAAGATAATGTTTAAAATGAATTATTGAACTGCAATTAAATGTGCAGCAGCTTCTAATGTCTTTTTTCGGCCCTTTTTTAACGTTGTTACTGAAAATTGCAGATGAACTATTGGTGGTAAATTTTTATAGATGGTGGTGACTTTTGCTGGTCTTGATCACCGCGACTCTTTTACGCAGTTGCTGCCAGCCGCAGCAATGTTACAAAACGTACTGGTAAATGTGCGAGTAGCTGCTGCTTTGTAAAACCTAAACCCACTCGATTTATCTACCACCACAGTTGCCAGCGTTGTTTCGTCGTCTATGCGCACTCTCAATACAGCGCTCATTAGTGTTTGTTTAGTGATCCATTGCTTGGCTTCAAAAAGAAATACTCGCTTTTTTTTCTACTCTCAGTATTTTGTTCTCTATACCTAATATTCAGCGCTTAGTTTCTCAACTCAATTTTAGGCCACAATGAGAGCTTAACATACTTTTCTACTCTATTCTGAATTCTTTTAATGATCCTTCTTGCATTCTCTTTTAATTTTTATTTTCTCTAAATATTTTTGTCTGTGTATCTGTAGGTTGCTTTGCCTGCTATTGCTTCTTCAGATTTTTAATTTTAATTTGCTTTAGGTATAGAAGACTCCACTAACTCTTAGTTGATCCACGTTATCAAAAAAGTATTTAGCATCAATGATTGATTTAATACACGTATCACACAGCTGTTAAAGAACGCATTTAAAGGGGTTTTCAATACGATGGTTTTTCTTCTTTTAAATAAAACAAAATCTAAGTTCTTAAAATATTATCATTCAAATGGCCGCACGTCTATTCCTCTTCATAGGCAAATATGTACATATGTACGATTTTCGACCACCTTAATCAATAAATCAGTTCTTATTTCACGACTTTGCCATTCAATATTCAGTTATAATTTTCGCTGGCATATTGAATTTAAATAACCCCTTTGAATGTGTTAAATCACAACTTCTTGGAGGCCATTCGATGTCTGCATTTCTTGAGATTATTGACCCTCCGAACTTTTCACTCAAGAAACCGATTGTGCCATAAATCGCGCCGTACAGTAAGAGATCATGGCCATAAATACGAAAAAAACTATGAAAATTTTAAACTTTCTTTGGGGAAATATTAGAGAGGACTCAAAGTTGAACTTTGAACACCAAAAATGTTCTATGAAAATTTTAATATTCGCAATATTCGGATGGAACGAACACTCTAGTTAACTAATTTGAAACAAATGTAGAATATCGACGAAAAGTACATTGTTTCCACCTTATAAAAACTGATACAGTTTTTTCTATCGATCTTACAGGAATTGCACGGATTTTTCAAAAATTACATTAAAAACGGCAAATGTTGTGAACGGAATACGAACGGATGTCGGGAAATCGTGAACGATCACACGCTGTCAAAATTATAACACACTTAATGCATGATTCAAGTATGTATAAAATAATTTTGACAGCGGATGATTTACAGCGATTTCCCGACAACCGTTCGTATTCTGTTCACAACAAAACTTGTAAGCTTTGAGAGTGAAAAAAAAAACAGAGATATCCCCGGATTTCGTCAATTTTCTTATATTTTATATAGAATAGTATGAAGTCATAATTGGGCTTTGACAGTAAAAAAAAATATATATATCCCCGGACTTTCGCAATTGTTTTATTTATTATGTGAGATAGTATGGTTAACTTAAATCGATAGATTCAGCTGCATTTTTTCACAAATTTTTTGTATATAAATTTTTTTTCTATTCTAATATTTGAATATACTTAATATATACATATATTTTTATTTGTTTATATTTTGCAACGCTTTACAATAATTTTATCAATTCTAAAAGCTTACAGTGTTAGGGGAGCTGACTAAAGAGAAGGGAAAAGCTAAGGCGTATTTTCCCTCTTTTCATCCCCCGAATCTAATGCTGTTCAAAAACAGAAGAGATGAGCCTTCAAAACGGTTTTTCTCTATTAACTTGGAAACTACTAAAGATATAGCTTAGTTTTTAAAATTTTTGAAATCAAATTAATGAAAATGATACCCATTTGAAAAAAAAGCCTCAACTACATCCCACATATTTTGGTTGTCTGAACCTCTGTACCGAATTTTAAGAGTCTAGCGCCATCATAACTATATATGGCCATCGTTCCATAAAACCCATCCACTGTACGGCGTCTTGTTGAAACTAAACGTTTGTTAAATTAACCTCTTGACACTCATCAGAAAGATAAATAACAACAAATTTAAAAAAAAAACTCAACCATAAAACTAATTATTTGACACCTGGCAATGAATTGAATTGGTATCTTCAGACATTTTTTAAATTTCATATACATTTCAAGGCATTATGATTCGATATAACTTTTTATTATTTATATTGTATATGTTGAGTGTAGTTTTGTGTATTCATTTTCAATTATAAATAATAAAAGTTCAAAAAAATTTAAAAAAATAAAATATCTGCGTAAGTTACGATAGAATAAACTGAAGCAATTATCACAAGTCTGATAACGCAATAAATATTTATATTTCACCATAAACAATAATCGCTTGAAACTCTTCTTCATTGCGATTGAAATCTGAATTTTCCGCGATTAAGAACGTTTGCTGGGCTAACATGTTATCCCTTTTTGGGTTCGTACTGATTTTCTTCAGACACAACAAATATCCACTATAAAGATATTAATTTGGTTATCAAAGTGTAAATACAATATGACCATTTTTATTGCTGTTATATATCAGGTTTTTTTTTCTAAAATTATTTCTGTCAATTTGTATATTTTACTCGTGCTCTTTTTATCTATAGTAGGTATACACACAATGAAATAATTTTTAACCTATTAAATTTATCGTCTTTTCAAAACCTACCTGCTTTTCTATCCGTCTAAGTACATTTACAAAACGGTGGCCGAAAATGCTTGAACTTGTTGTCGCGCACACACTTAACAAAATACTGAAGTTCTACATCTTCTTAATTAAAACTGGCTTAAAGAGTTCATTACTCAAACTGCTACTGTTTACTTTTTACCGACTGTCTGTTGAACTGGCTACTGGCCTGGCTTACACGATCGTCTGTTGTCCCATGCGATCACATTTGTTTGAGCTCAGTTGGCAGTTCGCTCTCAATCTCTGTATATTTTTGCTAAGTTCTATGCTCACTTGTACGCTTATACTAAAAGAGACTTTATTATATTGTAAGGCATACACGCGAGTATTTAAAATTTTGTTCTTTTTTGCATTGCAATTTCTTCTTTTTTTTTTTTGTTGCTCAACATTTTGGTTACGGTTCAGTCGTTAGGCCTATTGTTTGAGCTGAAACAAGTTTGTTGGCTATAAAAATTACAATGTATGTGTGTGCTGAAAACATTTATTTTTTGTCAGTGTATTTTAATTTCTTATTAAACTGCGCATACATAAAAACATTTTTTGCCGGCTTTATTTTTTCATAAGCTGTTAAATAAAGAGTTGCCAAATAGTGTTTGTTTCATATTAAAACTCAATTTAAAACCAAAATAAAAAAGATCATAATAAATATAAAAGTTAGTTTTAATACATATTAGTAACTCTTTCTCAAATTGAGAAACTATTCATTGCACTAAGTGAATAAGTCCTTTGAAAAGAGTTTACGTTCTATTTTAATAACTTTAATTGGGCGTATCCTGATACATAAAGTAAATTTGACGTTGAGCAAATTACAAAAATTTTTTGAGGACAATCTTTTCTTAATTTAAGTAAATACTTATTTTCTTATACTAAGTAAATGTTTTGTTGAAAGCTAATTAGTTTCCTAAATAGAAGTATGGTTTTAAGCTAAAATTTTACTGTATACATAAAAAAGGAAAAATTATGTATAAATTTATTTGAACTCACTTCCATTTTAATGTTTTATTAAAGTGTTAAAATAGGATCATAAAAAAATGATAACAAAAACACCGAAATAATGATTTACGAATATATAAAAAAAAATAGAAAAAGTTAAAATGAAAACCATTGACGAAATTGAACTGAATAAAATTCAGTAAACTCAGAAGAATTATAAATATATTTTGGAACCATAATATGTATAAAATAACGGCACTTCATTTCTTAAAATCGGCCCAGTATTTTAGAGGCTATGCCCTAGCAAATTTATGTAATTTAATATTCTCATACTTATATGTACATATATCCTTCAAACGAAAACGACACTAAAAATCGGGTTATAATTTAGATGCTTAGTGATTTTATTGGTTGAATGCACCTTTTCCCATGTATGTATTCCTGTTTCGCTGTTCTGGTTGTTCCTGCTATTTTGGTTTCACTGTTTCTTCTTTGATGTGTCTAAACAAATTCAACATAGCCCCTTAAGAAATTACACTTCAATATTGAAATATATACCAGATTTAATAATTTAAGCAGATATTGCATCCAACATAGATTATGATAAGTTTATTAGTGAATTCAGAAAAACTAGTTTTTTTTTAAAAACGGTTGATGAATTCGCGCAAGCCCTTTGAAATGATTTTTTGTTATAGAATATCTAAACATGAGTTGGTTCAGTCTGTGATAACCGACAAAGCAATGAAACAGATTTACGAATGTTGGCAACTATGCACACCCACCAATACTTTTGAATTATAGTTACCAACACTATAGAATACACATACATACAGAAGTATATACATTGTATTCGTATCTACCTATAACTGGTATTGCAACCTTAGCATCGGACAAATCTCGTTCGATATGAATTTGTTCGTGATCAGAGCAAAGCTTACGGTCTTTGCTGAATTCAAATCAGCAACTAAATATTGAGTGCAGTAAATGAATAATAAAAAAAAATAATAATAAAAATTCAAGCCCATGAAAAATCACAAATATCAGCAGAGAAACCGCAAACAATACGACCCAGCAAACATTTTCGCGAACACGTAATCTCTTATTCTGATGCCAAGCGACAGTTTGTTCGGTCGAACAGGTGTTGTAAAGCGAATTTAACATTGGATTGTCATTAGAAGGGTTCAATTTCCACCTTGCGATATAACTTGGAAACAATATTTTCGACACTATAAGAGTGTGGTATCAAGCACAATCTATTGTTATTCACTTCAACAGCTATAAATAACCAGGGAACAGATTTATCACCAGTGCTTCCTATACTAGTTACATATAATATCATGGCAAATGACCCAGAAATCTCTACAGGGAAATTTGGTTTTTTGTTTTTATTGCTTGCACGTAACAATCGATCGAATCGTGAATGATCTCAACTTACTCTCAAATATCGTGCTATTGAAACGTTTTAGAATTCATGTATCGCGAGGCCCTGCATTTCCCTTGGCTTGGCACATTCACATTTATTTTCGTATGTACCTTGTCAGTGACAACATTTATCACATGCTGGTGCTACAAACGAGTGTGATCAACTCACATATAGTTATCTCTCTTTCGCGATGCGTAAGCCTGGTAAAGAGGGGCCAGCGTAGATCGGGAGCTACTACAACATTTATACCCACAGTCACAATGAGCTGCTGTGTTGCACTTACTGTTGCTGTGCCATGCCATCGTTTTGTGTTAGCAAAGACTTAATGTTGCTGAAGTTGGAATGCCTTAAGCTCAGCCTTGTGTTGCTGTGGTCTTTTCTATGCGTCATCACATTATATTTGTTGTAGTTTTGTATCGACATTCCAACGTTTTGACCTTTTTTTAGGTTTTATTAAAAATAGGGCGCGAAAAGCACTCCTTAACCTTTTGAGCTTGAAAAGCGCATTCTTCTCTATAGAACTACTTCTAGCGAAACCGCTGTTGGACATATTATTGTGAACCCAGACCGCCCTAACTCTACCCTAACTTTTATATACACGGTTAGAAATTTTGGATTAAATTTTAATACTTTTGGGCTTACATATATGACTACACCAGAATTGTATTAAAATTTAATACTGCCTAAATATTAAAATTCATTTTTAATACTTTTTTGTATTTAAATTTAATACTCGTTTTTATTAAGATTTAAAAAAAAAAAATTTTCATTTCGAATGGGTTCCGAACCGGGTTCCTTGTGAAATCAATTGATGCACGCGCAGCTTAACGACATCAGCCACCGTAGTGTTATTTATTGGTTGGCTAAAAGTTTATTTATATTGACAACAACATAAAATGAAAGTTCAATATTGAAGTATTAAAATATAATACAGCATGGTTTAAAATTCGAATACAATAACTTATACATTAAAATTTAATACAAAATTTATTACAAAATTTTGTAATCTATTGAAAAGTATTAAATTTAATCAAAATTGTATTAAAAATCCTTGTAATATTTCGCTTGTATTAAAATTTAATCCAAGATTTCTAACCGTGTAGAATTATAATAGCTAGCGAAGTCGGTGTTGGGTACACCATTTAATAAAAATGCAATTTTTAAGCTCAAAACGAAAATTCGGGAACATCAGCATTTTTCGCTTGAATTCTAATATGTCAGAATTTTGAATCATCTGAATTTAAAATCGTTTGAATTTTAAATTATCTGCATCCGAATTACAATTATCTGAATTATTATCATGTGAATAACTTTACAGACCCATTTTTTGTTCTCAATTATGTTGCAAAGTGCCGCCGATGTCAATTGCAGGCTTATTACATGTACATTAGGGTGGTCCATTTTTTAAAAGTTTAAAATTTATATTCTCCACAAGGCTGCCCTTATTCCAATCATGCCGAATTGAACGGTATTTAGAGGTCGCTACGATTTATCGATCTTGCAATTATACTCAAATATAATTTTGTATACATAAATTTTATTGTAAGTAACTTAAAATTTAAACTTATTGAAAAATATTTTAATTGATACTTGTTATACTCATATATTTATTATGCACACATATGTATGTACATAATATGTACAAAATTTTATATTTTTTGGTTGCTTAGCGTCATCATTGTAACATTGGCCTTAGAAACCATGGGAAATGTCTTTCTACGTAAATCAACTACCCGAAGCAGATACTGTTTCTGTACTTCATTTTTTGTAATAGAAGAGTTGAATTGGCTAGCCAAAGCAATCCCTCGCTCTGCACAATCGTTTAAAACTTTTAAAAGTTTTACTTTTTTTTCATCTCAATGTAAACTTTGTCATTTTTCCATCCGTTGGGATCCTTAATAAGAAATGGCAGTAACTTGTCTTGCCCATCATCGATTAGTAAATCAAAGAAACAAGTTGTGCGTTTGCCAACAAAGGACTCAAAGGAGTTCCGTTCGTTAAAATTTTTACCGTCAAGTCTCTTGAAGGCGTTTGCTTTTGGTAGTAACTGGAGATTTTCGACCATTTTCCTTTTGGACTCAAATGTTACTCGCGAATCAATCAAGCCCGAGCAGCTGTTCAGAAAAATACCAAAGATGACGATGAAATACTTTTACTGCAGCTGTAGCAATCTTTTCATTAGGATAGAATTTGAGTAGTTCAAGAGGATTAGCATCAATAAGAGGAACCATTATTGCTATCGGAGCTTCATTCCAATTGCGACCATACACAAGACTTACAAATAAACTTATTTCTGTAATTGATTTTCTCTCGCGTGCAGTAAGAATTACCTGATTTTCAAACATATATATTTTTAAGCAGTAAATTGCCTTTGCCATCTAACAAGCTTGATGAAATGCGCCTGGAGCACGAAATCGAACATCTACTTTATTTGCACCTCCCAGGAAGCATCGACAAAGCATTAACAGTTCGCGGTAGTCATCTCTCGTCTGTTGGCTTTTTATACATCGGTATTATTGGTATTAAATAGTATACCGTCACCCACTTTGAATTTCTCTTTATCGATTTCCGGCCATTGTTTTTGAAAGCGCTTAAATTATTAGATGTCGGGTCCTCCGCTAAGTCCAAGCGATTTTTAAAAACATTAGAGAGCATGAATTCAAACACGTGATGACGGCAAGCAATCCATATCAGCTCTTTATTAAGGCCTTTTTCAATTACAGCACATGCACCTAAATTTAATCCTGTGTTAGAAGTTGTAGTGTCGAAGCATAGCCTGAGCTCCAACAACAAACATCGCTTTTCTATCAGAAAGATTTATGCGGTCAATGGCTGCAATAACATCCTTGGAAAGGACAGATTTGCGATTATCTTTTTCAGAGCGAGTGGAAGTTGTAGGAGTTTGAAACTCATCACACGAGAAATGTTCTGACTCACTTTCATCATCTGACCCCATTTCCGCAGCAATGGAGCACACAACTTCTTCACTAGCTTCTTGCTTTTCAATATTTCGCAATTTTCTTACCTCATATTCCGATTCTCTCTTTCGCTTCCGTTCTTCTTTCTTCTCTAAACACATCTCTATTCCCGCCATACTGCACTTCATTTTGTCTTCTCTCTGAAAAGGGCCACACATAAAAGTCGCAAATCGTAGCGACCTCTAAATATGGGCCGAAATAGCTAATTTTTTGTATACATGCATATTTTGGTTAAAGGAACGAGGGCAAGCTTGTGGAGATAGAAAAATAAAGACAAAAAAATTTTCCATATAGCTGTGAACCACACTAATGTACATATATGCATTGTAAGGTAATTTTTTTATTTTTTTTCTTCAAATCATCCTCTATAAGTATTTGGTATATGTTGCATCATTCAGAGCACTGACATTTCTGACATTTTCGTCTAGGCAAAACACCAATTAGAGCCATTCTCAAAGAACATGCCAGGCGCAACGAGAAAGTTGTGCACCGAAAAAAAGACCGTACTTAATTTGAAGAACTGCCTTCCTCCGATTTAGTGTAAAAATTTTCCTTAATCTAAGTTATTTTTCCTCATATTGATGAAAATATCGTCTCATTTAGTAATTGAGTCCTTTGAAATGAGTTCATGTTTCATTAAAGCAAGTCAACGCTCTTCCTCAAATATAGAGCTTGTGGTTTTAGTAAAACTTTCCTTTGAAATAGTAAATTTTTCTTTGGGAAGAATTTTTGAGGACAACTTGTTCCTCATTTGAGTAAAAACTTCCTCAATCTAATGGAATGTTTTGTTTAAAGAAAATCGTACTCAGTTTTAATTAGTTTCTTCAAAAAATTTACTATAACGTAGGAAAATTTTCCTTAATAAATGAGTGGCAGCACTCGCTGCTTTACTCGCTGAAATTAATATCTATTCTTCTCGTAAGTATTCGGTTTTTGCCTATATATTTATAGTTCTCTACTTGTTTTTTAAATAAAAAAATATAAAAATTAAAAAAAAATATTATGTCGTCGCCGGGATTTAAACCGAAGCTATCCTGATCAGACAATGGTTGTTACACGCGCAGTTTAACAACATCATTTTAGTATGTATTAAAAATGCTGTCGGTGGCTGAGTTGGGTAAGATGAGCATCTTTGAACAGTGGCATGGCGCAGAACACAGGTTCAACTCTGATCTGGGTGACAGGAAAAAAAAAAATTTAAGTTCTTCTTTGAAGTTTTAAAAACGTATTACAATTAAAATAAGAAAGACTGACAAATAAGTAACCAACAAATAGAGGAAATAGAAAATTAACAAATTTTTTTTGAAATCAACGAATTTATTTTAAGTAAATTTCTTTCATCCTTAGAAAAAGTAAAATTTTCCTCTGTTTTATAACCTCACATTGAGGAAACTTTTCCTTATTTCAAAGCATCAACATTTACTTGTACTAAGGAATCCAACTTACTTATTTTGAGGAACCCATGGCTTTAGCTCGTATTGAAGGACATTTTTTCCTTACATTTAGGCATTTTTCCTTAAACGGAGTAAGTTTTTTTTTCGGTGTGCCCTGTTCAGATGCCTCAGTCAACGGAAGAGTTATTTAAATACGTTGAAAAACAATTTTTTTAGTTATATTGCGAAGTGTCGTCGACGCCAATTGCATGTTTACTGCAAAAGAAGTTGTTAAATATATATTTCTAACAAAGTGACGGTGTTCTTTTCAGTTCCTATCAAAAATTTCATCTTTTGAAAAGCAAAGAACTACTGCATGTACCGCCAAATATAGATCTACCTTAAACCATTATTATTATGCCATTTGTTTCAAATGAAGCATAGACTTTTTAAAGAGTTTGCTAGGCCAAAACATTGAAAAGACTGTACTGAAGAGCACGAGTATTTTAATGTGCACCTCTCCAGGGCGAGAAAGTGTTAAATAGATTTCCAAACTTTTTCACTCAAATTCTGTTATGGCAAAATTTCTTTTTCAGGTTCGACAAAGCACGGCACGAAAAAAAATTCACCAATTAAAGCATAATTTACTTAAATCAATTGTAACACATAATTTCAAAACTATATGAACCACACTGCTTTATTGAGAAATGGGCTTGGATAATATATTCATCCACATTTTTCTAAATCAATTAGAGTTCTTACTGATGCGATGAAAATTTTTATAAAAAGTATCAGTTAAGATATGTTTTTTTTATGAATATTTATTATCATAAATATAATGTGTCCACATCATTTTTTTAGAAATACTTAAATTTTAGATTCTCGATTTTTTGTATTTTTCTTTTGTTTTTCATAAACCTGGAGATATAATTTAATTGTGCCAATCTCATCATAGGGATATCCTTCTAAAAATCTTAATACTGCTCTATACGCACCAAATGGAATAGGTATATATCGAAGATGTTGTGTATCCAAACTCAAACTTTTCACAATTAATTTTCCCTTGAAATAAAAGAAATGTTAGCTGGGTTTTATTCGCCATCCTCTGCTAGATAACTTTAGCTAGCAACGATAATTGTATGGGAAAACAAAAACAAAATCGAAAACTCAACGAGCAAAATTATAGTTGCTAAGCATACATAGCAAGTTGTCTAAAACGTCAGGCGTCAAAAATAAACAATTTGAAATGAAAACAGTATGAAAAACAACAAACGAGTACTCAAATAACAACGAGTAGAAAACTTAGCGACATAGCTAGCAACTTGGCGAATAAAACACAGCAGTTGTCAATATCATTTTGATTTCATTAGCTTATTTTATCAAATAATAATTTTAAACAAAATATATATCTAGTTTTACTACAGAAAACATTTCTTAAAGCAAAAATGTTGTGATTTAGAAAAAGAATATAGATAGGTAAAAAGACCATTTTCGCCAAAAACTGGATTCAAGTTTTACCCATATTTAAAATGACTTGTTAAAATAAATTGGAAAAAAGTTATGGAGGCTGGTCTGAACCCCTAAAAGTGTCTAATTAGGCGTGGAATGTGCCATATGTAAAATTAATTTTAGCGACTCTAGCGCTTGAATAACTTACAAATTGTACACCGTAAAGATGAAGAGTTTTTGAAAAAATTAAATGTAATATTACCAATTTTTCACTAGGCCCATTCACAGTTTCATAGTAAAATTGTCATTTAGTATATTTAGACGAATAAAACGTTGCGCTCCTTCATTATTGCTGGCTTAGTCCTCCCACCAAAATTTCACTGTTGTCGAAACTTTGCTTAGTTTTTCTTGTTTGTTATTTTCATTTAATATTAATCAGAAAAAACTACAAAGCGCGTTTTATCTAACTTTACCACATTACAGCACTCTAAAACATACTACCAAGTACATACTCGTAATTTTAGTTTTTTTTAGCGCTATTTCTTGTGTTTAATGTACAAAACATTGTACAAAATTCCAAATTATTGCAAAATTACTTCATTGTAAAGTAACACAGTAGATACTATGATACTGTGAACAGCCCTAAATTATGTATGTATGTATTTGAATTTAACCTACCGTATAAGGACAGCTATGATTTACATTCGAAAATTCAGCTAAAATGTTTTTCAGTATCCTTGCGTAAATGCTGAAACTTGATGTCCGGAAAACTTCACATGAATTTTGTGTGATATTTACTAAAAATGGAGTGAATTTGTTTGCAGAATTTTTCTGGAAAAGTTCGAAGTGAATCTATAAAATATATAAATGAGAGAATTAAATTAGGTACTCGTATATATATAGATCGCGATGAATTAATTTTATTAAGCTAATATGTATACCAAATATTGCTAGATCCGATATAATATGAAATTATTAAATCCTTATATATGTTCATATCTACTAAAACTTACAGATACATCTTTAAGTGCATTTATTATTTCAGCTTCCATGTTTGCTATAGTCTTATGCCAATTAATAGGTTTAAGTTGGCATTTTGCATCTGTAATATATTTTGGATTTGGCAAACACTCGAGTTTTGTTATTTTTAAAATCATTGAAGTCACGTCGCCAAACTAATTTAAAACAAAAAATTATTTTGAATATAATGAATTAACTTTCAAACTTAACATACCGTAGAAGTATATCTGGCCAGCAATGTTATAATTACAAACGTGTATGTAAGAACTTTCTTCATCATGGTCTCATCAAGTAATTCGCAGAACTGAACGACTGTATGCTAAAATACTGTAATAAATATTATTAAAAAAGTAATTTGCCAAAACCCAAAAAACAATTAAAATATTATTAAAAAAGCTATAAACTATAAATATTATTAAAAAAGCTATAATAATCCATTTTAAAACGCTATTTTACAACGATTACTATAATTAAAATACTTTTTAGTCAAAAAAATTATGCCGTAATCTATATATCTAACATCTATTCTATAATTTTATTAAAAGAGGTAAAGTTTGTTTTTTTTTTTTTGTTTTTTGTATTTAGGGGGTAATCTCTAGAACTACTGAAGTGAATCTAGTAATTATTCTACTATTTGAAAGCGATATAATCTCTGAGTAGCATATATTCTATGTCTATTTTAATACACATGCCCTTTGGAGCGAGGCGCCTTCCATACAGCAAAAACATCTAAAACGCTATGTCTTGGCTGCTTTGATAGCAAGAGTTTTAAGACTTGCTGTTAGGATGTAAATAGTGCAAGCTAAGGACCTCACGATATGTGGACGCAATTAGACAACGGGTACGTGGCACCTTTCGTACAGTAAAAACACTATATATACTATACACTACCTACACCGAAAAAAAAACTTACTCCGTTTAAGGAAAAATGCCTAAATGTAAGGAAAAAATGTCCTTCAATACGAGCTAAAGCCATGGGTTGCTCAAAATAAGTAAGTTGAATTCCTTAGTACAAGTAAATGTTGCTGCTTTGAAATAAGGAAAAGTTTGCTCAATGTGAGGACAAGGTTATAAAACTGAAAGAATATATCTACTTTGTTTGAGGAAAATTTTACTTTTTGTAAGGATGAAGGTATCCTTAAATGAAAGAAATTTACTTAAAATAAATTCGTTGACTTCAAAAAAAATTTGTTAATTTTCCTAAAGTTTTTTTTCCTCTATTTTCTTATTTGTTGGTACTTATTGTCAGTCATTCTTATTTTAATTGTAATACGTGTGTGTTTAAAACTTCAAAGCAGAACTTAAATTTTTTTTTACCAGTCACCCGATCGAGAATTGTGTTCTGCGCCATGCCACTGTTCAAAGATGCTCATCTTACCCAACTCAGCTACCGACATCATTTTTAAGACATACTAAAATGATGTCGTTAAACTGCGTAACAACCATTGTCTAATCAGGGAAGCTCCTGGTTCGAATCCCAGCGACGATATAATTTTTTTTTTTTAATTTTTTAATTTAAAAGTATTTAAAACACATTTTATTTTTGGTAAGCAAAGAGATAGACAAAGGCAAAAACAGAATACTTACAAGAAGAATAGATATTAATTTCAGCGAGTAAAGCAGCGAGTGTTTTCCTACGTAATAGTAAATTTTTTGAAGAAACTAACTAAAACTGAGTACGATTTTCCTTAAGTAAAACATTCCATTAGATTGAGGAAATTTTTACTTAAATGAGGAATAAGTTGTCCTCAAAAATTCTTCCCATAGAAAAATTTACTATTTCAAACGAAAGTTTTGCTAAAACCACAAACTCTATATTTGAGGAAGAGCTTTGACTTGATTTAATGAAACATGAACCCATTTCAAAGGACTCAATTACTAAATGAAACGATATTTTCATCAGTTGTGAAACTTTATGCATGGATGTACAATGTTTGTGCCAAGCTACTTGCAAAATGGCAACGGGATTGAACAATGGGGCGTGTCTCCTCTAATGTTGCAAAAAAAAATTTAAATTACTATTCCTGGTACTATGTACTACCAAGCTGTGAAATTTAGTACACGAACGCAATTGTCTGCAGTAAAAACTGCGTAAAATGTAGGCGGGGTCGTACAACGGGGAGTGAGCGGGTAAAGTCACGGGTACCCCTAGTATTATGTTATAATGACTTTGTAATTAAAAACATTAGTTATCAGTACAAAACAAACAACAGTTTAGATACCTTACACTACATATATGTATGTACATCGGTCATTCTTTTATTAAACACACACTTTGTATTTTTTGACGTTTTTGATCATTTTTTGAAACCAAATATCTCAAAAACTTTAGGAGATAGGATGAAAAACTATTTAATCATTTTTGTTTAGGAATACTATACAAAAAAAAAATTATGTCGTATATTATGTTGAAAAAAACATGATGTGCGTCACCAGTAAAAAATTCGTAATTTCTAAAGTTATGGCGGGAATTTCGATATGAAAGCACATGCATCCTTAGGATTGATTATGGAATAACATATTTAAAATTTAAAAAAACAAAAGGTGTTATATTGAAAATATTTTGAGAAAAATTTTTTTAATTAAAAAAATTAATGTTTAAACAAATTTATTTACATTTTTTTACAAAGTTATAGTATTTTTAATTAAAAATTCATCCTATCTCCTATAGTTTTTGAGATATTTGGTTCCAAAAAATGTTCAAAGACGTCAAAAAAAACAAAGTGTGCGTTTATTAAAAGAATAACCGACATTCATATTTATGTACAGTAAAAGAGCGCTTAAAAGTTTTAAATTTCTATTAAAAGTGTATTTTGCCGCGGTTATGTAGTACGGGCACGATAGAGATGATAATCAACAATTCAACTTACACAGTCATTTCCACAGACCGATGCTCTTGAAAAGTTACAAATGAAGATGGATTAATTTCAAGTGGTATTTTGTAGAATTGGCGTAAAAATAAATGGATTCACGGGAAATAAGCTGCCGCAATCAATTTATTTCCGGGTAGTAGTCTTTTACTTGAATTAAAATGACCAATTATAGCTGTTCAAACAAAATTAATGTGATTCATACTTATTTTTATACCTTATATTAAAATCTACTCATTATTGCAAGGTTCCGCCGAAACCAATTGCGGTTTTATTACAGAAGGAGAAGTTGAGAAACATGCAAAAGAAAGTGATGGTTCTTTCAGCTCTTACCAAATATTTCATGTTTTGAAAGTAATCTTCCTGTAACCAATATTATTTTGCCATTTATTTCAGATGAAACCTTGACCTTTTTAGAGCGTTTGTTAAAGCCATACATTGAAAAAAACTATAGGTACTAAAGAGCACAATTATTTAAATGAGCTCCTCTCCAGGGCGAGAAAGTGCTAGAAAACATTTCAAAACTGCTTGAACTATGCTGTGTTAACCAGAGGTGGGCATGGCAGTCATATTCATCCAAATTTTAGTAAATCAATTAAAGTTCTTACTACTGCGATAAAATTTTTTATAAAAAGTATCAGTTATGATCAGATATTCAGATGTTTTTTTATGAATATTTATTATCATATATATGATGTGTTTACATTCAGAACTCTGTGCAATGTTTAAGTTTTAGATTCTTTTTTTTAAATTTCTGTTTCGTTGCTCATAAACCTGGACATTAAATACCATTGTGGCAATCTCATCATCATCCTTCTAAATATCTAAATACTGCTTTATACACACCAAATGGCACTGCTAAATATCGAAAGAATTTCATATCCATAGTCAAATTTTTGATAAATAGTTTTCCCTAAAAAAGAAAAAAAAATTTAATTGTACACGTCTGAAACAATAGATAAAATATATTAAAAATATACACATATATTAGATAATTACAACTTTCGCTGCGTTTCTTAAACTAAATATTTATTAAGTTTTACCACAAAAAGCATTTTTTAAAGCAAAAAAGTTTTGATTGAGAAAGAGGAAAACATGGCTAAAAACACCTAAATCACAATCCCGCCTTAAAAAAGGATTAAAGTTTTACCCACATTTAGGTAACACGGTTGCAGTTATGATACAATTAAAGTCAGTGGTGCCCACAGAACGATCAGGCGCTCAAAGAGTGTAAAAAAGCGTTAGAGAGTGTAAAAAAGCGTACATGTTCCAGTGATGGCTTTTGGATTTTGTGCAAATGTACTGAATGGACACTTCAAATGTACTCTTTAGAGACCGAATGTACTTTTTTTGTCTTGAGTACCCAATTTTACTGAAAAAGAGGTCCACACTTTTTCCATCTAAAAAACCAAATATATTATTTCACATTAAGTTACAAAATCTACACAGTGCGATTATTTTCATTTACTAACTAAAAAAAGGTCATTATTTTAAACTGTTAAAATGTACTGAAAATGTGCTGAAATGTACCGAATGTACTGAAAACTTGTCGAATGTACTGACGCCGATTTTTCAGGACGCAAATGTTCTGAAAAAAGTACAAATGTGCCAAAAATGCCATCACTGTTATGTGCGAGTATACAGATTGCGGAAACTTGCTTAGTTCTTAAGCTCTGGTAGCAGCACTAAAGAATTTTTTAAACTTTTTTTTTAATAGAGGATATACTCGAAAAGTAGTAAATTTCGAATTTTAAGCGTGCCCGAAAAGTTCTAGAACATGAGCTTATATTGAACATGTCTAATGTACAAATTTAAATACCTACCGTATAAGGACAGCTATGATTTGCATTCGAAAATTCAGATAAAATGTTTTTTAGCAACCTTGAGTAAATGCTGAAACCTGATTGCCTGAAAACGTCACATACATTTTGCGTGGTATTCATTATAAATGGAGTACATTTGTTTGCAGAATTTTTCTGGAAAATTTCCAAATGAAGCTATAAAATACATAAATAAGAGAATTAAAGAAGGTTTTGAAATAAAATATACAGATAGTGATGAATTAACTTTTGATTACATATTTACTAAGCTAATATGTATACCAAATTTGTTAGATCCGATATATGTACAAAGAAATAATATATGTTCATGTTTACTAAACTTACAGAAATATTTTTAAGTGGCGTTACTATTTCAGATTCCATGTTAGTTAAAGTCTTATTCCGACTAACAGCTTTAAGTTGACATTTTGCACCTGTGATATATGTAGGATTTGGCATACACTCGAGTGTTGTTATTTTTATAACCACTGAAGTCAAGCCGCCAATCTAATTTATAAAAAATTTATTGAAAATAAAATTAACTTACATACCTAACATACCGTTGAAATTTGTGTGGCCAGCAATGCCATTCCCTGCAGGAAAATCAACTAATTTTAAATTAAATTAAAATTTTTTTTTTTTTCAAGTACAACTAATTGAAATACTGACTTTTTCTCATATTACCAACTGACTTAAATAACATGGGGTTGTCATTGGAGTAAGTCAATTGTCGTCATCTGCATGTGTTTTCAACTACTTTAAAAGTAATTTAAAAGCAACTAGTTTTGAAGTACTTTATTTAAACTAGTTTTGAAGAACTTAACTTTCAACATTTATATTGCCAATTATATTTTACAGTTGTGAATTATTTTCAAGCCTTGATCATGAATCGAATCGAAAACTATCAATGCTTAATGCTGTGTAATTGCAAAATAACAATGGTGAAAGAATATAATTTCACGTTTACAACGTAACTTTGGCCCCCGGCATGATACTTTTTGATTTTTGTGGCCCCTCATCGAAAATAGTTTGTGCAAGCCTGGTAAGAGTAATACTTTCAGATTCCGTAACCAGTTTTGGAAAAAAAAAATACATTCGCGATGTGAAATAAGCTCAAATATAGCTTGTGTGTTTTGCTAGCGTGTTTTTTGCACATTTAGGTTAGAATATCTCGAAAACCTGACGTATAGGAGAAATTCTGAGATAGTTCTGGTCTCTGGTTTAAAAATTTTCATATCATTTTAATATATGTATTTGAAAATTGAAAATTAAAAAATTATTTGACAAAATTGGAAAATTTAAATATTTTAGAATTCATACACGAAATCATAAAAAAATATCGAACTGACGCATTCCGCATGTATTTTAAACTACTTTTAAACTAATTGCTTTCAACTAGTTTTAAATTAGTTGTTTTTTGGCAATTGACTTTTTCACACCGGCAGGGTTATTACAAAGATATAGGTGAAAGTCTTCCTCATCATTTTCTCATGCAGTAGTCCTCAAAACTAAATAGATATTATTTAAAAATGTCTAACCTAAGTAATAATCTATTTTAAAATGCTGCCATATGTATAATTTAAAATTCTATATAGCAATGATTATTATTATTAAAATACATTTTAATTAAAAAAACAAAAAAGCCATAATCTACAAAATATCTAATATTATATTATAATGGCTTTGGAATTAAAATCATTAATTTTCAATATAAAAAAATCAAAAACTTAAACGCCTTTCAATGTATATACAGTAAAAGTGCACTTAAAAGCTTTAAATTTTTATTAACATTTTTATATTTTCAAGGTTATGCAAAAGAAGAGCGCGGTAGATGTGATCTGCTGTGCATTCACCACTTGATTCTTTCACTAAATACCGAAATTTATTCAATAATTAACATTAATCGCACTTTGGCCAACCAAACGTTGAGAAATACGATGAAATTCTCCAAAAAATTGAGGTAGACTTGTACATTTCATCTTATGATATCGCTCCGAAACTAAACGTTAACCAAAAAACAGTTTCAAGCCATTTACATTAGGCTGGATACAAAAAGAACTCGATATTTGGGTACCACATGAATTAGTTGCAAACAAATTAATAGACCAAAATTCCATCTGCGAATCACTGCTGACTTAAACTTCGGCATTTCATTAGGCCATTCGAAAACGGTATTCCGTATCACCACTATCACCAGAGCCAGACAATGCATATAACACATTGATTAATACTTACTTCGAACATTAATTTCAAATTTTATGGTCACATTTATTTTTCAAATTACACAGTGCAGTGCTTTGGCTTCAATGCTCACAATTTAATTACTCAGTACCTGGAGACCGACTACTGTTCGGTTTTTCGTTTTGAGGTTGAAAAATCGAAAAAATATGGAATTTGTTGAAAAAAGTTGACTAATATTGAATAAGTTGAAATATTTAAAAAACATTGAAAAGAGTAGAAAAGCCAAATATAAAAATTAGGAAAGTTGCAAGAGGTTGAAATACACCAATTCAATAAAGGTTAAAAAAGTAGTACGTAGGCAATGTTGAAATGGGTTGAAAAGGCGAAAAATGTTGGAAAAGTCGGAAAAAATGGAACAGAAAAGAGTTGAGAGAAGTTGAAGCGTGAAAATGAAAAGTGTTGAAAAAGTTGAAAGAGGTTGAAAATCTCCAAAAAGTTGAAAATCTGGAAAAAAGTTGAAAGTCTTGAAAAAAGTTGAACGATGTTGAAAAAGTCAAGAAAAGTTAAATGAAGTTGGCAAAGTCGGAAAAATATGGAAAATGTTGACCAAAATTAAAAGAGGTTGTAAAATGTTGAAACAGTTGAAAGAAGCTGAATAACTCAAAAAAAGTTGAAAGAGGTTGAAAAAGTCGAAAGAAGCTGAATGACGTTCAAAAAGTCGGAAAAATATGGAAAATGTTGAAACAAGTTGAAAAAGGTTGAAAAATGTTGAAACAGTTAAAAGAAGTTGAATAATTCGAAAAAAGTTGAATGAGGTTAAAAAAGTCGAAAAAAGGTGAATAAGGTTGACAATGGCGGAAAATGTTGAAAAATGTTGAAACAAATGAAAGAAGTTGAATCATTCTAAAAAAGTTGAATGACGTTCAAAAAGTCGAAGAAAGTTGAATAGTTGAAAAAAATGGAAGTCGAAAAAATTGAATGAGGTTGAATAAAGTTGAAAGAGGTTGAAAATCTCGAATCTCTAAAAAAATTGAATGAGGTCGAAAAAAGTTGAATGAGTTTGACAAAGTCGGAAAAATATGGATAATGTTGAAAGAGGTTAAAAGAAATTGAGACAATTACAAAATGACCCACTTGCAACATTTTGTTATAGTAGGAAGTACCACGCTCACTGATGCAATCCCGTCGAAGTCCATTTAATTTCAGAGTTTTTACTTACCGACATCTCTATACCAAATTTTAAAAAGATAACTCTCATAGCACACTAAATATAACTCAAAACGTGTTTTGCTTGTATCGGAGGTGCCACGCCCACTGATTCAATCCCGTCGAAATCCAATTAATTTTAAAGCTTATAGTAACCGACATCTTAGCACCAAATTTTAGAAAAATTACATTAATAGCACACTAAATATAACATTTAACGTTTTTTGCTTGTATGGGAGGTGCCACGCCCACTGGTACTTATAGCAAGTATACCTACCATGCTAAATTTCATATCGACTGTATTGTAAGTTCTCTTATTATAACATTATTAAATATTGTGGGCTGTGCCACGCCTTTCAACGAGTTTTGCCAGTATAGTGACATAGCATGTTATGATGACTGCTTTTAAATTTTTTATGAAAATCGTCAGTGCCGTTTTTGAGTAATATGGAATTAAAATTTTCAATTATTGAAAAGTGACACGCCCACTTTTCCGATTCCACCCACTTTTGACAAAATTTAAGACATTTATGATCTGCATCTGTGTACCAATTTTATTACAATATCTTGAATGGTTTTCGAGATATGACGTTATAAAAATAAAAGTTTAGGACTGTGCCACGCCCCTCCAGGAGTCTTTGATAAGTTAAAACCCAGCCTAAACAGTACAAGAGATACTTCTGCAATGCAGCAGGTCAGCGCAAGAAAACATGTCAAAACTGTTTGAACTACACAGAGCTGGGCGTGGAAGTCTTATATTCCTTGATATTTTAGTAAATCAATTATAGTTAAGATATGTTTTATTTATGACTATATACAGTCCTGGTTAAAATTGTTGGGCACCTCTATATATTTATATGTACACCCATCCCTCGATTTACGCGGTAGATAGGTTTTTGAAAAAACCGCGTAATTCAAAACCGCGTAAGTCGAGACAAGAAGTCCATACAAATTGAGTGGATTGGTTTTCAGAATTTAAAAATCGCGTAAATCGAGCAATAGAACTCAAAGAAAATAGGATAATTGGTAAAACAATCCGCGTAAACTGAACCCATAATGTATATATGTACGAACCTACCTAATGAAAAATTGGAGATTATATAAAAAATAGTAATTAAATAAAATAATTAGATTTTATGGAATTAATTTTTATTTTTTAAATTCAATCACATATCCAAAGTATTAATTATAAAAAGTAAGAAAATTAAATAAAAAAGTAACATGAAAGTAAAACCAAAATATTTCCAAAAAATATTATGGTGACCATGGTGTAATAACAAAGGTGAAGTAATCAAGGACAGCCATAAGTGTTGAAGCCATTTTAAGAGCGTGAGAGTATTCGCTGACTTGCTTTAACTTTGACATTATAACATTTCAATTGCCCCTTCAACAAAGTTATGCGCTTTGATTAATTGCAGAGCTTAAGCATAAAGTTCTAGAAAACTTTCTGAACGATAAGCTGCAAATGTTGCGCAAAATACTTTAATTGTGACAAATTTGGTCGCTGTTGTTGTTATTCAATATTAGAAAAGACTTATTAGTGTCAGATTGAAACCCGATGCACGATTTAGAATAATTATTTATTCGCAATAGAATTCTGAAAAACCTAACACAATAACCACTTAGTAAAAAGTTGCTTCAAACGCTTCAAAAATATAGGAGTTGCTAAACGGGACCAATAATGAAAAACAACTATATGTCAAAAATAAACGAAACACAATAAAGTCGAATTGGTAATGTGAGTCTATTACTGGCCAATATCCAGAAAATGATGAGAGAAGTGTCATAATTACTCCACCTTTGTTATTACACCATGACTCCACCTTTGTCTTTACACCATGATGCTTACTACATATATACGAAACTTCGACATATTATTTATGTCCACGTGTTTTTAACTAAAAAAAAATGTCGTCCTTTAGCTGAAAAAAAATGTAGGCAAATAAAATTTTGAAACCGCGTTATTTTAAAACCGCGCAAAAGAAGTACCGCGTAAATCGAGGGATGGGTGTATACGGATCTATTTTCGATAGAGCATGTATGGAAAATACTGAAGCGAGTAAAGATATTTGATTTGAGCGGGCGGTGTCGGGCGATGTCGGGCGGTGCCCTTATCAGGAAAAAATGTTTTACTGCTACACTAATGAACCGATCTTGATGAAATTCAGTACAGAAATAGATTGAACTCTGTGCAAAGGTATTTATATTTAAAGTGGACGGTAGCATACCTCCAATAGAAAAATATGATTTTACAGCTAAATTATTGACCGATTTTTATGAAATTTAGTATGGAGAAAGATTGAATCTTGAGAGAAGGTATTTGTCTTTAGGTGAGTGGCGCCCACTCAAAACTGTTTGAACTACACTGCATTACCAGAGGTGGTGCATTAGGGTTCTCAGTACTGAAAATAAAAAAATTATAAAAATTAACTGTTTTTTTATGAAAATTTATTATTATAAATATGGTGGTATTATACCTACATACATAATATTTTGCAATGTTTAAGTTTTATGGTCTCGATTTTTTTGTATTTCGCTTTGGTTGTTCATAAACCTGGACATTAAATACCACTGTGCCAATATCATCATAGGGATATCCTTCTAAAAATCGAAATACTGCTTTATACACACCAAATGGAAAAGCTATATATCGAAGGAGTCTCATATCCAAACTTAAATTTTTCACAATTAATTTACCCTTAAAAAGATAGAAATGTTATTCTAATTTTCGAAAATGATATTATTTAAATAATGCATGCAGTTAAACTATATATATACGTTCCAAACCAAACCTTGGATCAACCCTACAAGTTTGCAAATTATTGTAAGATAATACAGTAGATACTATGATACTGTGAACAGCCCTAATATACTATGCATTTGAATATAACCTACCGTATAAGGACAGCTGTGATTTACATTCGAAAATTCCGCTAAAATGTTTTTTATAATCCTTGCGTAAATGCTGAAACCTGATGTCCTCCTTAAAACGTCACATGCATTTATTGTAATATTGAATAAAAATGGAGTAAATTTATTTGCAGAATTTTTCTGGAAAACTTCGAAATGCATCTATAAAATATAAAGAAGAAAGAATTAAACATAGCATTGGAAATAAATATACAGGTCCTGATGAATTAACGATTGGTTACATATTTTTTAAGATAATATGTATGTAAAATATTGCTAGATCCAGTATAAAGAGAAATAATAAAATGCTAATACATACATTAACGTGTGTGTATTTATATATACTAAACTTACAGAAATATTTTTAAGTGTATTTACTATATCACATTCCATGTTGGTTAGAGTTTTATGCCGATTAATAGCTTTAAGCTGGCATTTTGCATCTTTAATATATTTTGGATCTGGCATGCACTCGAGTTTTATTATTTTTATAATCAGTGAAGTCAATTCGCCAAACTAATTAAAAAAAAGGTTATTCAAAAATAGATATTAACTTACAAACCTAACATACCGTTGAATTTTGTCTGGCCAGCAATATCATAATTACAAACATGTAGGTGTATTGCTTCATCTTTATATCATCAATAGATCCTCAGTACTGAAAGTCTGTAAGCTAAATTACTGCTTTAGATATTATTTAAAAATCTATAACCTAAGTCATAATCCATTTTAAAACGCTATATAACAACAATTACTATAATTGAAAAACATTTTAATTAAAAAAATTAAACCGTAATCGAGCATTTAATAAATAGGTAAAGTTTGTTTTTTTGTATGTAGCGGGTAGTCTCTGGACCCTACTGACCTGTTTCTAATAAAATACTATTCCTGAGTAACATAGGCTATAATTTATTTTGATAAACACACCTTTTAGGGTATGGCATCTTCCATACAATAAAATACTTAAATCGCTATATCTTGGCACATATGATAACTTGATGTTAGGATGTATATGTGACCTGGTCTATGAAAGTCCAATTGCCGATTCGGATAGAGTTTGAGACGCTCTTTCACATGGTGAAAACCATTCTTGAAAACTTGTTCCTCTTTTTCATATAAAAGGTCACATAGTATAGTCCATGCGAAATGTAAACTGGATTAGACAACGAAGCGTGGCACCTCTCATACAAAAAACAACTTAAAACGCTAATAAAGCTCACATTGTCTATTCTAAGGACCTTACGGGGCGCTTTGATCCTTTTTTACAACATAAACACTTTAAGCACTACATCTTGGAATCTATAGCAACTACAGTTGTGAAACTTGATACATGGATCTACATTGTTTGTGCCAAGCTACTTGCAAAATGTGAACGGAATTGAACAATGGGGCGTGTCTCCTCTCATGTTGCAAAAAAAAATTTAATTGCTATTCCTGATACTATGTACTACCAAGTTGTGAAATTTAGTACATGAACCCAATTGTCTGCAGTAAAGACTGCGTAAAATGTAGACAGGGTTGTACAACGGATACTAAGCGGGCAAAGCCGCGGGTACAGCTAGTATTATGTTATAATGACTTTGTAATTAAAAAAAATAGTTCTCAATATTTGTAAATACCTAAATACCTCACTCTACATACATATATCGCTCCTTGCGTGCAAGGACGTCAAAACTGAAAAAACAAATTTTTCGAGTTAACCATGCAGAAATATCCGCCATTTTATGTTTTATTTTGTAAGAAAAAATCAGAAAGGTATCTAATGAACTTGCCTTGTGAGAAGAGTTTATGTTTTATTGAAAATTTTAATTGCGTTTTCTCCAACTTTAAGTTTTTTGAGTTGTGACGTTCTTGCACGCAAGGAGCGATATGTATGTATGTACCGTTAAAGTGTACTTAAAAGCATTAAATTTCTATTAAAAGTGTTTTTTGCCGCGGCTATGTAGGAGGGATAGAGATAATAATCAACAATCGAACTTACAGTCATTAGCAAAGACCGATATTCTTGTAAATTTACAAATGATGATGGATTATTTTAAAGTGGCATTTTGTAAAAATAAATGGAAAAGCGGAAAATAAAATTGCTGGCAATAAACTGCTTCAATCAATTTATTTCCGGGTGGGAGTCTTTAGCTTGAATTAAAAATGGCAATTATACTGCCCTCGGGAGCAAAATGTGCGTATCTCAAAAAAATTCATATTCGTGAATTCGAAGAGGCCTAAATATAATATATGAGGTTGCATTGCTGAATCCTGTCCCAAACATGGTTTTTCATCGGTTTTTGGGTCAATTTTTATTAATGATCATGACCCTAAACAGAATATATAGGGTTGCCATGTCAAATCATGTCAAACGGGTGGCAACCCATTCAAATAATAATAGAGTTTAGCTACTACAGCTAGAAGCCTTCTTAGCAATTTAGCTTGAAGCTTTAAACCAAGTAAAAAGCTTATTAATAAATTATGGAAATGAAAAAATTATACATGCAAATTAATTTGTTATATTTTTATAATTTTTTCTTAGCTTTGTCGCACTTTCTCAACATACCCACTCAGATCATAAATATATAAGCTTAAAATTGCATGAATGCAATTGTATGGATTTATTTAAATGACCTAAGGCATAAATGTTAGAAAAAATTTACCCATCATGCGGTGGGGCTCGGACAACACAAACATAAAGACCAACAACCATTAAGCTACAAAATTAACTATAGTTATTTTTCAATCTAAGCTTGAGTTGACCTTTTGGCAAGCTAATATCATATACATCGCAATTGTTAATTAGAGTAGTCATGCGATTAAAAGGAGCTGTAGCCATATAATTAGTTCTACTGACTGGTTGGTGAAATGTCTGATATGAGTTACGATTACTCCTACGATTAGTGTTAAAATGAATATAATTCAGAAGCTCTGACGCAGCAAGCGACCCTGATACAAGCTGATGCAAGTAAATTATACCCGCAATATTTCTACGAGTGCTCAAAGACTGCATACGTAATAACTTTAAACGATCCTCATAAGGAGGAAGGTTTAAGAGGTCATTCAAATTTAAGCCCTTGAGAGCAAACCGAACAAAATTTTTTTGGATTCGTTCTACTCTATCTATATCGGTCATTCTTTTAATAAACGCACACTTTGTTTTTTTTTACGTTTTCGAACATTTTTTGAAACCAAATATCTGAAAAACTATAAGAGATAGGATGAAAAACCATTTAATCATTTTTGTTAAGAAATACTATAACTTTATAAAAAAAATTTAAATAAATTTGTTAAAACATTAATTTTTTTTACTAAAAAAATTTTTATCAAAATATTTTCAATAGAATGCATGTGCTCTCATATCGAAATTCCCGCCATAACTTTGGAAACTACGATTTTTCTACTGATGACGCGCATCATGTTTTTTCAACATAAATTCGACAAAAAAATTTTTTTTGTAATGTTATTTTCAATCAATCCTAAGAATGAATCTGCATTCAATTCACAATTCTCGCCCTAGCTTTGGAAAATATGAGCGTTTTAGGAAGGCGTGTTTCAGTCTAATTGTATGAATTGTATAATATTTCTCAAAGTTATGTCGGGAATTTCATTTTGAATGCAGACACATTCTTAGGATTGATTGCAAATAACATTACAGAAAAAAAAACAAAAAATAAACAAAAAAAAAATTTTTATGTCGAATTTTATATTGAAAAACGCACCATGCGCATCATCAGTAAAAAATTCGTAGTTTCTAAAGTTATGGCGGGAATTTCGATATGAAAGCACATGCATTCTTAGAATTGATTGAGGAATACCATATAAAAAAATCAAAAAAAACAAAAGGTGTTATATTGAAAATATTTTGAGAAAAATTTTTTTATTTGAAAAAATTAATGTTTAAACAAATTTATTTAAATTTTTTTAATCTAAATGGTTTTTCATCCTATCTCCTATAGTTTTTGAGATATTTGGTTTCAAAAAATGTTCAAAAAAGTCAAAAAATACGAAGTGTGCGTTTATTAAAAGAATGACCGATATGTATGTATATTGTAATATGGAGACCATACTTGGCAAGCATACTCTAAGTGAGGACGCACAATTGTATTGTATAAAGTTACTGTTACTAACGGGCTATTAAATTCTTTTGCCCACCGCTTTATAAATCCAAGTAATGATGAAGCCTTCTTACAGATTATATTAATGTGTTCATTAAACGTCAATTTAGCATCAACATGTATACCAAGGTCTTTGACTATATCGACACGACAGATTTTCATATCATTAATTGTATAATCAAATTCCACATTAATTTTCTTTCTAGAGAAGATCAGGATTTAAATGTAAACTATTTTTAGAACACCAAACTTCAAATGATTTCAGGTCAGACTGAAGGGCAAAGGTGTCATTATCCACCTTCATATCATCAGCATATATAAGCATATGAGAGTTTTTGATAATATGAGTAATATCATTGATAGCCAAAATAAACAGGAGCGGCCCCAGGTGACTTTCTTGCGGAACACCTGAAAACGCTGTAAAAGGAGAGGACAACACCCTTCGAATTCTTATTCATTCATTTTCATTCATTTCATTTCATTTATTATATAGATTTTAACAATATGCTACAAGATGATGTATCTTATAATTAGCATTAAGAGACTTTAACTATAAAAAAATAAATACATACAGTGAAATATGAATTGAAAAAGCTAAGTAGGAAAAATTTAAATCAAAAGTAAATAAGCTTAAATCAAAAATATTGAGAAAAAAAAAAAAAAGAAGTTAACTTAAAAATTCAAATAGTTTTTTACGAAATTGTGGCGGTGACCTAATTGTTTGCAATTCATGTGGAAGGTCGTTCCACTGTCGAATTGCATTGACAAAGAAAGAGCGCTCCATAACTAAACTTCTGTACCGTGGCAGAATTAATTTTGAACCTCTTCGCGACTGTGCAAATCGAACCATTTCAAAAAGGTATTCAGGGCAATTATTATGAATAATGTTGTGCAATGTAACCATATTCCGAAATCTATAATATTGCTCAAGGTCTAAGCCTAGAACAGTTTTTTTGAGATGGGATACACTATTATACCTAGGTATACCAAAAATAAATCTAATACAATCATTGAAGGCCACATTTAATTTACGTTTGCAAGCAAAATCAGCGCATGGGTAAACCGAGCAATTAAAAGTAAAATATGGCACTAATAAACTTTTTACTAGATGTATTTTCATATAACTATGCAAGGACCAAGCTGAAGTTCTAAAGCTTCTAAGGCCTGCATATATATGTTTAATAGTTGCCGTAGTAGCGTCACAGCAACTTAACGACGGATTAATGGTATATCCAAGGTATTTTAAATTATTTTTGTACGGAATAGATATGTCATTTAAAACAAGAGGAGGAAAATCCTCTTCAGATAACTTATACTTAGAACAAATCATACCTACACACTTAGAAGGGTTGAGCTTAAGTTTGTTGCAGATTGACCATTATTGGATGTTATATAAGTCTTCGTTTAAGCTGGCAACACAGTCTTCCAAAAGACCTATGGGCCTGGATAAATATATAAGCACATCGTCAGCATAAAGATGAGTGTGACAATTTACTACAGCCTCGGGCAGATCATTAATAAAAAGTGAAAATAACATAGGGCCTAGCACCGACCGCTGCGGCACACCGCAATTAGCTAAAACTGGACTAGACAAACCTTGGTCAGTGACGATGGTAAGCATCCTATCACATAAGTAGCTACGTATCAGCTTCAATGACGTAGAGGAAAATTTGAATTTATGTTTGAGCTTCCTTAAAAGGCTTGCATAATCGGCGCAGTCAAATGCTTTTGAGAAGTCCAACATGACCATTATGGAAATATTGTCACTGTCCAAAGCTAAACGTGCATCTGAGGTTACCTTGATTACGGTTGACTCACAGTTATGCTTCTGACGAAAACCAGACTGCCACTTACTTAGCATTTTGTTCGCTATAATGAAATTTTGAATTTGATTCGCTAGAAGTTTTTCGAGGACTTTGGACAAAAAAGGGAGAATACTGAGTGGTATCGGAGTGGTATTTTTTGGTATGGGTATAACTCTTGCTGATTTCCATATGACAACAAATTGGCTACTAAATATACATGCATTAAAAATATGGGTTATATAAGGCACAATGAGAGGAAGTATGAGCTTTAAAAACTTAGGGCAGATTTCATCTGTACCTAAAGCATCAGACTTAACTGATTCAATAGCCACAAGGACCTCAGAAGAATTTACGCACGCAAACGAGAAGCAACCGTCACACTCAGGTTCGAAAGAAATGGTTTCAGGCATAGTTTGCTGTATATTGATAGGCACAATACTTGCACGCATTTCATCAGGACTGAAGGCACATCCAGTACTAGATTTGCGTCTTGCAATACCTAATTCTTTAATGTTTTTCCACAGCTGCTTTGAGTCTAAGCCAGTATTTAATTTGTTCCAAACGTAGTTTCTTTTTGCTGCTCGAATTAAAGAATTAACTTTATTCCTGGATGCAGTATATTGGATTTTATTATAATTCGAAGGATTTCTTTTGAAGCGTTTGAAAAAGCGTTCCCTTTCGCATATTTGAGTTTTTATTGTATTAGTGAACCATGGACATTGCTTAGGTTGTAAATGTTTCGTTACAATCGGAACAAATGTATTATACAATTCACAAATAAAGCTGTTACATAAAAATACTTTATGATCAATATCTCGTGTAAAATAAAAATCATCCCAGTTCAAGCAAGCACAACTTTGGTAAAGGCTAGGATAACAAATATTGCGGAAAGACCTAAAAGTAAAAGTTTTGTCATAATTACAAACCAGAGGGATTGAACAAAATAAAAAGTCATGAGTGAAGTCCGAGGTGGAAGTAATTTGCTCAAAATTCGACAACTGATTACTGGAACTAAGAAGAAAAACATCTATAAATGAAGGGTTAGTTTGGGACTGAAAACAAGTCGGCATTAAAGTGTTAACTATTGAAAAACAAGTTTTATTCGATAAGAACGATCAAATAAATAAGATTCAATCCATCTGACAAAATTTATATGAAATCCTAGTTTATTTAATTTAATTTGTCAAATGCTTTACTAAAGTCTGTGTAGATACAGTCTACTTGCGACCCAGAAGCAATTGAACTTAAAGCAAAAGACGTAAAATCAAGAAGGTTAGAAACGGTAGATCTGCCATTAACAAAACCATGCTGACGAGTTGTTATGACTTCATTACTGCACACCTTAACTTGATCATAAATAATTCGCTCAAAAAGCTTTGGTATTGATGATAACTTGGCTATAGGCCTGTAATTAGAAATATAATTTTTTAATCATTTTTTAAAAATAGGACTTATAAAAGATTCCTTCCAAAATTTAGGAAAATAACCATCATTAAAAAAAGAAAACTGAGTGGTTTACTTACGATAAGACTACAATTAATTAAAACTGTCAGGTCCAGAACCAAAGTCATCATCAAGGGATACAATATATTTTACTATAAGTTCAGGGGTAAAAGATATTGCATCAAATGGAACCTGAGGATCAGTATTCATATACTCAAAGTAGTTGACATAAGGGCTAACACTTCAGTTGAAAAAGATTTTTTGAACAAATTAGCGAATAACCCAGCTATATTTGGGGATCGCTGGTGAGCCCGTCGACAGTCTTGAATTCTGATGGAAAACCATCCGACTTCTTTTTAGAGTTTATGAAACCCCAAAAATTTTTGGGGTCATGAAGAATATTGAGCTTCATTTTATTCAGATAGCCAGAATAAGCTGAAGCTGATTCAAGCCTAAATTCTTGGAAAAGCTGCAGATAAGCATCCAGGTCAATGCGGTCCTGACCGCATGCCTATTCCAAGCCCTATTGCAGCCGTTACGTACGCATCAACCGCAGATAAAGCATGAGGAGCATTTTGCACAACAACATTGCTACTGTCTGTAGTCAAGACTAAGTCCAGTTGTCGACTGTGGGAATTTTTAATACAACTAACTTGTTGTAAATTAGACAGGATTTCGTCAGCAAAAATTTGTTCTTGTCGAGTTATTGGACTAGATACATAATAATATGTTCCGTTGTCCGAAATATTCCATTTTAAGTCAGGCAAATTAAAGTCACCTAACAATAAAATATCGTCATTGGTATAAAGTTTGTCTATGACAAATTCTACGACCCTCGAAAGGTGCTCGTAGACTTCTGTGCTACTATTGGGAGGAATGTAGGCGTTAAGGATATACAAATTGGACTTAGAAAAAATTACCTTAACACATAAAAGTTCAATACTAGCAGCACAGGGAATATCAGTCAAAGAACTAGTATGACTATTTTTTATAGCAATTAATATACCCCCTCCAACAGAAGACGAGTCGTCCACATATCTGTCCCTACTAAAAACATTAAAGCTATTATCAAACTGATTGAGAAAAGAGAGATTGAGAAAAGAGCTGTTAAGCCAAGTCTCGGTAAAAATTATAATATCTTCAGAAAAGTTCTGAGTAGATAAAAAGATGTCATGCGCTTTTGAACGCATACCCCTTACATTTTGGTTGTAACGGGATAAACGATTTAGTTTTTTGGTCCAGAACGGACGTTCAGGTGTAAACGGGAGATAAAAATGGATCTAAGTTTAGGCATAGCTTTCAAAAAAATAGGAACAGTAGATTTAATAGCAAGGGGACTATTATCAACTGGACTAAGATTAGTGGCATTAAATGCTTCAGGTAAAGTTTCTAGGGGAAGATTTGGCGAAACTCTTTCAGGGATGTTGGCTTTGCAGTTCAGTTTTTTAGTTGGCTTGGTCTTCTTCTTTGGATTTTTTTTTCTTCCTAAGGGAATTAGCTTGTTTGGTGCCATTTGAAGCCGAGGGAGTGGATGCAGAAGCGGTAGGGACATCAATTACACTGGTCAAGACTAGTTTTGGTGCCGAGAAGCTGTGCCATTTTTTTTAACTAAGGACCTTATGCTGATTACATTATTAGCCAAAATTTTGATATCCTACATGTAGTTTTCTAGATTTTGCCTTGTAAAAAAAAGAACAAGTTTACATAAAAAACAACATTTTTTACATTATTATTTAAATTAAAACTTTCTTTTGCGCGACTTTCGTGATTGAGGTGTAGTGGGACTATCACGTTACATCCCCCAGCAATAGTCAGCCATATGCCGATCCCATCGGCCTTGGTATCTTTCTTCCATAGTTCTTAGGTCCTGGTGAAACCGCTCTCCTTGTTCTTCGCTATAAGATCCAAGATTGTCTGGGAATTGGTCAAGATGACTGTGAAGGTAGTGCACTTTGATGGACATATTACATCCTAAGTTTTTAAAGTTTCTAGCATGTTATTTACAATTTCAGAGTAGTTACTTGCCTTGTGATTTCAGAGAAAGTTTTCAGTAACTTCAACAAAAGAAGTCTTGCTCTCTTGCTCGATAGAACGTCACTTTTGTACCTGACTCCAACTAGTTTTTTTCTTTTAATTTAGAAGCCAAACCCTCTGCAGTTTCTTTAGGTAGTTCAAGATCCCTTATCAAGTCATTTAATTCTTCTTGGGTAAAAGGTTTTGGCACCGTAGATGGTATTCCTTCGAAATCGCTGTGGTTTACTCACTTCATTAATACTTTCTTCAAATCATGATTCCCGAATAGAACAAAATGCTGGAACAGGTACTTCTTCTGAATGTGGTAAGATTCTTCTAGCAGAATCTAAGTCTGGATAGTTATTTTTATAATGTTTACACCAGCCAAATTAATACAGCAGAAGTAATAGTCATCGAAGTGATCTATCTGTTCTTTCCATTGCATTGGCACTCCGAACCTCATATGGCTTCTTTGACCACTGATACACTGTTTAATTGTTCATAGCACATTTGAGGTATCTACGGCTAGTATTCATCTACAATTTCCGACTTAAAGTAAGCAAAATAAGCACTTTTTATAAAATCTGTTATAGGTTTTCTGAAATTTTTCACTGTGTATTCACCACAAAGGTAACAAAACACATTTGGATCATTGAGACAACTGCTTTGCGATGAAGACATTATATAAAAATCAATTTATTTATAGAAATCTATCCATAAAATAGCAAATCATGCACTCGGAAGTACTGATTACAGCGAATATTCAAAACTGACGGTTAATCAAAAATGACACGTAGGAAAAAAAAATTAAAAATATTTTTAATGTTAACAGGGCACTCCTAATACAAAACCACTAACGATATCTTGGCACCAAAAATTTTTCTTTGATTTGTTGACCTGTGGTATAGTATCATTGGATGGCAAACTATCGTTAGGTGAAATGGTTTCATTAAAATTGTTTTCAATTTGGGGACTTAAGACAAGATAATTGCTTAAAATATCTCTAAAATTAGTATTTAGATTGTTTAAATTATCCCCAAATTGTCGAAGAAAATCGACGGGGAAAGGGCTCTGCAGGATGGACAGTACCATTGCAGATCCGAACGGTCAGAACATAATAATTCTGTTACTGTGCTGGTCAAGTTTGCACAAGACGCGTGAAACATCTGCTCACACGGCCCTGAACAACGAAACATACGGACATAAGGACATGATTCGACAAGTCAGCCCTATATATTCTGTTTAGGCTCATCAAGCTCTATCATTTGATACACATTTCAAGCTTATATCGCTCATTTACTTCAAGACTGGCATAACTCAAAAAACGTGATTTTTTAGTTAATGATGCAAAAATATCCATTTCATGTTTTATTTTGTGTAAAAAAATCAGAAAATTGTCTTATAAACTTGCCTTGTGAAAAGAGTTTATGTAAACATACTTTTTTGAATTATCATGTAAAAAGTAATTTATTGAAAACTTTAAATGCGTTTTTCTCTCACTTTATGTTTTTTGAGTTATGCCAGTCTTGAAGTAAATGAGCGATATGTTCATTAATGAAAATTGACCCAAAAAACCGGTGAAAGCCTGCGTTTGGCACAGGATTCAGCAATGCAACCTCATATATTATATTTAGGCCTCTTCGAGTTCTATCATTTAGCATACATTTCGAGCTGTAATAAACTACAGTTTTAATTAAAACTACAAAATTGGCTTTAAAACCTGTATGACTCCACAGGTACCGCCAGTCGAACTAAAGAGTCTCCATCTCATGTACGGCATCTATAAGAGAGTTGATGAAAAAAATACCGTAAGTCTGCCGGACACTGGCTCTTAGACTATATCTCAATATATAACAATCTTGTGTTACGGTGTATGTCCGGGATAAACTCTGGAACTATTCAACCAATTTTTATGAAATTTGGCTTAAGTCTGTCATTTGGTCTAATTTAGGACATGAGATAGTTATTTCAATTAAGTGCATATTTAGGGTGGCCTTCATACAAAATTATTTTAAAAATAGCGTAATCACAAAGACCAGTTAATTAATTTACAGTCGAACTTCCATAACTCGAATCATCATTATCCCAAAAAAAAATTCGACTTACGGAAACTTCGAGTTACAGAATTTTTATTTTTGTTGAAAAAAAAAGTCAATTGCAAACATGTGCAGACATTTTCTAAAAACTCCATATAATAAGTTACAGTGAAGTAAAATATTCTGAAATCAGTGTCTGCAAATGTACTTTTTATTTTCAGTAAAAAATTACTCTAATCTGTTTAGTCTTATAGTGCTCAACAGGTGCAGTGCCGTTCGCTTGCAAATATAAATTCAATGTTCGGAAACCATTTTCTACATTATTCCACTGAACCGTCGCCATCACTCTTCATTCCGTTTAAGATTGGATCCACTGATTCAGGGCCACAATGCTCAACAATATCATCATCTGTGGGAAAGGCAGTTGTGCAAAGCCAGTGGCGGATTAATAGATTAGGGGGCCCTAAGCACAGCGGCTGCGTAGTCCCTTTGTTGCTTGGATTTTGAAGGATGAAAATAAAATTAACCAAAATAAATTTTACATAATAAATAAAGTTTATATTAAGTTAGATTCTATTTAATTTTCAGTAGGTAATTTTAGATTTAAAACATTCTTTTTCTTGCTTTATTCAGAGCAAACTCCGAGATTACATCGTCAAAATTTGTCTGACGAAGTATGTCAGCCTCAATACACATTATTGCTAAAGAATTAAGCTTGTCTTGGCAAATTTTTGTTCTTTGTGGATTCTCTAATCTTTTTAATTGCGAGAAGGATCGTTCAGCCGAGCAGTTTGTGATCATTAAACTGTGAAATATTCTAAATGCCACTTCTATGTTTGGGAAAACGCACTTCAATTTATCATCAATGATTATTTTATACAAATTAGAATGAGTGATATTTATTTCTGACGGCTCGTATTTCTCCCGAACATATTTATGGAAATGATTCAATTCGCCAAGGAAATTATTATCAAAGTCTTCCGGGTAGGCCGTTAAAAGCGATTCAATATCTTTTTGAGATTCTGTACGTGACTTATAAAGATCAACAATAAAAAAGAACATTTTTTTGAGACGTCATTGTATACGTTACCTCTTATTTGCATTTGAGAAATAAGTGTATCATTTATTACATTGAATGTCTCGATGCGGAATCTATCTCTCGGTTTCAAATCAACTTGAGCTGCATTTCCATCATTTACTTGTTTCTTCCTAGTACGTGCCCGAGCTTGCTTATATACTCCGGCAGGAGAATCTTTTTTTGCCTCACTTTAAAATTTTTCAAACTGATTTCTCATTTCAGCTAAATAATCAGATAAAGAGTGATATAAATCAGCACACGTTTCAAGGTCTAATTCTTCTTTTTGCAGCCCTTTACTGGTACATACATCGAAAAACTTGAAGAATATCATTCCAAAAAATAAGCATAAGTACAAACTCAAACTCTTGCATTTTGCTCGAAATATTTGGTGCTTCTAGCCTGGTCTCCCCTTAAGGGAGAGAAAGAATGAAAGAAATTTATGCGTATGTGATCAAAGGATCACATAGATGTAAAGAAAAATGAAAGCAGAGCCAAAGCAGCACTTAACGTTTGTTGTTTCTCGTCACTGTTTTTTTTATTTTCATTTCACTTGCTAATGCAAAAAAAAAAAAACAAAAAACGAAGGAGAGACCAAGCAGCGATAGAAGTAAAGAAAGAATGTGAAAGAAAAAAGATCAGTAGTAAACAAAAAATGTGAAAGAAAAAAATAAAACACGTTTTCTAAAAAACGCTAGTACAGAAAAGGAGGCGGGGGCCCCGAGCACGTGGGGCCCCAAGCACGTGCTTGTTGTGCTTATACGCTTAATCCGCCACTGTGCAAAGCTCATTATCTATCTACTTTAATATAATCCTGAAGAGTAGCATTGCAAGTTATTTTGTTCGCTTTTAACCATGCTTCGTAATCAGCTTCAAATAGTTTCTGATTTTCATTTAGGATTAATGCAATCCATAAGTGTAATATCCTGGTTTTCGTTTGCATATATGCGATTTAGTGCCTCTCTTACCATTCTGCTACGATAGAAAACTATATGATGTACAAAAAGGGATTTCTTCGAATATAAAAAAAGATTTCGAAACAAAAAAGCAAGTTTCTTTGAGTTATAGAATTCATATGTACAGTAAGGAGCAGAAATGAGTAGGGGAAGTGCGTGTACCTTGGACCGATTTTAAGTAAATCGTTTGCTGACTTCAAACTACGGCTGCTTTTTTTTCTCTGACGCCTCTATATTTTAAACTGATATTTTAGCTATAATGGCATGAATACAAAAAGCCGCAGTCTTTTTCCAAACCCACGTAAAAGACGTTTTTCTTTAGAATGCCAAAGTGGTCCAAGGTACAATCAGGCATTGTACCTTGGACCATGAGACTAAATTTACCAAAATTTTTCTTTCCTCTGTACTAAATACTTTTTTATGATCAATTTTGGACTGATATATCACTACAGTGCTTCCAGGTAATCAAAGTTTAGTTAAATGGCGAATTAAATTGGCTTTTCCGATCTTGTCCTTTTTAGCAGCAGATCTACCCCTTAAACCATTTTAAATAGCCTACTTTACCTTTACCGTCATTTTTGCTCCGAGGAATATTTCTGAATTACATTCATAATACATTTCACGACACACAAAAACTATGTAACTAGGATAGGTTCAAGGTACATTCCATGCATTGGTCCAAGCAGGGCCGTATCTAGGGGGAGGGGGATTGGGAGGGATAGAAACCCCCTCCCCCCCGAAATTTTTTGACGGACACTATATAGAAACGATTTTGCAAAGAATAGACACTATGTAAAATTGACTTTGAGAGGAAAACACAATACAAAAACGGTTTTCTCAAACGAACACACTATATAAAATCGATTTTGTGAAAAAAAGTCTGAAAAAAAGGTCATCAGATTTTTTAAATGATTTTTGATTAGAAGCAGTTGATAATCATCGATCTGTATTAACTTATCTTTATGTTTTAGTACCGTCAGTATGTGGGACATGCAGATTTAACTTGAAAAATGAAAATGTTTGTAGGTTATAAGCAGGGCAACATAAAATATTTACGAAAAACCTACGAAATATTTATGTAAATATGAACGAAAAGTAGGCAAATTATTGATGATAATATTTACGAAAAAAAAACAATATATTTTCTTTAATTTATTTTATTAACGCTCAGGAAAGTCATGGAAACGCTTACGATGAATAAGTATAAGTTTTCTCAAATTTTCAAACTAAAATGATCAACGGTAATCTTCAAAGGTTCTTATATGCGCAGCAAACGTACGTTCAACATCACGCGATGCTTAAGGTACATATCTGAATACTTCATTCCCATGTCGGAATCATTGGATTCACCCGTTTTTGGAATGCCTACAATTACTTTGAATTTGACAAGCCCAGTATTCAGATCGAACACATAATTGAATTTCCTGAGGAATTGTGGTTTGCTCGAAACTGCCTCAAGTCTAGGGCGGATTGATTCAAATTTTTCCAAAACATCAGTGAGAGATTCGCCCTTTGTCTTTGTTTTGGTTTGTGATTGTTAGATAAATGAACGCGAAAAACTATTTTTAGATCACGAATTCATTTTTTAGATTCGAATTTCTAAAATTGGTTTAAGTACCAAGAATAAAGGGTTTGCTTGTATTGGAGAAGGAAAGACCCATTATCCAACGCCGTAAAAGTGGCTCTATCCAGTGGCGTCAACTCGGTAGGGCTGGGGAGGGCATTGGCTCCCCCCAAGGATCTGATACTAGGTATTATTCAATACAACAATTCAATAAAACCATCTAATAGTGGTGGAATTATAATTCTTGCCCCCCCCCAAAGTTTTGGTGAAGGGACGCTCCTACTCTATCATGCTTGTTTTTACATTTAGTTAACTCTAAAAATTAAGTCGAAGAAGTATTATTTGAAGTATTATTTGCTACCACGGTCAAATGTGATGTGAATCCTCAAATTTTGTTTTGATTTTGTTTTTATATTTTTACGAACTTTTTTGTTCGTTTTCAGAAAAAAAAATATTAACGTCGGTGTATGCACATATGTACATCTGCTTATGTATGTACATGTGCTTATTAAAAATATAGTGCAAATTACGCAAACGTGTATGGTATATGCGCGTTCAACGTTCTAAATGGTTATCGGACGATAATCAAGTGTTTATCGTACGATAAACACTACATTATCGCCGAGAACGAGATATCGGTCAGGCCTTTTTCGTTCTCAGCCTCGGTCCTACGAGAAAAAATTTTTTTAATATCGTCTCGTTATCGTTCTCGGTCCCTATAACGAGAACGATATTTATCGGTTCTCGGTGAAGCACTAGTTTACATGTGTCAGTTTTCAGTATGGTCTGGTTATGGAACGTCGCCAATGGACAGTGGTCGGAGATCAGTACTCAAGTACTTGACAAATTGATAGCGAGTATGCCTCATCATTACAGCCAAAAGCGCCCCTCATAAATTATTTAAAATGCTTTAAGTAGCTTAAGTCACAAAAGTGTTCACTATAAATAAGTACAAAAAGAACTACCCAAGTTACTGAATATATGAAATAATTTAGTTTTGATTTATTTAGCTAGAATAAAGGATTTTCAAGTTTTCTGTAAACGATTTTTTTAAAAATTTTTGTTGGAAGAAAATACAACCTTAAAATCAGAAACATGTTTTTTTATAAACGAACTAACTGTATATGTACATATCGCGCACTTACTTCAAGAATGTTGTAACTCAAAAAAAGTGATTTTTGATTTACTGATGCAGAAATAAACATTTCTTGTTTTATTTTATGTGAAAAAATCAGAAAGATATCAAACAATCTTACCTTGTGAGAAGAGTTTACGTATGCAGACATACTTTTCATAATTTTCATATAAAAAGTAACTTATTGAAAACTTTAAGAGTTTTTCTCCCACTTTAGGTTTTTTGAGTTATGTCAGTCTTGAAGTAAGTGAGCAATAGTGCCTAGCATACTTAGTGTTTACAAAATTTGAAAGTGAGTTACTTTAAGAAAAGAAAAGGTCATCGGTTTGAAAAATTAAAGATATTGCTGCAAAAATTGATTTTCAAAAATCTCAAATCCAAAACCCCCCCCCGAAATAAAATCCTGGATACGGCCTTGGGTCCAAGGTACACGCCAAGCTCAAAATTTGGAAAATATTCAAAAAAAATTTTACCCTAGGAGATAATAAGATTTTAAGGTAATAAACTTGAAGAGAAACGTTGGGTACCGTTATTTCGTCATTGATCCCCAACACAACTAAATTACACATATCGTAAATCCACCTTGAAAATTTGCACAAAATTTACAAATCGCGTGAAAATTTCGTCTTCCTCAGTTGACGAAAGAACGTAAATCAAAATAGCTTTTATGCAGCGTTGCTGTAATCGGTTACATAAATAGAGAAAATTGTACTTTTACAATTTTTAGCTACACGCTGGCAAACATGAAATATCGCTGTTGGTCCAAGGTACAATCGGTCCAAGGTATGTACATGCTTTTCCCCTACATGTATGTACTTCTTGCATTCCTAAGCGCATAAGTATAGCAATAACAAAGCATATTCAAAAAATTTTTTTTTTGTTTCGTGCAATAGTCCAACATCAGGGGCGGATCCAGAAATTGGTTTTGGGGGGGGAGCTAAGACTTTTTTTTTTATTACATACTTTCAAAACTAACACATGACATAACTAAAAGGAATTAATAAAAACTTGCAGTAGAGTAGGTGTTTCATATTGTATTTCTTATTAAGAAAAAGCTATAAAGAAAAAAAAAAAAAAATACTGTACAACTGCATAAATTAGTCTTCTTTTTTTTTCATGGAGCAACTCCAATCGAGGTGGGTTTTTCCTTCCATATTCTTCTAAAACGTTCTCAGGATCGACCTTTATTAAGCTATGGATGTACGGACACTTATCCGTTTAGCCATTCGGTTCACATCATAGCTCTTATATATGATTTGATTAATTTGACATTCTTTTCTGTCCAATATTTTCTCTACAAAGCTATTTCTCCTTTGATAGAAAGATATTTTCATATTTTCTATCCCGATACTGCCTCAATGTCTGAACAACACTTTTTACCATAATGTAGCAAGTGTTTAGGTCAAGCTAAACTGCCTGAAGTTGACTGGCAAGCGGGATTGTCAGTTAAAGTACGTTATATGCAATTGTCAATGCCATGATGAAATTAAATTGGGCATATTATTTTTCAAATCGATCAAGGCAGACCGTCAAAAATTCATCGATTTGCTTGAAATTTACAGATACATACATATTACTCAATTACGCTCAATTCTAGGGGACCCATATATTTTATTTTGCTGAAATGACCCAATTTTCATCTTAAATTTGTCCTTTAAAATTATAAAAAAAAATTCTGAAAGGACTTTCTTCAAACTGCCGATATTTCCTTAATAAATAACGGAATTTCATAATTTTTTTTTTTCAAACTTTTCATAATTTAATAGATTCTATGAAAAAATTATATTTAGTGCAAATTAAATTGATTTGTAGAAAATATTGCTAATACCTATCTTAAACCAACTGTAAATTCTGAACTAGCAACGAAACAAAAAAAATATATATCAATGTTCGGCAAGTACATTTTGCTCTACTGTAACGCTAGAACTGCGTATTTTGATGTGATATTTTGGTGGGAGGTAGAGGAGGGTCTCTAGTATATATAGAGGGAATTTACGGATAAAGGACACTCCCGCAAAAGTGCCCTTATTCCACCCAACTACTCAATTAAAATTGTTGAATTGTTGATTTTAAAGAAAAATACTCTCCATTAAGATTAAGCCGTTTTCGACTGTTGGGACTTTTTTCAAATGTAGCTTAAGCCTTTTTGTGCTGATAAAAAAATTTCAAGAAAAAAAAAACTGATGCACTTAAAAAATTTTTGATTTGAAAAAAATGTCTCTGGCTTACGATATCAGCAATATTTTTTACAAAACAATTTAGTTTGCACTAAAAGTCAACTTTTCATAAAATCCATTGAATTATGAAAAGTTTGAAAAAAAATATGAAATTCCGTTATTCATTAAGGAAATATCGACAGTTTGAAAAAAAGTCTTTTGGGAATTTTTTTTTTAGAATTTTAAAGGACAAAGTACAAATGACCATAAATTTGAAAATTGGGTCCTTTCAGCGAAATTAAAAAAAATATGGGTACTTATATCGATGACGTTGAGTTGATATTTATTTTGATTTGAAAAATAATGTGCAATTGACAAATTGCTGCTAAAAGACCAGCAGAGTTTGCTGACGGCGAAACTTGGTCCAATGATTCTAGAAATCGTACGACACCGTCAAATAGGTTATGGAACTGCAGAAATACGTCGTGCCCTTCTATCCATCTTGTGTCACTCAACGTCCTGAATTTTCTTTTGTCTTTAGGGTGAGTCTCCAGTTTCATTAATTCTGTCCGTTTGCAAGACTCATGCACAATAATTTGTATAGATTAGTGCAGATACAGTGCCCTTCATATTCCGAATAATTTGTATAGATTATGACTTGGATATAGCCAAATTTAGCTTGTGAGCAGAACAGTGCATATATATGATAAAAGGTTGCAATTCTTTTATGTGTGCTTGCACTCTTTACACTTACTTTCTTCAAAGCTTTTCAAGTTTTTAAAAGGAAACATTAATTAAGTCAAAATGTAATTTTATCTAGTGTCGGATCATTTCATTTTTGGGGGCTGAAGCCCCCTAAAAAGCCCCCTAACCCCCTCTAAATCCACCACTGTCCAACATGCCACTACGTGAAGCTCTACCGTGCTTGACTATTTGTCGGTGAAAAATGCTAAGGCACGGTTAAAGTTCTCCCGGAAACATAAAAATTTGACTGTAGACAACTTCAGCTTCGCTTTCAGTCCGACGGTAAGCAGGGGGGACCATCCAAAGGCACCATGTTAAGCAAACAGTCACGCACGGTGGAGGAAACGTCATTGTATAGGGTTGCTTCACGTGGTGGCATGTTGGTCTATTGCACGAAATTGATGGAATAATGAGGAAAGATGACTATCTGAACATTTTACAAACCCATCTTCCCGATTTTGTGGAGATGAGCGTCTATCCTGAAGAAGATATAATATTTCAACAGGATTATGACCCAAAACACACCTCTGAAATCGTGCTAGAATGGCAGTCTAGACAAAATTTTAAATTAATGCAGTGGTAGCACAAAGTCCCGATTTCAATCCTATTGAGAATTTGTGGTCAATCGTGAAAAGACGGTTGGGACAAAATCAAACAGCCCCATCGAAGCTGAACGAGTTCTGGTGCCGTATACAGCTGGAAACGTATCCCAAATGAATTCATACAGAAGTTGGTCGAAGGCATGCCAAAGTGTATGAAAAATGTTTTAAATAATGAAGGGCAATGGACTAAATATTAAAAAACATAACTGTTATTAGTTGTTAAAAGGTGCAAATTTGAGTATTTTCGAGTGTTTTGCTTTAATTTTTTTTCTCTCTCTAAATACGTAGCTTTTTGTTTTGTATTATATACCATCATGTTAAGAATTAAACAAGGAATAAAAAAAATAAATTTTTTTTGAATATGCTTTGTTATTGCTATAAAAGAAGTACAAGCATGTACTCATTTCTGCTCCCCACTGTATGTATGTTTCGTTCGAGTTATGGAGAGCTTCGAGTTATGGAGAGCTTCGAGTTATGGCAGTTCGAGTTACGGAAGGAGAATTGTATGTTATTTACTCTCTTAACGCTACTGCCAATTAGTTCGAGTTAAAGAAAATTCGACTTATAGACGTTCGAGTTATGGGAGTTCAACTCTATTTGGAATTTACACGGCGTATCTTTTATATTAGCTGCAAAACTTTTACTTATGGTGCATATTTAGGGTGGCCCTCATACAAAAATATTTTTAAAATATCATTTTCGCGAAGACCGGTCAATCGATTCACCTAGAATTTACAACACGTTTCTATTATATTAAGGGGAATATCTAAGACTATCAATGCTCCAAGTCATCCACCAGATAACGATCTTCAAATTATGATGGTTCTATTTTCACCTCCAAGTGCAATTTTTTTTTTTTTTTTTTTTTAAAGCTAACAATTTAGGGGATAACCCTTTGACACGTGGTGTGTTAGCTTCGAAAGGGGAGACAGAAGAGTGGGAATAAGGTTAGCGTATAGAGCAGTGATATCTAGCGCAACGATAATAATGCAACTTGTCCAATAGAACTGGAATATGATACGGCTGAAAAAGTTATATTACCGTAGAAACTTTCAATATGTATGGACTTCTAACAGTGGCGTCAATTCGGTAGGGCTGGGGAGGGCATTCCCCCCCCCCAAGGATCTGCTACTAATATATAATAGTGGTGGAATTATAATTTTCGTCCTCCCCCCAGTGTTTTGGTGAAGTGACGCCACTGTCTTCTAAGCTTATTTTATATCACCCATTACATTCTGATATAATCGATATATATCTTTAAGTGATGACTAATTTTTATTAACTATTTTTTTAAATGAATCTAAATTTTTTTAATTTCAGAAAACTTGGCTTAGATTTAGTACCACGTGTAGGTGCTCTAGCGGTCGATCCACACAATATTGGCATAGTTGGGCTTTATCAAGTGCACGTGACAAGCGCAGACAATGCCAAAGCTTCATCGGTAAACATTATCTCAAATGTTTGATGAATCGTCTGTGCTATTTTTAATTTTTTTCCCGCTTTATTTTTACCTTAGAGTCGTGGAACTTTACGTCGCAAAACACAAAGAAAAATTTTAACGCATCATTTATATTTTTGTATGCGTGATTTTGGACATCGCATTGGGGGTGATGATGCTGAGGTTTATTTCTTTCTTTACGATGGCAATCCCTCACATATGAAGGCACTTTCTGAGCGTTTTTTAGTTAAAATCTCTAAGGATGGATTTTCCAACTACATTGAAAAGTTGCATAGCAATTGCACCGTCTTTACAGATTTAGGAGCTGCTGATTTGAATGAAGATTTATATCTGGTAGCGGTTGTAATGCGTGTTGGAAAAATTATACATTCTGAATCGGTGAAAAAATTAGAAAAAGGAAATAACTGTTGTAATGGTGCGACATATCGGCGACCTTTTGGAATGGGTGTACTGTCCCTCAGTGAAATTTGTCAGTTTGACAGCACAGTTGAGTCAGAAGAACGAGAGTATAATTTTAAGGTAAGTTCAGAATTGGAGACTTGGGAAAATCATCTGAGGTTAACGTTAATATCCATTATTAAACTTTTTTTTTTTTGTAGATTCATCAATGCGAAGAAAAAGATTTTCATCAACTACATGAATTTATCATTAAAAAATCAACTGGGAAATTTTCACCTGTCACTACTGCCAATCAAAATGTACATGGAATTGCTGTATCCCTAAAGTTGTTACATGGTGGCTTAGGACAAGCACGTCAAGAACAACCGTTACTTTTCCAAGGTACCACAATTACACGCAAAATGGGCTTTCCAGATGTCATTATGCCCGGTGATGTGCGCAATGATATGTTCATCACACTTGAACGTGGTGAGTTTGAGCGTGGTGGCAAAAATACAGCCAAGAATATACAAGTAACCGTTGTAGTACTGGACGTTGCTGGCAACGTACTCGCCGAATGTCTTTGGGGTGCTTCTGGCATGGATTCACAAAATTATTATAAATCAATGATACTCTACCACCAGAATTCGCCATGCTGGAATGAAATGCTACGTCTTAGCGTGCCAATTGATAAATTTTCAACAGCACATGTACGCTTCGAGTTTCGCCATTGCTCGACGCGGGATAAATCTGATCCGAAACTATTTGGTTTCAGTTTTGCCCGACTAATGGAGCCAAGTGGAGCGACACTAACCGATGGTCAACATGAGTTATTTGTTTACAAGTGTGAGGATGCGTCAAAACTATTAGCTGCCAATTATTTAAAACTTCCAAGCCTACCTAAAGATCCACACTCCAAGGTGGAATGTTCTTCCATTTTTCATCGTAGCTCTAAAGAAGTCTTCGTCATAAAATCAATACTTTGCTCCACCAAACTCACACAAAATGCCGATCTGTTGTCACTTTTACAATGGCGTGCACATCCAGAGACTATACAGGATTCATTGACCGGTGTTCTACGCCTAAACGATGAAGAATTGGTCAAATTCTTACAAGATGTGCTCGACGCCCTGTTCGCAATGTTCTCAAATGAAGAAGGCAATAGCACTCAATATTCAGGTTTAGTTTTCCACGTACTAGTTAGCATCTTTAGTCTGCTACAAAGTAATAAATTTCAACATTTTCGTCCGGTAATGAATGCCTACATTGAAAATCACTTTGCAGCGGCTCTTGTCTACAAAGGACTTATAACGTCAGTCGAACATATGGCTGTATTTATGACAAAAGCCGAGCATCCAGATCCATTTCAGAAATGTTTTGGTTCACTGGAGTATATCTTTAAGTTATTGATACAATCGCGAAAACTTTTTGCACGTGCCACAGGTGGTCAGTATGAGGATTCGTTTAGAAGAGATTTGCATTCACTTTTCACCGCACTAAATGGCATGTTGGCGGTACCTTCGTACGATGTAATTATTCCAACTCAGGAAGCTTTGCTTAACTCGACTGGTGTTGTGTTGGAACAATTGAAAGATACGTTGCCAGCTCCAGAACTGGGTATGTTAGCACGTAATATGCTAGATGCCATACCCAGAGATGCGCCTATACGTCTGATACAAGCCAAATTAAATGCAGTCAAAGATTTAGTATCTGGCGAGTTATTTCATGAAGATGGTAAGTTCACGCTCAAATAATAATATCATTATCTAATATAATTATGTAAGAAAAAAATTAAGGTACATTTCGATCTTGGGTCAAAAACGTTTTACTTTTAAATCGCTTGATTAAATTCAGAACACATTCACAAATTATTTTAAAACTCAATTTTAAAAGAAGAAAATATATAACTTATGACATTGATTTATTTTCTCATTTGCAGACTCTCGTACTGTTGTCCTCTCTGTCGCTTGTAAACATTTACGCATGCATTTGGGTCGTCGTGATGAACTCAAACTCTGTGCCGAAATAATCTCAGAAATACTAACACACCTTTATGATCTTCAGCGCAAGCAAAAAGAAAAAGTTACCAACACACTGCAGCACGACTTGGACTCCTTGTGCAAAAATATTTTAGGAATTCTTATAAAAACCATCATTATTATTATAGATAGCCCAAATTCAGTGTTACCACAATTGGTAGCCTGTCTCTTAGGTCTGCTTCAACTACTCGATGAAACACACTACAAACGCTTTTGGGATGAACTTTCTCCAAACAAAGATCCGCGTGATCTTAAGGATTTTCTAAGTAACTTATTAATTGTCTTTGAAGAACTACTTTCACAAGATTGGGTAGTATTTCCAACTGATTGGCTGGTAATGAAATTAGCCAGCAATGATGTGCTACGTAAAGCACTTGAAGAATTTGCTAAGCCATTGGTTTATCGCTTCTTGGGATCCATGTCATTTGACTCACAATTGTGGTGGTCATATTTCAGTTTAGCAGTGACTTTTCTTACACAGCCGTCCTTGCAACTCGAACAATATCGTGAACCTAAACGACGTAAAATATTACATTCGCACGGTGACATGCGAGTTTTAATGGGCTTTCAAATTCTCAGCATGTGGTCACAATTGGGTGAGCAGAAATTGCATTTCATACCCTCTATGGTAGGGCCATTTCTGGAAGTTACTTTGGTTCCAGAACCTGCGTTAAGAAAGGCAACTTTAACGGTATTCTACGATATGATGCAATGTGAACAGGTAATTAGTAGTATATATTTTATTAAATCTTTGCAAAATTTATTCCCTAAATCAACTAATCATTTTCAGAGTGCTCGTGGTTCATTTCGTTTAGTCGAGAGTGAACTTATCGACAAATTAGATTTGTTGATCAGCGAAAATAAAGGAGACGATGAATATCGTGAACTTTTTAGTACCATGTAAGCTATGATTTTGAAACAATTTGTACTTTTACTAACTAATGTGTACATATTGTGTAAATTGTGAATTTTATTTAGATTAATAATTTAAATCATTAATATTTATTTGTTGCATTCATTCACGCTCAAACCATGTTTAATACAAATTTGTTAAATAATTCAACAGGGAACATCTAAGCTTGGTGTAAGTTTGTATTTTTACTCATATGATGCTTCGTAGTTTTAGATTTTTTTTTTTTCTTTCTTTCGATTTTGTTTTAACTTGATGTAAACAATTTGTCACAAATCAAATGTAATATAATGTAATTGCAGTAAAATGCAATTATTTAAGTGGTTAAGCAATTTTTCAGAAATTTTTGAATTCCTACCAGGACCCCGGCTTTGACATGAAACTCTGGGCACTTGGGAATCATGCATATTTCGACCAGTAAGTCCTTCGACCTCAGTCAAAATCGTAGATCTTTTAGTAGAAACGAAACTATGTATTGAGACCTTCAAACAACATACATATGTACATAAATATGGGTAAAAATTTTACCAAGCGATACCAAAACTTTCAATACAAAGTAAAACATCTGTAGGGGGGCACACGCGCGACTCCGGCCGAAATAATTTGAATTGGTCTCTGTAACTTTGTGCGCATATTCTGAATGCCTTAGGTATTGATTTCAGTAATAGTACAGGATTCGAATTTTCGGACAACATAATTCAGGATCCCTCTAAAAGCGCTATACTGAAAGATATGTAGTGCACAAATAAACTAGAAATGGTTCGGACAAGCGTTAGAGAAAATGTTGGCAGATTTTGATAAAGGAACGTTGCATATCCAATATACACAAGTAAATATTAAAAATCGATGTATAAAGTTAATGTTTCCAAATTCAATACGGAAACACTTGGTGAAACCAACCAGCATGTGGTGGGGTGGAAAAAATAGAACAGAATATACCTGACTTCGTATATAGGGTTATTAGTTTAAAATTTGTATTACCTTTTTAAGTCATATTTTCAATCACTTAATGCTAAGAATATAGTACTTAAATAATTTCAATTGCAAATGAAGTCAAAAAGTTTTTTGCGAAAGAAAACATGTTTGAGGTGGTATTTGGACCGCTATATTAAATTTTTCAAAAAGTTTCCTAAGACATTATAAATATTTGCGACTCTGTAGATCCTCCTAAAATAATTTTTCATAACATTGAGTTATGGATCAAGAGCTGAAAAGTTCCATATCTATCATTGAGTCATATTTGGAGTTATTTTGACCCCTCTGGGGTCTCTGGAATAAAACATACGATACTTGTCCTTGTGTGAAAATGGTCAGAGTTTAATGGATGGTATTTTCGACCGATGCAAGACTTAACGAACTTTAATAATAAATGCAAGATATTTTTGATCGAACAAAATAAAACCATTATTTTTAGCCGAAAAAATCAAAAATAACGGCTATATTTAATCGACAAATTAAAAACTAAACTTGACGGCCAAGTAGGATTTTAAAAAAAAAATATTTTAAAACTAAAAAAAATTAGATATTATTGAATCTAGTGAAAAAAGAAAATTGTAGTAGCTTTCGTCTTAGATTTTTTAAAGAATTCGCCACTCCTATAGTGTATATAATGCACATATAAAGAATCGTAAAATTTAAGCGAGATTTGTATGCCTTACTAATTTTCAGCAATATTTGTTATTATTTTTTTAAAGTATATTGATTTGTTTTCTAAAAAATAATCATTTAACTTAATCCAGCCTATTGGAGAAAGTTCAGACAGAGAGTCCAAGTTGGAGAGAAGCTGGTACAACTTTCATAGGTTCAGTCACACGCCTTTTAGAACGTTTATTAGACTATCGCAGCGTTATGCAGGGCGAAGAAAATCGAGACAAGCGCATGTCTTGCACGGTCAATCTGTTAAATTTTTATAAAAATGAAATTAATCGCAAGGAAATGTATTTAAGGTATGATAAAGGACCAAAAAATATTTATTCAAATCATTTGCAAACGATAATATTTAATGCTTTCAACAGATATATTTATAAACTACATGATTTACACTTACAAGCTGAAAACTACACCGAAGCAGGCTTCACTTTGAAACTATATGCCAATATGTTGAATTGGGATCGAGAATCGTTAAGTTTTGCTCCCAGCGAAAATGTCGGTCAACCTGAGTGGCAACGCAAAGAGAGGCTTTACCACGAGGTATATCCTAACTAAATAATTTTATTTGTATATAACCTTTCGGTTCCACATTTTTCATTAACTTTTTTAACTTTTTTTTTTGAAGATTTTAAAATATTTCGATAAAGGCAAATGCTGGGAGAAAGGAATTCCCCTATGTAAGGAACTTGCACTACTATACGAAACGCGTCGCTTTGACTACAATAAACTGAGTGAGATTTTAATTTTGGAAGCAAAATTCTTTCAGAATATTCTGACGCAATTGCGTCCAGAACCTGAATATTTTCGAGTCGGTTTCTACGGTATGGGATTTCCTCTTTTTGTTAGAGTAAGTTATATAAAACGATCTTATCAAAACAAAATTTAATTTAATCGTTAATTTAAACAGAATAAACAGTTCGTATATCGTGGTCTTGAATACGAACGTATTGGTGCATTCACACAACGTTTGCAAACTGAATTCCCAACAGCTCAAATTTTGTCAAACAATAGCCCACCAGATAATTCAATACTCTCAGCACCAGAACAGTATATACAAATTAGTAATATTCGTCCCATGGGTGATGCGCAAGCTTTAAAGACAGCAATGGTTCCGGTTCCAGAGAGGATAGCACGTTTTTATGAGGTAAGAATTATTGTCAAACTATACGGCAGCAAAAACAAATTAAAAAACTATACCAATACATAAATATTAAATTTAATATTTACTTTATTTTTTTCTTAGGTCAATGATGTTACACGTTTCATCTATGACCGACCCATTTACAAGGGACCTATAGATAAAGAGAACGAATTTAAATCACTATGGATTGAACGTACTACACTAGATATAGCATGTCCACTACCCGGCATACTGCGGTGGTTTGAGGTAAAACAAAAATCTGTGCAAGAGATAACTCCCGTGGAATTTGCCTGCGAAACAATGAATAATGTTGGCAAAGAACTCTGGGACCTAATAGTTCAATATCGTAGCGAGCCTAAGCGCAATATAAATCCGTTCTCAATGCGTCTCCAGGGTATTATCGACGCCAATGTTATGGGTGGAATTAGCAAATACCAGGAAGCATTTTTCACCGAACAATTTCTCAAATCTCCTCAGGGCAATGGACAACAAGCGAATGTACAAAAATTGAAAGGACTCATCTTAGAACAAATTCTTGTGCTGGAACAAGCACTCGAGCTACATGGTCAATTGGCACCTTCAGGTGTACAACCATTGCACAATCGGCTGCTCGAACGTTTCTCGCAATTAAAACAGAGTTTATCTGGTTTGGGGCGTTTAAAACGTCAACATTCTGAAAGTATTGTAAATACACCACTACCCCCATTGCCCACTGAAAAACGAACTATGAGTCTTGGCAGCGGTAGCAGCAGCAATACTATGCCGACACCATTGACATCCAACTCATACGCTGTTTACGAACACGATGACATCTATACGCGTCCTGGTGATATGATACGTCCACTCGAGACAGGAGGTAACAATTCCTTGGGCTATATAGCTGCGCACAACTCCTATCAGACACTTAGCAAAGAAAGTCTTAGCATACCAGAAATAACAAACCAGCAGCATCCAGCACCTCCAGTACCAAATCGTCCCAGATCCACTGGTTTTGTTGGCTCAATAGATAGCCCAGAGATACCACCAAAGCGTAATCTTAATCAGCCTGGCTCGCCAACCGCACCGCCCTTACCTCCACGAGGCATAACACCGGACAAGCGCGCTTCAAATCCAATAGTCTTTAATGATTTTTCAGCTCATACAGAATCACCAATGTCCAGCATGCAAAGACGCATGCAGTCACATCAGCAACAAATTTCGATGCTTCAACAACAGCATCAGCACTCGCATGGACAAAAGTATGCCGTAGTAGATATTAGTTTCGACGATCCAGAATCCGATCATTTTCAGCAACATCAATCATCGGCAACATCACAAATGACAAACAACATCGACCAGGCGCACCTCAATATTTGCTATGCTCCACATGATTTTCGAGACTCAGGCATATCCACCACAAGTTCGAATGAATTCAATCAATTGAATGAAACATCCTCAAACTCAACGCATCGTGAACACTGTCGAATGTCCTCCAATGGAGGTTTGGAGACAGCTGCTTTTTCGCTCAACAATACCGGTTTCAATATAACTCATCGTGAAAACTCAGCAAATTCTTTTGATATGGAAGATTTGCCTATGCCACCACCACCACCTATACCACCAAAATCGTTAAATGTTATCGGCATGCATGATGCTCATGCGCAGCACCATTCATTAGAAGAACTCAACCTAAATTTATCAATGCACCACAACCATGTTCAGGAACATACTCATCATCACAATCACCATAACGGCGGTGCTGCTGTTGGTGACGGTTACGTAGCACCAAAAATAATTGGAACAACCGTTGCTTTGAATAGTCCTAGTGGTGGTGATGGTAGCACTTTTTGAGTTGCAATATGTCGCTGCCATCCACCACCAGCACAAACTCAACCAACACCAACGGATTCATCGTCATCATCGCCTCTGCCACCACCACCACCTCCAATACTTTTCCAAGCACAGCAACCATCACATCATTATTCCCATCATCAGCAACAGCAAGTTCATTTTACTGATACAACTTCCGATTCCTACTCGTCATCATCTCCACCATCACCACCAACAGTTAACGTACATCGAAGCATCGCTCCATCTTCCACTCCCACTTCTATCGAGCATTGTTCTTGCGGTTTAACATTTTCGGTAGATCAGTCATCACCAACTCATGATACGCTAACACATCAAACATCGAATCACATTCATACAGAAACACACCTTCACCAACCTCAACCGCAATGTTTACATAATTCACATACTCAACAAAATTCGGGTTTCTCTTAGCATTCGCATTGAATCGCAACCTAGGACATTAGAATAAAAGTAAAAGTTTTGTAATTAAAATATTATGAAAATACTAGGCTATTCGGCTAAAATTAGAGAGAACCTTCTATAAGTACGTACATCTACAGAAGTAACAGTTTAGCTTCCAGTATATAAAAAGGTCAAATTGTTTCTGGAAAGATCTTGTTGAAACTATAAAGGCGACGATTATGTAAATATATGACTTAAATATCTGCAAAATTAATGTTTACGGCGAATAACAGTTCCCCTCAGTTTCAAACATATTGAAACTTAATGTTACCATATTATTCGTGGTAGAAATCAACCATTACCACTTTAACTCGCAGACTTACAATTTAGTCATATATAGAATACATACGGTCGCCTTAGAAATGCATAATCGAACTCTACAACATTGGTATTCATATTGAATGAAAATGGAAACTCATTACCTATGTACGTAACACATTTAAGTTCGGTGTCAAAATTTGCTCGCGTTAGGATCTCATGATATATGCGGTTAAATGTGTCAAAAACACCGATGATGGGTAACTTGATTTATTAATACTAGACTAAATTCCCATCCCAGCTTGGAACAGGTGGTAAAGTTTGTAGCAATTAGATTTCTGCTTGCCAAACGTTACCCTTTCCTTAACTTAAAGTTTCATGTTTGTAGCTTGTATGGGAAGTGTCAAGCCCCTTCTTGCTAATCTTTTATAACACAGTTTTATAGTTTGTTTTTGTTTGAATTAGAGGTGCTACATCTCCGCTTATCTAGCCCACTTTTTTGTCTAACGATTGGACAATGTCTCTGTACAATTTTTACGTAAAATATCTCTTCGTTGACATAAAAATTAATTTTTTTAATTGTGCTTTTTGTAACTCGGTCTTGTAGAGTTCGCTTTTTTCAAATTTGGGATTCCTGACACATTTAATCTCGCAAATCTTACATAATGGGAACTTGTTAATTCCGAACTCAATTTCAGCTCAAGAAACTACGTTGAACATGAAATGAACCTTGTTGAACTGTTTAATTGATATTAATCTATTCATAAGATATTTTTAGCATAAGATGTTTTTAGCATCTAAGTATACAGTATAAAATCTTATAATTAGTATTAATATATAAGTAAGAAACGTTAAGCAAGTGTATCTATTTTCCAATTTTTGTTCTATATCAGTGACAACAAGGTAAAACAGCATTATTCCATCTGAGATCACGAGGCAAAACAGCAAAGCTCCTATGTTAACATAAGCTTATGCTACTTTAAGGTGTTAACACAGATCGACTTTACAGCAGTAGTGCCGCCAGGGTCACATGTATGAGAGAAATTGCGATGCTAAAACCCGTAAGGAGCAAAACGCTACATTGCTGCCATTTTTACAAAAAAGGAGGAAACGGTTTAATTTGGGTGTAATTCACTACTTTTTTTAAGGTGGAAGTATTACTTTTAGAGTTTTGGTTTTGAATTAAAAATGGAATTTGAGACGGATAGACAAAACTACTAGTATAAGGGATTCCACAGAACCATTCATTCCCACTTCGACCTCCAACTACTAAAGGCGTAAAAAAGGAATTGAATAAACATTTTATCTGTTATGTATTAAGAGAAAAATCTACTCTGCCAAAAATATTCAATTATAAAATGATCCTTGAACCCATTTTTTTTTTTTTGTAAAATCAAATGAAAATGTGCTTGCATTTTATGCAATTCGGTTTTTAAGTTTTGTTCCAAATGATATTATGTACGTTGTTTTTTATATAAAACATTACTCAGACCTAGTTTAAACTTAACTAATGCAATTGAAGTTGTGAATTTTTGTCTAAATATTTACTAAGGCAAAAGGAATTTGTTAGTTCTAATGCAATAAAAAATGTGGAGAAAAACCATCATTAACAACAAAAAATGGGAATTGTGCAAACACATGATGTTACTAAAACTTAACATTTAAACGATTATATGTAGAATATCGAACAACTTCTGATTAAATACTTGAAAAAATAAAATCAAAAATTATTGAATAATTTAAGCCAATTTTTTATAATCAGTACATTTTTATCTGAGGTTAACTGGAAAATTCTGCGGAATTCCATCAATCTTTTCAAATGTCTAATCTCAGGTAGAATTTAACTGAACATAGAAAAAAGCCCTAGGATCTAAGCAAACCTTAATTATATTAAACACCATTAATCATATACATACATAATTGAAATTCTCCACAAAATTATATAAATAAATCATACTGAATTATAAGAAAATTAGAAATAAATATTAACAAATATGAAAACTCTTGTAAAAAAAACCTATATACACTTTGGCATGCAAATATCAAATTGAGTGCAACATTTGCAGAATTTACTTTATAATATACATACATATGTATGTGAAAATTTTTTAAATCCGTATTTGTTTAGAATTTTTGTACAGTTTATATACATACATAATATACACGTATTACACCAAATAGTTATGTAGTAACTGGTAATAATATTAAAGTATACTTTACTAGTCAACTAATAAGATATAGTAAGCATGAATTATATCATAAAATAAATTTAAAATTGAAGTAAACATTCATATAAATAAAAATATTGAAAAATAAAGTGCTAACAAATATAGTTTTGTCTATTTTTTAATTTGTTGCAAAAGTGGTATCAATACGGCTAAAATTCGTAAAATTGCTTAAGAGGTAGTTTCATCTCAAGGGCGGATCCACGGGGGGAATAGGGGAAATCCCCCCACCCCCAACAGGCTCAACAATACACTAGAGAACTTCAAAATTTTAAAAAACCATTCAACATCTGGGAAACATAGAGAAAATTTTGAAGTGTCTAGTAATGCCAGAGATGTGTAATTTTTCAGTTTGTTCATACAAAGTTAAAAATTAATTTGATTAAATTTAATATACAAATGTTATGTTACACTTTAATATAGCTGAAGGCCTGAGTAGCCAATGCTATAAGTTTTCTTTTTTTGTTAGTTTTAATTTTATAAATTTAACTATCAATGTTAATAAATAAATAAATAAATAAATTTTGCTGTTCAAGTTCCAATCAGAAACGTTTGTTTGCGTCCACAGTGTACGTTAAATATGGATTCGAGCAGCAACTTGAATTTTCATACAAGAAGCTGAATTATGAGTGGCTATAGTGAATGCGAGAAACGGCGCTGAAATTTTGCTAGTCGTTCGTATTTTGCTGTTAACTATATACAGAAAAATTAACGAGCTCTAGAAATTTACTTGAAATTTCGAGATTTGTTGAAAAACAAAAGCAAGAACACCAACAACAACAAAAATAACAACAGCAACAGTATCAACAATAACAACAATAAAAACAATAATATATTTGTTTGCGGTGGTATTTTTCACAAAAAAACTAAACATTTTAATAAAAAATCAAGCAATCCAATATTTCAAGTAAATTTCTAGAGGTCGTTAATTTTCCTTCCTTAAAAAATCCGGTTGGACAAGAAAAAACTAACTTAGAATAGCATATCATTTGAAAGGGCATAAAATGCAGTGGGTGATCATATTATTAGAACCACTACGTAAAAAACACATTTGTTCAACTTATATCATGATAAAAGTATGAAACTAAAAAAAAATGTCCAAATATATTTATTTACTTGTTTCTAAGGGGTCTAATTGATAAAATAAAAATACAAATTAAGTGTTCCTGTTTGTATTTATAGAACTAAAAATACTTGTAAAGGAATATTACAAAAACCTTGTTGAACTGCCTTTTGCAGCAATAAAATGTGATATGATATGAAAAAAAGCATTTGCAATAGATAAAAGGTCACAGGAACTAGACTTTTTAAAATCTCGAAAAAGTATATCTATGGTTTCATACCTAATTTTAAATTGAATGTCTTTTTTAACATATTTTTAAGGTTTCAGCGACACAATAAAGCTAAAAGGGTGTTTTATTCATAAATTATATAGTCATTGGAGTACTTCTCGACAATAAATCTCCTTAAAAACTCTGATTTGTCAGACAGAAGATGAATCGTACTCAGCAGAGTCGTTGAAACTTTAAAAATATATTAAAAAAGACATTTAATTTAAAATTTGGTACGAAACCATAGATATACCTTTTCCAGATTTTAAAAAGTCCAGTTCCTGTGACCTTTTGTTTATTGCAAATGCTTTTTTCATATCATATCACATTTTATTGCTGCAAAAGGCGATTCACCAAGGTTTTTGACATATTTCTCTACAAGCATTTGCTCACCAATTAAAACATGTATTTCAGCCAAATCCCCAGGGCAACAGCTTCGAAATACCACAAGAAACTCAAAATATGAGACAAATTCTGTTGCGCTTCACAACTAAAGACGTTAAATTTTTCATACAAACGCAACTTAACAAGAAGAAAGCACCTGGTCATGACCTTATAACTGCTAACATGCTGATTGAATTACCTTGTTGTGCAGTCAAACATTTAACCATACTTTTCAATGGTATTACTCGATTGGGCCACTACCCAGAAGTGTGGAAAATGTCTCAAATTACCATGATTCCTAAACCTGGGAAAAATCCCACACAAGTTTCATCATATCGGCCAATAAGCTTGTTGCCCACCACATAAAAACTTTTCGAAAAGTTGCTACTTTCGAAAATTATGCCCCACATAACCCAAATTAGCATAATACCTCAACACCAATTTGGTTTCCGCAGGAAACACGGAACTATAGAGCAAGTTCACAGGATAGTAGCGCAAATTAGAAAGACATACGAAGATAAAAAATACTGCTCTGCAGTGTTCCTTGATGTAGCGCAAGCTTTTGATAAGGTGTGTCACGAAGGACTTTTATATAAAATTAAAAAATTACTCCCTAAAAATACACACGTTTTACTAGGGCGAAAGTTCCGTGTAAAATGTAAAAATTACATTTCAGATGATGTGGAAATTTTTGCAGGCGTGCCGCAAGGTAGCGTTCTTGGCCCAATTCTTTACCTTTTATACACTTATGACTTGCCAACAAACAACTCTATGCTTACATCTACTTTTGCTGATGACACTGCAATTTTGTCTTGTCACGCAGACCCTAATAGTGCGTCACATACCCTCGATGAACATATGCGCCTAGTTGAAACATGGCTTTTAAACTGGCGAATAAATGTTAATGAGCATAAAAAATGTAAAAGTAACTTTTACACTTAATAAAAAGACTTGCCCTACAGTTCACCTAAATAACACCGCAATACCTCAGAGCACTGAAGTCAAATACTTCGGTATGCACCTAGACAGACGGCTTACTTGGAAAGCTCATATTGAAAAGAAAAAAATTCAAATGAAGTTGAAAGCATCAGGCATTAATTGGCTTCTACATAAACACTCAAAACTAAATCTTGAATATAAAGTACTTTTGTATAAAGCTATTAAGGGTATTCCTGAAAACTCGAAAAGCCTCGAAAACTGGAAAACATTTTCGAGCCTCGAAAATAATTTGTATGAAAAAAAGTTTACGCAACTCTCGAAAACTTTCGAGGCAAATTTGATGCGAAAGTAGCCTCGAAAGTTGGAAAATGAATAATATGAGCGAGAAGAGCGCAATTGTTCTCAAAAAGATAAAAAAGTGTCAAAAACGAAAATTAAATTATGACGATTTTTCGATTTTCAAAACAAATTTTAATTCGCTACAAACTTTTTATTTTGATTCAGTTAAGCAATTTTATGTTTCTATTTAAACAATATAGGTATCAGTTGATAAGTAATTTATTAAGCTATAATATTAGTGTGAATAAGTATCAAATCGGTCCATCTATAATCAAGAAGATCGGTTTAAAATTAATCCAAAAAAATGATTTTTTTAACAAATTACATTTTTTTTATTTAATTTTTTTGATTGACAACTAAGACACATGTTGATTTCTCTCACACGAGTTAGGCAGTTTTAGGCAACAAAAGGCGTTTCTCATTCGTTTGCATATATTGGGGTGTTCCCTTAAACAAGCTCGAAAACTTTCGAGGTTTCCATGCTTTCGAGTTTTCGCGTTTAGAGGAATACCCTTATTATAGTACCTATTTTGTCGTACGGAATCCAACTGTGGGGCAACGCAAGCTTATCAAATATAGAACTATTGCATAGGTTTCAGTCAAAAATACTTCGAACTATTTCTGGCGCACCTTGGTATGTCAAGAATATAAACATACACCAAGACCTTGGTATACCTTTTATTAAGCAGCTAAAGGAAATCAATAAGCGATCATATCATCTAAAACTGCAGCAACATCCAAACACGCTGGCTAGGAACCTACTCCTAACATCGAATACATCTCGACTAAAGAGACAAGACTTGCCACCCCTGTAGCCATTATATGTATACACGTATAATGGTAACTCCTTCAACAACTCAAGACTGAGTTTAATTTGAGGAAAAACCACATTTCTTAGCAATGGCTTAGAAAAGTTCAACTCTCCATTAGTTTTTAAGATCCGTTTACTTATTGTTAGTCTCCAAGCGAGTTGTTACAATAAATAAAATAATAAGTTTGAAAAAAAAAAAATATTTCTCTACAACACTTAACTTAACTTAAGTTACTAATTTTAAATATAAGCCATTTCATTTATGCACGCTTTGGAAAATATTTAGAGTTTTTCTTCTAACACGATTTTTAAAGTTCCCAAATTTATCATATTTCGCATTACACAATTTTTTTTTGCAGCTGACTTCAAGTGTTTTCAGTGACTTCAAGTGACTTGATCGACTTCAAGTGACTTGAACGACTTCAAGTGACTTGAACGACTTCAAGTGACTTGAACGACTTCAAGTGACTTGAACGACTTCAAGTGACTTGAACGACTTCAAGTGACTTGAACGACTTCAAGTGATTTCAACGACTTCAAAGTGATTTCAGTGACTTCAGTGCAATCAATATTCTTCCAATCATGATATCAGTCCAAAATGTGACGTCACCAGAATAATTGCATTCTTTACGATGGAAAAGTTTGCAGACTTATGGCATTGAAGTCTACATGCAACCTCATTTTTAAATAGCTGCATTCTGAATGCTACAGTGACTTCAATGGATTTCAATTGAAAATGAATGCACTCTTTCACAGCTCTGCTAATTAGATAAAAATTCACTTGTAAAAAAAATTGTTGGGAAGAAAAGAAAGATATCGCTTTAATTCAAAGTGTATTTTGAAGACAAAGAGTAGTATTTTTTGGATCAAATTAATAGTTTCATAAATTAAAATTACCAGTCGATGTAATATAACCTCAAATACCTTTTAAGACTGTGATATTCACACTTTTAGATTAAAATATCTAGAAAACCGAAACCATCAGGAATATTCTGACCCCGCATTCGAATTCAGCGCGTCAAAAACCTTTTGGGAAAGTACATATATCTGGATTTCATATACTGAGGTTTGTCGACCTGTATAATTTTTGTAAAAAAAATTTCAGAAATTAACATTAAAAATAAAAGAAAAATCAAAAATGATACAATCAGTACTAACCATATTGTACTTATTTTATCTTATTCATAAAATTTGATATATAAAAACCTTTCTAAAATGCCTTCTTTCACGAAAATCGGTTTACTGTTTTATATTTTATAGCATTATTTCGTTATTTAAACGCGATAGCTATGATCATAAAAAACTTCAATCATACAAAAACTTCAAAAATCAATTATAAAAATCTGATGTGCTGGTGAAAAACCACCAGCCAAGTATATTTTTTTTAAATTCTATTATAAGAATATATTGAAATTTTTCATGGGTGCAACAGAAAATTTAATTTTGCAGAGAAAGTCATTGGCAAAAAATTGAAAAAAAAGAGAACTACCTGGCTCTGCTTTGGGAGCCCTTAAGCGTTGCGAAAAGGACGTATGTATGTATGTATATTCAATAATTCACAACTTCCTGCAAAAAATTCAATGCCCGGGACGAATACCAGCGCTGAACGTTCTCTTCTCGTCGGCGCATCAAAACATGGCTCAGGATAACAATGCTTCAAAAAAGATGAGTTGGCTTGGCGTTGTTTCATATTCATATTTTCAATACAACCCGAAGATATTGTTAAGAGATTTACAAAACTTAGAGATCACAGAATTATATTGTGACAGTGTATGAACATTATAATAAAGCAATATTCAATACATGTATGTATGTATATATCTATAGTAAACTTTTTTTGGACATAAATTTAATATAACCAATTCCCCCCCCCCCAAAATCTGGCCCTGGATCCACGCCTGTTTCATCTAGCCAACAACGAATTATAGTGAGCTTTTGTGTCGTCACTAATCAGCTTAAGGGCTTATCAGCAGTTAATTTATAAGGTCCAGTGCATCGTTGTCGAATGAAAATAACATATTACGGTGTATAAATCATTTGGAATTATTCATGTTTTTTTTAATATAAATATCAGTAATAAATGTAGTAGAGAACTTAACAATATTCATTTATGTATTTATATTTGGTTGATGCCAGTCAACTCTTTAAGGTTGTTTATCAAGTATTTGTTATATTCTTTGTAATTAACAGGCACGGCAGATTGAACTGTAAGTTTATTACGTTGCATATCCTAAGATAAAAAAAGAGAACATGTATATTAAGCAAATATAAATATCAGCAACAACTTACCCCATACATTTCCACCTTAGAACGTAACTTAAAAACATATGAGTTAAAATTAATCGATGAGAATATTTCTTCACCCTCTGTGGTATTATTTTCCATAGCCTCGCCAATTTCTTGTGATGTGCGCTTAAGCAATTGTTCACCTACATCACTGAAACATGTTACCCAACGATTTGATGTCCAATCACCAATGCTCATCTGTAAACAAAAATGTTTATCAGTAAAATTATACCAATGAAGTATATATTGTTTCCTTTAAATTACATTAACCAAAAGTCTGTATTTAAAATCTGGGAACACAGCATTACAGCGCTCACAACGATAGTGTCCATTATTTTCATCAATAACCTTTTTATTGCATTCAGCCTGTGGACATGCTTTGTAGTATGAATTTTGACTTTTGACAATATGCACAACAGCCTTGCATTGAAAATAATCAGCTTTATCACCAGAGCCCAAATTTTTAGCTCTAGCTTCGTGAAAGGTTAACCATTCTGTATTAAAGTTACCACCACCAGTGCTGTCGAAAATTAAAAAATTGAAAACAAAAAATTTGGAAAATTTTACCTATGCATCAATTACCGTGCTGAAACCAAGTTAGAAATATTTGCACCGCCACCGTTATCGAACCAGCCACGTAATTTGTGACCTTCTGGAATGTCTGGATTAATTTTCATAACCGACCCATTCCCTATGCTTAAACTTTTACCGCCATTGAACTCATTAACGCGTCCACCTTTAACGAGTATAACTGGCTGCACGTGACCATCAAAATTAACTGCTTCATCACCCCATAGTGTAACGCTGACCTATAATAATACAATTATATTAAAAAATCTTAAATAATTTACAACTCTTGCAACTTACAGCTGCATTACTGGAGTCTATTAGTGTTAAGTCACGTTTTTTAAACTCCTTATTTGTGGTGCGTGAGGTAAAGGTCTGTAGCTCACCAACTTCCTTGCAAATGCCAATTGTATCTAAAAATTAATATTTTCATTAGTAGAATTGTCTAACTTCACATAACATTTTATTATATATACATATGTTATTCACATAACATACATATGTATATATTATAACATATTTTACTACTGAATTCTAAATTGAAGATCGTGCAGATTTCTTCGGGAACGCTTAAAATGCGAAAATTTACTTCTTTTCGAGTATACATCTGTGGCCACAAAGGATAACAGCTAAACTAGATATTTGATGACAACGCGAAACAGCATTAGTCATATGAATATACACATTAGTTATGTTGTTTCGCCTTGTCATCAAATATCGAGTTTATCTGTTATTTCTTGTGACCACAGATATATCGTCAATCAAAAAAAAAAGTTATAGGTTTGCTACCAGAGTTTTTAGAAATATCTTAGGAAATAACAGTGCGACAATCTTTTTGTTTCAAAAAAATTTTTACTGAACTTATCGAATTTTTGTTTATTTCGGTTATTGCATTTATTTTTTTACTTGAAAACGAGTAGACTTACAGAAAAATTTAATTATCTATCTTAAGAGCATTTCAGGAAAAAGTAATACACTAACAAAAATTCCCTGTGAAATTTCGCGGAAGGATTTCTGTGCATTTTTTTTTAAAGCTCATCAAATAATAAACAAGAAACTTATGACATTTTTCTGAAGGTCGACTAGTTTTTGAGTAAAACATAATTAAAAAAAAAATAAGAGTTCGGTTATAGTTAATTATTTTAATAGGCCTAATTAAATCGAAAACAATATTCTGGAATTGAATTAAACGAAAATAAGAGCAGTACTCACCAACAGTTGCTTTAGGCTCAGTATTTGCTATCTGTGAAATAGGTACCAATTCATATTTAACTTCTGGTATTCCAGTGTCCATTTCCTCACAAAGCTGTATAACAGTTTCACCGGTAAAAGTCATTTCGTAATCGTTCTTTAGTGAAGAATACTGTTTATTTGCTGGTTTTAGCTGGCACTTGGATATATAGAAAACACGATCTACTTCAATCATATCGTAAAATTTATCACATTGTTCTTTAAATGCAGTAGCTCGTATCTCTCCAGACTCATCCATAAGATCCATACTGAAAAGTTTACCTTCACCTTTAGCATTACTCCAACTACGAATTGGTCCTTTGGATGTGACACGTGCTTTAATTACCCATTTATTTTGATAGGGGCTCAAACTAGATATAGGATGTGTGAGACCAGCATTAAGTGTTTGATTAATTGCTGCATTTCCATGGTTGTTATTTTCGTTGCTATTGTACAAATTTGGTTTTGTTTCTGTTTTTGATGTAGCACTGGCAGCCAGAGGTGCAGATTCACGTTTATTTTGACTTGCATTTGCATCAGTATAAGTAACGGGATTTCCAATTTTCTTACCAACCTCACCGCCTGGGTTTAATACCTTAAGTTCGAGTATAATAAGAACACGTCTAAAAACAATAAATAAGAAAATTCATAGAAATATATTAATATTGAAAAGAGCACTGGACAAATGAATTACAAAATAAATCAGTATTCAGTTTTGTGGTGAACAGAATAAATCAGCAACTGAGTAAAGTAATGTAATACACAAAATCGATTCAACTTTAAACCCATGATATACATATCTAGTTAAATAAGAGCGCACGATCTTATTATAAAGCAGTACGACTAAAGCATAGTAAAAAGCAACAGAGTCAGAAACGTCCATACTTGTCAGATTGTCGATCTTCCCAAAGGGATGAAAGCAACTGGTGACCTTCAACAGGACACGCAACCGTATCATCACTGTCCTTCCAACTGGATTTTATGGGAAACAATAACATGTTACAATATTTACTGGTCAGTCAGACCTCGGCATCTAGGAAACCACTAAAGTTTTTAGTGTAATGTACAAAATATATTATACATAAGTACATATATAGAAACATTCATATTCGACACACACACGTACACTTATTAGCTCAACAGACAAATGTCCTTAAGACTGAATAACATTAAGTTAGTGAACATCAACCGGAATTGTGAAAAATGAAAATCAGACGATAAGTAACTCCAAATGTGGAGTAGGCCTCTGGTATAAGAACCTTGCCAGATATTACAGCAAGAAGTTCACCTATTTCTTTATGAAGTCCTTAGTGTTTAAATATATTACTTTTTTAACATCGCAAATAGTTGATATGGTCGCTTCCTCCTGTACCTACGTTACTTACTTTCCAGAGTCGGTTTTATTCACCACCGACGTGATATACTTGTCAACTCGGATTATAGTATGCTCCTCGAGTTTTCCCTCAGCATGCAAATGATTAAGCTGGGTGGCTAGCATTGCAAAACTATTGAAATATTTGCCATCGGACACTAGAAGTCTCAAACGTTCAGTTTCTCCACCAGAGATTTTCTTGGTTCCCAATATTTGTAGCACAGGCCTATCAACCTCTTCGCCACCCATTATATGCTGCAAATATACAAATTTGATATTCGTATCCATATTGAAATAACATTAAAATTTACCTCTATGGCTCCATGCGAAAGTGTTGCTACCCCAGTCATTTTTAAGAATGTTTAATCACTAAATACTTTTTTTGAATTTATGAAATGTAAAAAAAATCACTTTTCGGTTTTCATACGACTATTGTGAAATTCGCAAATAGGGTGTATAATATTTAAAACAGGCGGGAAAGGCGCAAATATGTCAAATCAACTGATGCGTTAGTGCTGCCAAGCCAAGTTTTAAGAATTTAGGGAAGCCACGACTATAATAAAATTGTTGTGCGATATCTAGTTTGGTTTTCGAACTGTCGATACTTAAACATTTGATTGTGATGATTTTTGAAGGCAATTTAAGGATGGTTTTCAATAGAAGAGCTCGAAATAATTCGAAAATATTAAATAAAAAAAATCTATAACGCATTTGGTTATCGAAATATCGATACTTAAAAATGTAATTTTTATTATATCCCTAAGACTCCCGCGGCACCACGATCTAAATATTTACATCCTCTAGTTTGTCTAACCCCTGATTTGCAAGCCACAGTAATTTTACATAAAAACCCGACACCGGCTTCGCCGCGGATCAGTGACTGTTCGAAAAGTCGAATAATAGCGGTTGGTGGAAACACAGCTCACAAAAAAAATTGTGTTTGTAAGCGATCTGTTAGATAATTTTACCTGGAGAAAATATGCATATTCACATATAAGCTGAATTGTGCCCAACTGCCATTGTTCGACTTTTCGAACATTTTCACCTGACGAAACAAAAAAATGGTACAACATTTTGGACAACGGATTCGAGTTTTTTGGATCCTAATTAGTCTAGAAATATCACTTTTAATTACAAATTCGAACTTTCATGCAGCGCGGCAGAAAATGGGTTAAAAAGTCTTTTTGACTTAACTTACTTGAAAAATAAGTTTTTTGACTTTACAAAGTGCCATTTTGATAGGAAATCTGATTCTCTACAAAAAGTTATATGATGTGTAGGCATTAAAAATGTATAGTTTTTGAGTTATAGTTAAAAAAAAATAAAAAATGGACAAATTGCACCGTCCTCAAAAGTCCAAGCCGAAGCTTACTTGCACTTTTGTATTTATCATTTTTAAGGTACATTTGAACATATAAGACAATGAAATACCTTTAAAGAGTTAGATCCTTATTCAAATACATAATCAATAGCATATTAGTAGGGCAAGTAAAAATAAAATCAAAAATATGTAACATCATCAATTTGCACATTTTCTTTTGAATATGGCAATTTAAAGACGGTCAAAAATAACTGGCTTCTTTCAGTTAAGTACAAAGGTATGTAACAGTAAAAAAATAATTTAAAAATTTTTGAAAACTTTTTTCTCTGAAATATTTAAGATTAAAGTTGGAATTTCAGAAAAAATCTAACATGTTTTAAGTGTTGTAAAATAGAATTGAAACAATTTTAAAAGTTTCTGACCTTAAGAATTGGTTAATTAGACTAAACTTAGGAAAACTGCATTATTTTTATTTTGAAATATTTTCTAAAATAAAAGTTATTTATCTGAGAGAACGTTTTAAAATTCAGATTAACCGACCTTCGATAATTCGACCTTCCGGCCAAAAGCGCAATATCTAACAGAAATATTTTTCAATTTTTTTTATGCAAATCTTATTTTAATTCATAGAGCTTTCAGATAAGCTTTCAGCCTATTAAAAAATTCATATTTCGGAAATTTCTGAACAGGTCTAAAAGGCGGTACACACTAGCGATCATGTTCGTCAGTCAAAAATTCATCAGTTTTGAATGATTGTTCACAGCGGTCAAGCTATCATTCATGTTCGAAGCTCAAACCGTCATTCAAGTAGTGAAATTTGACTAACAAACATGAGTAATAAGAAAATTTGATGCTCATATATTCTTTTTTTTTAACACCCGTCTGGAGGACAACCGAATTGTGCTGATTTTTCTTTTGATATCTTCAAAAGAACAATTTTTTTCATGATATTTAATAATCCGATACCGATATTGTTTTGATAGCACGTATCATGTACTCTGGGCTAGTTATATCCGTGAGACAGCGTTAAATTTCATACTCGGCGTTAACTCGGCGCTTACACAGGCAAATTCGGTGAAACAAATTATTGTCTATTCTCTTTTGTGGTTTTTATTTGGCATTTGCAACATACAAATTTTTTACCTTGTGTCTTTGGTTTTTCCCCTCTTTCCCACAAATGAGGAAACTTTTCGGCAAGAATTTGTGTGTGTAAACGCCTAGTTACACAGGCAAATTCTGTGAAACAAATTCTTGTCTATTATCTTTTGTGGTTTTTGTTTGGCATTTGCAACATACGACAAATTTTGTACCTCGTCTCTTAGGTTTTTCGCCTCTAGCCCACAAATAAGGAAACTTTTCGGCAATAATTTGGGTGTGTGAGCACTGAGATAGCAACATATGGAATCTTTAAAGAATTCATTGACCGCATTTATCCTTTCCCTACAAGTATACCGCTTGGATGACGTTTTTTGGTGCACACTATCAGTTAAAACAAAAATAGCCGCTGACTGTCACTCAACCCATGGTGTTATAATAAAGGTCATGGTATAATCATATAAGGTAAAAGCATCTTGTCAAAAAATGAAATTGCAACACTGAGAGAGAAGTGCTGGAAAAGTCAAAATCATATAAAAATAAAATAGTTGTTGTTGTTGACAAAATTGGCCGCTGACTGTCACTCAACCCATGGCAAAGAGTATCCAAAGAGATGAAGCTCTATTCTGCCCAAAAATTCTGCTCACACGTATTGATTGTCAGACAATGCGTGTGACTTGTTCAAAACAATGCTGCCGTATGTTGGGAAATAAATTTTGTGGAATTTTCTTTTCATTTGGGGTATTATTAGGCGATTTGAAGAAACACTTGGGGAATTTATATAAATATTTATGTAATGCTGTTAAATAATTGAAAAGTTTCATATTTTTTTATTATCATAATACAAAAAATGTGCCAAAGTTCCTATTTACTTCATACCTAAACTACTGTTTTTTCTTTTTGATACTCTTTGCCCATGGTGTTATAAGGTGGAGTACTTAAGGAGAGCGATTCGTACTGAGGTGGAAGCCATTCTGAGAGCGTGAGAGTGGATCGCCTATTTGCTTTATTTTTGACATTCATAACATTTCAATTGCCGTTCAGCAAAGTTAAGCGCTTTGATGACATGCAACATAATGTTCTTCAAAATTCTCTGAACGCTGTGCTGGAAATGTTGCAAACTTCTTTATTTCTGAGAAATTTCATCGCTGTTGTTGTTATTTAATAACAAAAAAGACTTATGGCTGTCGGATTGAAACCCGCTGCACTATTTAGCGTAGTTTTTTGTTCGAATCAGAATTTTGAAACACTTAACACAAATATATCTCACTAAAAATTGCTTAAAGCGCTTCAAAAATGACTCAACCACAACAATTTTTGTGGTTGTCTGTTGAATGACGAAAAACAGCGGTCACACACGTAAACATGACGAACATGATCGCTAGTGTGTACCTCTTCAATGCAAATACATACAATACAATCATACGCATTATAAAAATGCATGTTTGGGCCTAGCCGACTTACATCCCTTTGCTGTATTTGACAGTGAAATTTTTTTGACGCTTTGATTTTGAGTATTTGCGTTGTTCTGAACGTGACCTATCGGTGTTAAATTTTTATTTACAAATTTTCAGCCGCAGAACTCTTAGCTTTATTCAAAATGGTAAAAATTCTTTTTGTTTTTAAATTAAAGGTTTTTAATCATATTCTTTTACAGGCTCGCAATGCAGAGAAGGCGATGTAAGGAAATAGATATCCTTTAAAAATATTGTTGCACCAGCTTTTTTTTTTTAGGACGACGTTGGCTCGTTGGAGGGCCGCTAAAGAAGCAGAAACTGGTGAAAAAGATAGACGGCCGTACTTGGCTGCGGAGTGTACAGACTTACCAAAATGTGAAAAATATCGCCTGGAAATCATTCGTGAAATTTCAAAAAAAGTAGCACAAATACAAAATGGTAAATATTTGAGGTGTGCTAACTAAGTATTCAAACATGAATGAATCTAATATAATTGTATTATAGCCGGGTTAGGTGAATTTCGAATACGTGATTTAAATGATGAAATCAACAAATTGCTACGTGAAAAACGTCATTGGGAAAATCAAATTTCAGCTCTCGGTGGACCACATTATCGGCGATATGGTCCAAAAATGTTTGATGCAGAAGGACGTGAGGTCCCTGGCAATCGGGGTTACAAATACTTTGGTGCGGCCAAAGATTTACCAGGTGTACGTGAATTATTTGAGCAGGAGCCCCCACCACCACAACGAAAGACGCGGGCTGAACTAATGAAAGATATCGATGCTGAATATTATGGCTATCGGGATGATGACGATGGTGTCCTCATCCCACTGGAAGAAAAGGTAGAGCGATTGGCAATTCAACGTGCATTACTTGAATGGAAGGAAAAAATGGCGCGTGATGGTCATATAGACGATGATGAGGAAGATGAAGAGATTTATCCTCTTTCAACACCGATGGCGGAACTTGAATCAAATGGGGATAAATCTAAGTCTACAACCGATGAAACGGATCCGATGGTTATGTTAGCACCACGTTTTACTGCCCACGTTCCAGTACCAACACAAAAGGATATTGAGGAAGCTTTGTTGCGGAAACGTAAACAGGAATTGTTGGAAAAGTACGCTGGTGGGAAATATTAGCATTTGGCATATAATATATAATTTTTGTATTTTCTGCGTAAAAAAGTGGAGGTTAATGGAAAATTAAAAAGTAGTTTAATAATTGTATTTGCATTTGATTACAAACTGCAACAAGAAATTCTGCTAGAATTTGTTAGTTTAAAATCTAGATTTGTATTTGAAAGTTGGAAAAATAAAAACAGCAGGCGTGGCACCTCCTATACAAGTTAAATGCCTTAAATGTAATATTAAGTAAGCTTTGTGATCAAATTTGGTATGAGTGAATGAATTTGCTTGTAAAAAGCTCTACCTGAATATTAGCAGTGCCCTCAATTTTAAAACTTATTTCGGTATAAGTTCTTATTCGCAAAATTCATTAGAGCCGTTTCCGAGAAAAAGTTTATCGAAATCTTGGGACACATCAATTCCACTTCAGAACCAAAACGTAATCAGAAGGATTATGAGTTTCTAAGGGCTTTAAAAACGGATAGCAATGTATTTCGACAACTGAAGGTAGTAATTGATAAAATCAAATTATTCGTTTCAAACATTCTACAGCTGAAAAATTAAATATTCATCACATTAGTTTTTGATATAAAAAGGAAAGTTCAAAGAACACAACACCATAGACTAATTAGTCTATGCACAACACTTCCAAGTTGACAGAGAGCGATATGCCGACACCGGTGACTGACATCTAGTGGTGAGTAGCTGTCACCTAGTTATGGTATTTTCCGTACTTCACTGTTAGGGCTTGCGTTTACATCGACATAATTGTTGTGCGATTAATTGACACCTGGTAACTTTCAGGCTTAACTACCCACATGGTCGTTTTAGAAGCTCACTGGTCTGTCCTATATGAATTATACTTAAGTAAACTGTCAAATGCGTTATTTTTCTGCACCACCGTGTACATTGACTGCTCTCCTCTATAAATGTATTTACGGACGTTCAATGGAGAGTGAACAGCTATTCAGCAACATATGTACATGTACAGGCCTTTAAATCCAATGAATAATTGGACTCTATATGTTAGAGATATTTCGTTGTTCCGGTTGAAAGAAAGCTTTATTCATCTTCGAAAAATAGTCAAATTAAGCTCATCCCTAGTCGAGTTAATAATGGTATTCATCTAAACGCGCAGGTTTGCACTGGGCAAATGGGCAACTTTGCGCGATGTGTTGTCATTTTTTGTGACAAAAATCGTATGGGAAAAGAAAGTGACATATACAAAATTTGTAAACAGTAAATTTTTGCTGAAATCGTATAAGAGACTAACAAAATTGAACAACTACCAGCGCCAGTTTGCGCGATGTTCAAAAAACTTTCCATACGATTTTTGACAGTTCGTTTGCACATGAGATTTATCTTATAATATTTAAGTAATTAAATTTATTTGATGTGTTCACATGTTTTGCTTCATTTTACTAAATACCTAAGTGTTAACACTAATGTGTTCCAGTGATGGCATTTTCGGTACTTTTGTACTTTTTTCAGTACTTTTGCGTCCTGAAAAATCGTTGTCAGTACATTCGACAAAGTTTCAGTACATTCGGTACATTTGGGGCATTTTCAGTACATTCGCCAAATTTTTAGCACATTTTCAGTACATTTTCGGTACATTTTGAATATTTATAATATTTACCTTTTGTTTGTTTTTTAGTAAATAAAAATAACCGCAATGAGTAGATTTATAGTAATTACCTGTATGTATATAATATAATTTCCCTATTATATTAGTTACGTTTTTTTTTTTGGTTTTTTTAGTAAATGAAAATAATCGCGCATTTTGTAATTAATTTAATGAGAAAGATATCTGATTTTGCTAGGGTTTTTGACATGGGAAAAGTGAGGACTTTTTTTTATTTTGATAGTACATTTTTTAGAACAATTTCGTGCATTTTAGGAAAATTGGTTGTTCAGGACAAAAAAGTACATTCGGGCTCTAAAAAGTACATTTGAAGTCTCGATTCAGTATATTTTCACAAAATCCAAATGCCATCACTAATGTGTTCTATGTATGTACTACATCAGTTGCGATTGACCACCTGCAAATATAAATTAAAACTTCAGACTTATAGAGGCGCATTAAATACTCATTTTAGCATGAAGTACAATACAAGTTTTTAATATCACTCGGGTAGTTTCCTTGCGCGTTCAGTCAGTCGTGATATCTACAACGCATAAGTCGATGTTATTGAGTTCATACCGAACTGATATGATACAAAATGTAATCTGCCATAGTAAAGTTGACGTGAGATTTTCATTGACCCACATCCCCCTTGTTGAGATTTCACCGGACCCCCTCCCTTCTATTTTGACTCACGTATTTAATGGATGGCCCCAAAACTGGGGAAATTATTATTTTTATTAGACTCTATATATATATGTACATACATTGTGGTCACGAAACAACACAAATTATTTCAGATTTCGATAAGTTTTTTGATTGGCTACTGATTATATAATTGATCGCCAAATCTTTCAGCAATCGCTTTTTTTCAACTCGTGTTGTCCACAACATTTGTTTTAGCATAACTTCTTAGCTTTTTTCGCATTAACTAAAGCGCTTCAAAAACACGCTCGTTTGATCCTATATGATTGAGGTCGATCCAACCCAACTCTTTAGTCTCATGTATGTGAATGCCGAAGTCTTAAGTGTCATGACAGTTATATTGCAGCTTTAGTATTTTGTGGTGTTGCAGCGCCATCTGTCGTAAAGCACCGCCAGCTATGTATCCCATTTATTAACAAGAGAAGCATCACTGTTTGTGAACCTGTCATCACTGACAAACAAAGCGAACAAAAAATAAAAAGGAAAAATTTCGCCCCGTCGCAGTAGTGAAAAAATATAATTTTGTGTGATTTGTACTGGGCGTACAAGAAACGAAAATAATTAATATTCTATTGCAAAATAAAATTTTTTAAACCTATCGAAAATGTTGGCGTTAATAAACAGAATATTAGATTGGTTCAAAAGCATATTTTGGAAAGAGGAAATGGAGCTAACACTAGTGGGATTGCAATTCTCGGGAAAGACAACATTCGTTAATGTTATTGCAGTGAGTATTTTTGCACAGGCTGGAAAAGCCACCCACTTTTACTCTAGGGGTAGCAACACCCCACTGGTGACAACAACGGCAAAGTAACAGGAGCAGTCTCGCACCTGTCGTCGCACTTTTGCTTTCTTCAAATTAAAGTTTTCTCATCCATCGACCAGATTTCATTTATTATTAATTTTAATTTATTTTCCTGTATTATTATTTTTTGACTTATTTTCTCTTTGTTTTTTTCTTTGTGTTTGAAGAGACCGTAGGGTAACCGTGTGTTACGTCGGTTGCTATATTAATCAATAATTCTTTAATGTCTCACGCTGTCTGTCCGCTCATTGTATTGTATTCTTGTTTTTCTAATTAAAATATTTCAATTTATATTTGATGACGACACAATGGGCTGAACATTAATTGAGCGTATGTTGTTGCTATGACCAATGTCCAGCTTCTGTTGTAGTTTTCTTATCTGCCGGCCCGGATTTTTTTATTTGCTTATAAAACTTTTCTCTGTTGACTGCAAAATTAAATAGAGTAAGTAATAATAAACTTTGATTATCAGTTTACAAAAACGTTTGTTTTTGCTTTAAAAGCTATCCTTTGTGTTGCTTTTATACAACATTTTTTGTAATATATCTATATTTATTTCATACATATTGTTTTTATATTATTCTTACACCTATCACCCGAAAGCTGATATAAAAGTTTCCATTACATTTCAAATGTGAGTCATTTTGGTAATTTTTTATAAAGACGAATATCACAGCAATGCAATTTAATTTTCTTTTTAATATGAGCTGCCGAAGTTAAAGCGGTTTACTATAACGGTTAAAAAATTAATCTTCATTTTAAATGTTTGCTTACTAGCAAACATATAATATTAGTTATCTTAAAATATGCACGAGTGGTGTCAAGGAGTATTAAAAGAAACAAATAGTTGGACAGATATCGAAAATGTCGGTAATGGTACAATGAGCCGAATGGACTCAAATAGTATCGAAAACTATCAATAATGTTGATAAAAACCAGATTAAATAGGATAGTAAGGATCGAGACAGACGAAAAGCATCAAATAATATCGAAAAATTATGTAAGCCGAGAAATGTCGAATAGAATATAAAAATTCCAAAAATATCGAATACTATCGATAAGATGGTACAATCTAAATTAAAAGTTGTACAATCTTGTATAGTATCGAATAGCACCGAGAATCTTGAAAAATGCCGGAAAGTATCGAAACAGTCGATAAAAAATTAAAAATGTCGAATAAATATTGAAAAAGTCGAAAAATGTCCAATAGTATCAACTAATCTAAAAGGGCCCAATAGTATTAAAAAAGTCGATAAACTTGTAAAATATATTAGCAATTTGATACATTTTTCTTTCTTTTAAATCTGCATTGGTTTTTTATTTTAATCTTTCACTAATTTTTAATTGTAGTCTGGACAATTTGCTGAAGATATGATACCAACAGTAGGCTTTAATATGCGCAAAATAACCAAAGGAAATGTGACTATTAAAGTTTGGGATATTGGCGGACAGCCAAGATTTCGCTCTATGTGGGAGCGATATTGTCGCGGTGTGAATGCAATTGTGTAAGTTTACTATTTAAGTGCAATTAAGGCTATGCATTTTTATAATGTGCTGTTTGCTAAAATTTACAGATATATGGTAGATGCGGCTGATTTAGAAAAAATGGAGGCATCTAGAAATGAATTGCATTCCTTGTTGGATAAACCACAATTGGTCGGCATTCCAGTGCTTGTGTTGGGTAATAAACGTGATCTTCCAGGTGCACTTGATGAAACTGGTTTAATTGAACGAATGTAAGTTTTGCAGTCAAATTAAAATGCTCACTTGTTTGTAATGTCTTTCTTGTTTTAAATGTAGGAATCTTGCTAGCATACAGGATAGAGAAATTTGCTGTTATAGTATTTCGTGTAAAGAAAAAGATAATATCGATATAACACTGCAGTGGCTTATTGCACATTCAAAGAGCCAAAGTCGTTAGATTTAACGGGGAACATTTTCTTTTTATTTTCTTTTAATTATAAAGGGCACACAAAACAGCAACAAAAAACAAAGAGAATTATTAACAAAACATTAAGTATGAAAAATTTTGAAATCACATGAAATAAGATATCAGAAACAGTGTTTTTAGTACGAAACAAAGAATCAACAAAATTTATTTGCATTAAAATAGTGCATTTATCTAATAAAATCTTACAATGAGAGATTCAAAGGTTAGATGATACTTTGTTTCGCACAAAATTTCCTGTAATTGTCAAAAAATTTTGATTATTACTTGGTACAATCTTATCCATTACCGCCGAATCGACAGTTCTTGTACACTGACAAAAAATGTGGTATCTAGTCCATTTAATTAAAAGTAATTTGATATCTAGGAACAATTTAGATATTCTAAGGTTCACATAATCTTTTACATCTTCCATTTTTTCGAGTGGATTTGTAAAAAGGTCGATAGATAATTTATTAATTTACATATACTTACATTTTTCGTTCCTTAAAAATAAACTAAAATATGGAATATAGTTATATGTATATGGTTCTATACAGCACTTTTTTAAACCTTAGTTTCTACCACCTACTTAACTGCTGTCTTACACGCTTTTGAAAGGGTGATAGCTATGAAACAACTTCAAAATAAGAGGGATAGACTGTGTTTTCGAGTGTCTAGAAATTGTCGATTCGTCGGAATACTTGTTTCACTTTTTCTACACTATTATTATTATTTCAATTATAACTTGATGCTTTTTGCAATGTATTTCACGTTTTTTCTATATTAAGCAATTGGTGTGATTATGTTTAAATATGACTATTTTAATTATACGTAATGTAAAATCTTATTTTTATTTCGAATTTCTTGGAATTAATATCCATTATACATATATTAAACAAGAAACTATAATATTATTTTATAGGACAAATATAAGGTGCAAAAGAAAAAATTTAAAACGAATTATAATTCGAAACATCACAAAGCTCTACAAAAACTTAAATTGCCACAATATATGAATTGCGCAATAGCCAATATATGAATTGCGTTTTTGTATTAATACATACATACAACTAATTAAAGAACCGAAAAATCTACGTTTTTAAAGTAAATATGCAAAATTGTTAAAATTACCTTACATTTGCTGATGATTGTTTGTTTAGTAATGCTTTTTATATAAGTTAAACCTAATTCGAAAACTAACATATAAAGAAAATATAATTATGAAATGAATACACAACAAAATTATAATGAATATAAAAAAACAATAAATGATGTAACAAAAATTAAATAAGTGTGACACGTATGCTTCCTATAAATTATGCTTGTATGCATTTCTTGTAAAATTATTCATTAGTTATTTTTTTCATCCTCACTCTAGCTTTTATTCTTTCATAAATTTTGGGTTTACATTTTTTTAGCAGAAAAGTTCTAATTTATGAGTTTGACACGTGTTATATCCTAAATAAGAAATTGAAATTTGAATTGCGGCTGATTTGAATAAGGAATGCAGTTAAGGCATTTCTACTTGTAATGCATTTAAAGTAGTAAAGTGAAATGACGGCAATGATTGTCTTTTATTCCACAGTTTTCACTGACTTCTTTCTACTGACTATAAAATTTTAAATAAAATATAAATGATGTTTGAAAGTGAATTGAAGAAATTTTTATTAGGAACAAGATTGTGAAGAACTATCAGAATGGTGGCAAAAGTAGAAACAATTTTAGATTTTTGAACTGCGTATGAAAATTTTTCTGATCTTTTCTTAAGTCATTAAAGTAAATACAATAGCAACTAAAATATATATAACTGAGCGTGCAAACATCTGAATATGTGAATTTTTTAAATTTAATTGATATTGTAAACTTTGTTTTAAGATTAATTTATAAACCCATTTCTATGACAAGTTACCAGAGCACTCCGAAAATTTATAAATGATAAGTACTTGTATTGTGCATTTCTTCCCACGTTTTCTAGCAATGCTGTTATATCTGGAAGTAGATCTTCATTCACTTGAAATACAAAAAAATATACCTAATTGTTTTAATCAATACTGTTCAATATTACGATTGCTATCAGCAAATTCAACATATTGATTGCCAAATCTTAAGAGCTAAGGACAGTGGAATCTTTAACGCATTTAGATGAGTTATTTAAAGTTAAAGTAGTGCATGTTCAAGTTTAAAACTTCGTCAAACAGTTCAAAATCAAAGTGAAAGGGAGTATTAGTCTAAATTAATAAAATTAAAATTTAAAAATATATTTTTTAATTGAGTTTTTCTCAATCATTGTTTTGATCTTAATTAAGTTGGGTTTAAAAAAAATTTCAAAAAACTCCTTTTGCTTAGCTTACCAACTACCTAAGTAATTACTGTTTATATGCTTCACGGGATTTAATGTGAATGTCAATTTTCCCCCTCTAATAGCTTTTAACAAATTATCTTTAAATAGGCATATCTTAGGTAAATGAAATGAATTATGTACACAAAAATATTTTTTATTATTATTATGTTTTTATTATGTTCCATATGTTGCGACGATAATGACGAGCTATTAAACAAAGAGTGTCAAATAGTGAAGAAACTAGCGTTGTTCTTATTGTAAAATTGATATCAAATTGATTTTTAGAATTAAAAGAGCATAGCAATGTTTCAGCGTGTATTTGCTTGCGAGGTAGCGAAGTCTACGAATCGGTCACGCTATTGAGTCCGCCAGTTTTAAGTCGGTTCATCTTTTAAATTCCTCTACAAAATATATTAAAAACAACGATGTTTGGGATCCACCTCTACTTGCCGTTACATCTGGACGATGTTATCAGTGATTGTGATGAATTAGCAAAATATGCAACTCTTATTGGATTGTAGATTCAACCACTAATACGTCGATCAGGGAGCTTTGAAACGACGCTTGTCATGAAACATCAAAACCACTCTTAATTTGGCTGATGTACTTGTTGGCTTTAAAACAAAATGGTAGGGGTGTGGTTCATCGATTTTTGAATTCTTGAACACACTGATATGACTTAAAAATCGAAAAAGCTTTCAGATCCTAGCAACAAATCAATGCGTTAAGAGTTGAAAAATTGCTTAACAGCCAGTTGTGTATTTGACGGCAAATTCGACGACGAAATATAACTTTCCGATTCTTACTGATACGAAATATAAGACGTAATGCAAATGCCCAAATTCAGTGGCGAAAATAATTTGTTTTAGTGAAGACTTTGGTATAAAAGCGATGGCTGTGACGCCAATGAACTCGAAGATTCAACGTTAGAAAGTGATCGAGTATGATGCAGAATAGTGTGGTGGGACGAGCAATATATCACCCGATGGTTTTTAGCGAAACAATTCATGCATAAGAGAAGGCGTTCAACGTTTTCAAAACATTCCAAAACTTCCAGGGTTTTTGGAGTGAGAGAAATTAGTTATATAACTATAAGGCAATGATTTAAATTAAAGATTGACGTAGGAATTTTTGAAACAAGCATACGATTCAGGTGGAGTAGGGGCCAGTCATTCAGAGTTTTTCTGAGATTCTCCAGCGCATCTTCTATTAATATAGAAAATTAATTTGTTAAAAGCTTCAGCCATGAAGAACTAATAGACGTATTCTTAAAAATAATATGAGGTTGAGGTTCACTTATATTGAAATATCGGAGTAGAATTTTTTCTTGATTTCATATCACGCATCGCCCTATTTCCTTTTCCAATGCTGAAAGTCGGTCACCAGAAGCTAACTAATTAAAGATTTTAGACTATGTTAGTGGTAATGTCAGGAAAATTTTATTAAGTCTTTTATAGCTCAAAAAAAACTTTACCAACTTTAAAGTCTTATATTGAATTTTGCTCAAATCGGTACTGGATGCCCCAACTAAAAACAATTTTAAGAAATAATACATATGTAAGTGACTGTGGCTATATCTCTGAGGCAAAATCTGAGCGATCCTTTTCATTAGATATTGTTTTTAGAACAAATTCTGTTTATCCTCAGACACTTGTGTTGTTTTATGGTGAGGATAAACAGGATTTGTTCTAAAAACAATAAAACATTGGATTATCATTTTAAGCTTTTACTTCGAACTCAGCAACTGAAAAACCATAAGATAAACCCAGTTTCGGAAAATCGAAAATAGCACCAACAATTTTTTTCTGATGCAAACCGAGATTAAGTTCGCATTATATAATAAATAAAAAATTTTAAATAAATTTGTTAAAATATTAATTTTTTTAATTAAAAAAATTTTTCTCAAAATATTTTCAATATAACATCATTGTTTTTTTTTGATTTTTTTATATGTTATTCCTCAAGAGAATTTCGATTTGAATGCAAATTCATTCTTAGGATTGATTGAAAATAACATTACAAAAAAAAAAAAAAAAAAAAAAATTTATGTTGAATTTTATGTTGATGGGCGTCATCAGTAAAAAATTCGTAGTTTCCAAAGTTATGGCGGGAATTTCGATATGAAAGCACATACTTACATTCTTAGGATTGATTGAGGAATAGCACATAAAAAATAAAAAAAAAACAAAAGATGTTATATTGAAAATATTTGGAGAAAAATTTATTTAATTGAAAAAATTTATGTTTTAACAAATTTATTTAATTTTTTTTTATAAAGTTATAGTATTTCTTAACAAAAATGATTCAAATGTGTTTCATCATATCTCCTATAGTTTTTGAGATATTTCGTTTCAAAATATGTTTAAAAAAGTCAAAAAAAACAAAGTGTGCGTTTATTAAAAGAATGGCCGATATGTATATGTATTTGCCGTACCAAGGGACTGCAGCCCGGATGTCATGCACCTCTTGCATTATAGCTTACATCAAATACTTTTTCTTTATGAAATTTCTTCTAATTTTAAGAACAAAACTCTCATATGGTCTCTCAGTGATATTTGCAAATAAACGAAAGACTTAAGCAATAAACTTTATCAGTTGAAATACACATTAATTTAATTTAAATTTTTTTCTATCATCAAGTAGTAAAGAAGATTTTTCCTGAAATACATAATAAATACTACACAATTATCTGTTCAAAATGCACAAGTTAGGCACAGGATGTTGCCTGATTTTTATTTATTTTATTGTTGAAGAAAGGAAACGTTTAAAAATTTTATTATGTGCTACAAAAATATTTATAAGTTCGAAGTGTGCATTACATGGATACGTATGGAATATCAAACAAGATTTCTTTGCGACAGCACTTGCATGTATGTATTTGTGTCTTCAAAGAATTTCTAATTCCTTTTGGGCGCACAATTTAAATGCAATAAATTCTAAATGTCAAAAGTTGTGTTTGACTTTATTTATTGATTTTGTGTGCGAGTTGGGTGGTTGCAATGCCTAATGCATTTTAATGAAATGATTGAATTTTAATAAAATAAAATATATTTAGTATATGTGAGTATCGAAAAATTTCATGCCGTTTTGATGCTTTTCCATTTGATTCCTTTGAAAAAACACTGCATGTTGTTATCTTAAGCAGTGATAGAACACAAAAGAGATGAGCCAGATAAGATGCTTTAGTGCTGCTTGAAAGTACCTTAACTGATAGTACCATATAATGCAGTAATTTCGAAAATGTGACTGATCCTTGCAGTAACCTTACAAATAGAACAATTTTAGAATTTAATTATTTGAGTTCCATGTTATTGCACTGACTCCTTTAATGTCATGGTATGATTTAATTAATTATTGATAAAGTAACATTATGCTGGATGCCTACACGGTTAGAAATCTTGGATTAAATTTTAATACAAGCGAAATATTACAACTATTTTTAATACAATTTTGATTAAATTTAATACTTTTCAATAGATTACAAAATTTTGTAATACATTTTGTATTAAATTTTAATAAATAAGTATTATATTTGATTTTTAAACCCTCGTATATTATATACTAATACTTCAATATTGAACTTTCATTTTACGTTGTTGTCAATATAAATAAACTTTTAGCCAACTAATAAATATCACTACGGTGGCTGATGTCGTTAAGCTGCGCGTGCAACACTTGAATTCACAGGCAACCCGTTTCGAATCCCATTCGAAATGAAAATTTTTTTTTTAAATTTAATAAAAACGAGTATTAAATTTTAATACAAAAAAGTATTAAAAATGAATTTTAATATTTAGGCAGTATTAAATTTTAATACTATACTGGTGTAGTCATATATGTAAGCCCAAAAGTATTAAAATTTAATCCAAAATTTCTAACCGTGTATGCATATGGGTGTAGAAGGCAACTTTATCGCTTGCTGAGTAAAGTTATTTAAGGACCAGAATTATTTTGTGAACTTAAATGATTGCCTATTGGGGAAAAAATGTATACGTCTCTAACGGAGGTTAGAGTTTTATTCAAGTAAAACGATTCATTAAGACACAATGAGGGGGAAGGTTGCGTCTAAAATTTTCTCCTTTCTGTATCGTCTCGGAGACAAAAATCAGTAGCCAACCATGAAGGGGCCTATAATCACAGCAAAATAGAGTAGACTTTGTGGGTTTGTCGAGAAGACGATGAAACTACATAGTACAGATTCCGGTATTGTGTTGCCAATGATGATTTTGAAAGGGAAAGATAACATGAAAGATGCGCTTACGAGCTTCGCTGCATTTCATACTTTTTGTAATGGAGTGTCGATTTGGAAGTATCCATGAAGTCAGGACATCCAAAAGCCCATAAGTCACAATGACTATAATCTATAGTTACTAATACATATATTAATATTATTATTAATATTCACTTATATATTAATTACTTTTCTTATTTCAATTACAAGTCAAAAAAAGATACAAGAAAATACAACAATAATACAAACAACAAATTTATTTACAACTGTTATTGCTGAATGATGTACGTTGTACAAATGAAGTGTGCGCGCATGCGCAATGACTACAATGATGTGAGTAATTTTTGTCTTCCTCATAGTTGTTAGTGGCATTGTAGTCGGTGTTTTTCGCTTCTGCAAATTTTTATTTGGCCTTTTTGAAAAATGCCGCCAAAAAAAAAACAGACAGTTTTGCTGTGTCTGATTCGAATTCGCAAAGCGTTGAATATTTAAAATTAAAAATGTTAGTGTTTCTTATTGTAATACCGCAAAAATTCCGATGAACTACATCGACTGAATTAACTTTATACATTCAGAAAAAAATCTTGAAGTTTCTTTTTAAAAACGAACTTTTCATGCAGTAAAAGTTACAACAATACTAAATACTCCAAAATATCCTCTTTAAATTCATTGGAATAATTGCTACATATCTTACTTACACATGTCTAATAAATTTAAATAAAATAATAGACATTTTTTTGGGCTAAGTGGCAAAAAATTTTACATATAAAATAATGTGCTACTGAAACATTTTCCATCGCTTGTGTAGGATTTCTTAATCATTGGAAAAGGAAAAACAAGTTTTTTAAGTAACTGATAATTTTTATTTTAAATAAGATAGTAAAATCATTACGAGTATAAAGTTTTCTTTTATTTTTCTGAACCACTCTATCTATTCTTTCCCCGTCGCACAGTGGATTTTTGTGGCCATAAATAGGAAGAAATGAAAGTGCTAGGGATTGAAAAAATTTTAAGACAAAAAAGCTATAAAAGTTATAAATTTGTTTTGAGTTTAGTGACACAGTGGGCTCAAAGTTGAACTTTGCACACTAAAAATGTTTTATGAAACTTTTTATAAAATCGATTGTTAGATAAAGCGCTCTAGTTACATAACTTGTTTGAAACAAAATGCAATAATGTAACATATTGGCGGAAAGTACATTGTTTCCACTTTATAAAAATCAATTTAATTTTTTTTATCGCCTTTATATGAATTGTACGGATTTTTCAAAAATTATATTGAAACATTATAAAAGTGGAAAATTTGCAAATTTTGACAGAAAAAAAAGTATATCTCCGGATTTCGAAAATTTTTTATATGTAATGTGAACCAAAATCCAAGGTATCAGCTGCTTGTTTTCAGAACTTTTTTTTTGTGTTTATTTTTCTACTGCAACATTTGAAGAAAAAAATATTTTTATTTCTTCACATTTTGCATCACTTAACAATAATTTTATTAATTGTAAAAGCTCACAGTGTGAAGGAAGTTGCTTGAATTTGGAAAGCAGTTCACTTAAGTTGAGGGGAACAGGTAAGGGCTATTTTTTTCTCTTTTATCCCCCTTGGGGTAAAATATATAAGCTCCAATGCTTTTCAAAAAACTAACAGACAAGCTATTGAAACGGTTTTTCTCCAATTACTTGTAAACTATAAAAGACATCGCAAAGTTTGTAACATTTTTGAAATCAGCATTGCCAAATTTATGGAAATTGATATCAATTGTGAAATAAAGTCTTAACCACATCCCACCTTTGTATGGGAGGCAGGCGTGTCTGTTGACAGATTTTTTTCATATTCACAGGTTTTTTGTTGTTTTAACCCAAAAAACTTCTGTGCCAAATTTCAAGACTCTAGCGCAATTATTGCTATATATGACCGCCGTTGCATGCAAACCCATCCACTGTGCGTCGCACCAAAGCTTTTCGTTACGGCGCTGAATTATTTATATATAAATTGAGATAGCTTTTTTCAGTGTACCTGTGCTTTGTAAGCGTATCATTAAATTAATTTTTATTTTATATGTTAAATTTTTTTTTGCTTGAAATTTGTTAATGTTTGTTAAATGTTTTTGTTTTCTTTGCGCTCTTTCCATTCTTGTTGTTTCTGTGGAAGGCTCGCTCGCTCAGACTCAAATCATGTCCAAAATTTATTATCGCAATTTTTTTTTTTTTGCTTTTAAGTTTAATGTTGCTCACATGTGTCATTGATTTGCATAAAATTTTAAAATAAAATAAAAAACATTCTTTATTTGACTTTAGTTATAGCTGCTATTGTAAAAAGAAAATAACACAGATTTAAGCCAACGATTAGAAGTGTTTCTGTGCCGTTAATTAGAAGTTTAAACTATCAACGCATTTATTGGTCATTGAATCATATTTATGGCCGTTGTAAGCAGAAATTAACTTTTACATAAATCTTGTCGTTTGTTTATCAAGTTTTTGGAAATCTTTAAACTATTTCATATATGTACATACATAGCTATTTCGCTTGTATCGAACATTATTACTGAACGTCGGTCCAGCTCATTTCTCTCATCGCCATTCTGTTGTCTATTTCGATGATGCAGAACGACGGCGACCAAATGAAGCCAAATCTGAAAAGCGATAACTGAGAAAAGTTTTTCATGGCAAACTTTAATCTCGAAGCATTGCTAGTGGTTTTCGACTGGGGAAGCCGTGTTCTCTTTATATTTGGAAAGAAAGCACATCTCACTCATATAGCAAATACTTACTATTATTGGTACGAATTTACGATATTTTTCCAAGAAGAGTCCATCGGTTATAAAGAAAAAACTTATAGATTTGAGTTTCATTATAAACTTCTTAACATTTTTGAGTGCTTAAGAGCAATTTAATATTTTTTTCAAAATATTTTGATGTTTTCATACTTAGGTGATTTTATCGTCGGGCAGGTTGTGATTATTATAAAGATTATATCTGAAAAAATAGATAGAGAGATTATATCTTAACTTAGTTATTGCCGCATTTAAAAATTGCAATATTACGAACGTGAAAAAAAAATTCAGTACTAAATCATTTAATCTCGTCTGCCTCCTAGTTGACTATTTCCTTAACTTATAAAAAACATAAATATAAAGAAGGCAGACATTTGTGAGCTTTTAAGGTGCATATTATTAAGGATATACATTAGGGTGGTTCTTATTTGTTTTTTTTGCGAAAATCAAATGCGACGCCCACCAAATCGGTTCGAAACAGGATAAAACATTTAAAAAATTTATTTAAAATTTTTATCTTTAACCCTTACTCGGCCTATTTCAAAATGAAATTTTACTTAAGTGAAAATCAAATACGAGTCCTCCCAATCGCTTCGAAACAAGATAAAAAAATTTAAAAAGTTAATTTTTATCTTTAACCCTTATTGGTCCTATTTCAATGTGAAATTTGACTCAAGCGAAAATCAAATGCGACGCCCTCCAAATCGGTTCGAAACAGGATAAAAACATTTAAAAATTTTAATTAAAATTTTTATCTTTAACCCTTACTCGGCCTATTTTAAACTGAAATTTGACTTAAGTGAAAATCAAATACGATCTCTAAAATAGCTACAGCAATAAATTATATATCAAATTAAGTAGTCATAGAGCAGAGAATACTGAAATTATCAGGTGCGAGTACTGATCAACCACCAAAGCCTTGCCATAGCGAGGAGAATTACTTTCATATGACATTAATATATATATAAGATCTATTTAAGAGTTCCCAACTTATAATGATTTTTAGAAAAGGAATATCCGCAACTTGACATGACTATATCTCGAAAACTAGATCCGTACGATACTTTTTTGAATATATTCTTTCTTAAAATTAAAAGCCACTTGAGAAAAGTTAGTTTAAAAAAATGGCTGCTTAAGTCGAATTTCACATTGAAATAGGCTAAGGGTTAAAGATAAAAATATCAAATAAATTTCTTAAATTTGTTTATCCTGTTTCGAACCGATTGGGAGGGCGTCGCATTTGATTTTTGTTTAATTCAAATTTCACATTGAAATAGGTTAAAGATAAAAATTTTAAATTAACTTTTTAAATTTTTTTATCTTGTTTCGACGCGATTGGGAGGGCTGGTATTTCACTTAAGTCAAAATTTATTTTGAAATAGGCCGAGTAAGGGTAAAAGATAAAAATTTTAAATAAATTTTTTAAATGTTTTTATCCTGTTTTGAACCGATTGGCGCGGCGTCCCCAATTTTTTTTTCTTAAGAACCACCCTAATATACTACCGAACAACTTTTGTTGTCCAAAACTTACTATTCACTTTTTTCGGTGACTTATATTATTTTTTTTTTAATTTTCTAGCTGTGTATATGGGGCATTCCATGCCAAATCGGATACCATTTTACTTTTGCATTTCTGATTTTTTTCCTAAATACTGATTGAATCTAGCCGCCATAACTTTTTAATTTTTTTCTCCTCAAGATATCGTTAATTGAAATTTATTACACAGAAATTTATACATACATAACGATTTACATACAGTCGCGACAATTTAAATAGCACAGTTTCATGTCAAATGTTCTCTGTTCTATGAACTTTTTTTGTTGTACAATTTCAATTTAACTGGTCGTTAAGTTCCAAGAGCAAATATCTCTCAAGATAACGGTGCCATTTTCTTATGTTTTTTCATGCTATTTTATTTCATTTCTGAAGTGTTTAGAAGCAGAGTGAATTTTGAGCGTTATTATAAATAGCACACTTTCAAAATTTCATCGCAGAAAATTGTAAATTTCAAAAAAATTGTAAGTTGTGTTATCATTATGGATATTTTAAGTAATAGTAACTCATTTTATTCATTTGTAAAATAATTAGCGCAATGCGCAGAGGAAAACACGCTACTGAACATTTCAGAAGGGAAGTAGCTTATTTGCAATTCCAAGGTCACACAAATTCGGAAATTTCTGGAATAAATGACCTGCTCAAGGAACAAAATTTTAAATGCTATTCATTTACATTCCGAACGCAGTTCATTTAAAAACAAAATTCGGAAAAACCGTTCGTGGAAAACCTTTGAGAGATGTGACGCCAAAATTGTAAGGATATTTAAAGCTGATCCGTTCCTTACTGCTCCTAATATAAAGGTCAAAATTGCACAGGAATTAGATGTTCATGTTTCGTCTGCGTGAAAAAAACTTAAATGAACGCATATCCAGACGCAAAGCTTATGTTTCCCAACGGAACCTAAAGTGCAGATTGCAGATTGAAAGACAGCATCGCATTAAAGACCCAAAATGGTAGAGAAACATCTTGTTGAGCGATGAGTCAAAGTTTAACTGTTTTGGGAGTGATGGTGAACATTACAACATATAATTCAAAGTGGGTTTTGAAGGGAAAAGTTAAGCTTTCAACTATATAATGAAATAAATTCGATAAAAATCTGGAGTCCCGAAAATTAATTACGAATTTGACTAAAATCGACGATTTTAACATATACAACCCCATATATAGCGGAGACCTACACGTCTGCCTCTTGTATTGTCAGCTTCTAGGGGTAATACTGAAGACAATGAAATTCTGGAAGAAAACAATAAAATTAATTAATAGAAGTTTTTTTTTACATATTAACAATTGCTGCTATTAAAATTATGTCTGTGTGGACGTCTGCCTTTAGTATTTTTCTTATCTATGTATACTATGGCCTTAACAAGAGGCAGACGCGATAATATAATTTAATAGAGTTTTTTTTTGCAATTTCAAAATTTATTTAAAAAAACAACAGCGCTATCTTTGCACTCCAATTTTTTTTAATTCTGCATAAATATAAAAACATTACATATCACCATTAAGAAGTTATTGCTTATGGGCTCTGAACCTACTGCAAGCAGTTTTCAAATACTGCTTATATGTGAATGAGTTGAAACTATTTCTAATAAAATTGTATTACTTAATGGTGAGCTCACATTAAAGTTCATCACCTGCACCATTGTAAAATTGACGTCACTTTTATTCTGATCAAAAATATAGGCAGATGTCAATTATACGGATTAGAGCATAATAAGCGAATGATTATTTTATTTCTTTGTTGCTGATAGCCAAAGCTCCTATTTTCCTATTACATATTTTTTTGTACGATATTGGCTTTGCTAATAATTTGTTTTTCTATTCCTTTTTTGGTTATCTACAACTTTGCTGTTGTTGTTAATGTCCCAAATGATGCTACTGCTGCTTCAAGCGTGCGATGTTGTTTTGCCAATGTCATATGAAACCCAAATTGGGAATCGCCTTCAAGACACGATTTTGAAAATTGCTTTTGAGTCAGTTGGTGCTGCTGCTAAATGAAGATTCCAGTAAACGGATGAGGATGCAGTAGAATAACGCGTGCGTGTTAGCGTATACACGCTTCGTTCGAACACACAAACAGCCAACAACAAGAACATTTGTAAACATAGAGCACACAGCATAAGTAGCCAGCAGAGGCAGGGCAATAACAGCAAAAAAGAAAAGAAAAATACTGCAAGAAGCACAAGTTTCAGTAATGTAAAGTGAGGCAAAAGCTGCAAGTAGCTTACAATTTCAATTCAATGCCCTATTTAAGCGAAAAATCCGGTGGGGAAAATAATCATACTTGGCTCTAATCGTTTTGACCTTCAGTTGCTTTGAAAGGTCTCTTTTAGTATAACAACTTTTGTTTGGATACCATATCCATAAGTTGACCTCTGACCAAACACAAGTTGTTGTAATGAACTTAACTATGATCGCGTTAAGATGGGTTTCTGAAGGTAAGACTTCTGTCATAGCATCCTTATTATATTGAAGACTTGATCGCTACAGTCCTTAATAAACTGGAAAATTACTCTTTGTGATTCTGGATGGGGAAAATCTTTTTGGTGGAAGTTTTCGTAGGTATCAAAGGTTCCGTTTTGGACTTGAGCTAAGGGAGAATAAGCAAACTCACTAAACGGACCTTTCCATTCATTATCAGCCTCATTTTAGCAATATTTTTTTTTCATTTCAATTAAAGCTAAAGTTTGAAGTTATGTATGTTTAAAGTTTTAGCTTTCGTATGTAAATCCCTTTTGTTCCACTGTTCAATTCAGAAAGCAACCAACCAAGGAGCAGATGATATACCAAACTTGGAAACTATTCGTGAACATGCATTTTTTCACTCGAATTGTTGTTGATTATAAATTTTTGTTGCCATCGTTGGCCGTCCGATTTTATTGTTTTTTTAACTATTTTGAATATAATCGCAGAAAATTTGTACTTTTTAAGTTGATTTGTTGCTGTAATTGTTTTTGTTTAGTAATTGTTGTTGTTGTTGCTGAAACCTTTGACATTGGCACATTGGGTAGTCTTGTGATCATGTTTTGGATACGAATTTTTTATGGCAAATTTACATTTTTTTTCCATGTTGAAAGGCGAAAAAACGAAAGACTTATGAAACGAACTTTATTTTATTTTTATTTTTTTTTAACAAAATTGAATTTTAAAGTATTTTAAATTACACTGACTCATACATTGTTTTGTAACGCAGCGATCAGACTAAGTAGGTCTGGAAGACTACTTATAGACTCTCAGATGCTAGTATACTTGCGAAAAATTGCAAAGAAACGCCATTTTGAGGTACATTCGAAATTATCACAGAGATATTGCCAGTTCAACTTTCTTTTGTGTCCCTTATCTCCTCATGGAGCATGGGGCCGTAACAAAAATCTCCCTAGGTACACGATCAGTTGCGAGTGCCTTCAATTTTCTCATATTTTCTGTTCTTGCGATCGTTTCCACAATGCTTTAGGACGGTCGCATTTTCTAATTCCTTGATATTTCCACTCCAATACTTGCCGGCAGACTTCAGTTGGTAATTTTTGATTAATATGGTTGGTTAACCGAATTTCACAGACGTACAGACGAAGTTGTTTCACGTTTGACTCAAAGATTTCGATCTTCGTTGTCCTTGACAGGAAGATAAACTGATAAACATTACGAAATTGGGCGAAGGGAAGTAAACAACCATAAAGCTAATACTAGCACTGGTTGGGTGAATGGACATGCTTTTTGTTTTATTATTGTTGATTTTTGGATCAAGATCCGATTTCCATTCAAATCAAACGGCGAAAATAAAAATGATTTAGACACACGTTGCGCTTAATGGCCGAGCAAAATTACTCGGTTTGTAAAATTTTCGGATGTATTTATTCTAATCACTTTCCCTTAATAAAAATTCTATGACAAACGTAGAATTGTTGAGAACTCAACAGGCCGCCTTGAAGTTCCAAGAATCACTTGTACAGTAAGTATGAAGAGTGCAATTCAGCCAGCCGTGGCAGCAGACATGTTGGCAACATTTTTCCTATTAAAATGGCTTTACTTACGTTTTAATGTTTTGTTTGCAACAACATGGCACATCGTATGCAAATCAGTCGTCGTTATTCCATAGAATCAACATCGTTGACAAAAGTTCGCCTGTAGATGTTGATAATGAGGATAAAGATGATGGAGTTTGGGAAGATTGCATTCCTTTTTTCAACAACGCTGGTCAACGCTGGGATTTCGTGTAAGGTAATTCAGTTTTTCTTTTTTAAAGTTATCCCATTGACTGCTAATAAATTTAGTACCAGAATTTTGAATAGTTAGAATGTGTTCGTACAGAAACAGTACAATATGATCCAATGTATCGAATACTAATCGAGATAAAAATAAAACTAAAACAAAATCCACTTTGAGCAGATTGGTGCCAATTTTAAGAATATTCCAAAAATTTAAGAGTTGGGAACTTTTTTAATTCAAGTCCATGGTTAGTTATCAAAGTACAATTTCAACGATTTTGAAATTTTAGTGTATTTATTTTTCCCATGTTAAAGTAGTGAACTTTAAAAGTTTCTACTACTCTTTACGCAGCTGACATAGCAAAAAACCCATGAGTGATAAAAATTACTACCAAAAAAGTATAATTTATCTATTGAATAAAGTTAAAAGATATAAATATGTGATAGAATAAATTAGTGTCAAGAGAGTAGAATTTTGCGATCCAATAAATTAAATGAATTTATTTTTGTCTTTTGAGCTGATGTTCGTTATAAGTATAGCTTATGCAATGACGTAGATGAGCTCATATTTAAATCACTAACAACGTAAATGAATTTATTTTTGTCTTTTGAGCTGATGTTCGTTATAAGTATAGCTTATGCAATGACATAGATGAGCTCATATTTCCATCACTAACAACGTCATGAGTTCAACAAACTGAGAAAAATCATAATTTTTATTCGGGAGATAGTTGTCCACAGAATATGTCTTGGCAGAAAATGTTGGTTTGATACTAGTAGTGGGGCTAGCGGGCGCAATGGCTTAGGGGCAGCAAAATGGTCCACCGAATTAATTGAGCCTTAGAAATAATATTAAATTAACAATTTGTATTGATCAGAACTTGAAAATCAATAGAGCTGAACTGCATTTTTCCGTCTTCATGGTACTTTTTTGCCATGAAATAATTTAGTTTTAATCCATTTTTTCTATTGCTTTATTTTTGTAATACAATGAAATGTTTTAAGTCTTATAAATACATTAATCAAATACTTATTTTACTTTTGTTAATTTCATTATTTTACTTTATATAAAGTTTTAAGTTCGAAGTTTCTTCAGTTTAGACTTTATTACGTCACGAATGCTATATTTTTAGGAATTCCTCGCTTTTTTTCTTAAAATATTGTTCTTTTTCTTCCTTACAATTAGCTGTATATTAAATTATTATATATAAAACTTTTGTTATTTATTGTTGTTTGAGTATTGAAATAATAGCAAAGTTTTTTTTTTGTTATCCCCTATTTCACTATCAAAAATATGCCCATCGTGAGTATACTGTATTTCTATTAAAGATTTAAGCTCTGCATGAAAACTTCAGTACTATTTTTTCTAGTACTTAGACTATTGAACAATTTATATGGAATTGCTTATGGTTCGGGAGGTAGCGTCACAAAAAATTGACGCATCTGCGCACTTTTCTAATGTACCTCATAAGTTAATACCTGATTGTCTGAACACATTGCCACCGGTTTTTCTCTCAGTTGGAGGAACGGGGTTGCGCAATGACACCAAATCCAAATCCGCGGCTTAAAGTCACTCCAAAAATCAAAATTAAATATAACTAGCTATAAATTGGTACTGCAAAGATTTTTAATCGCTGAATACGCATGCTCTGAGATCTTCTTAATCAAAAGAATATCAAACGAATTTGGCTGCTTGAATTTGAAAAGAATTGACATTTTTCGATTTTTGTCAATATACTCGAAAAGTGTGTCTTAAATAGAAAATAACGTTTGAGTTATGATGCTTTAATGCCATATTAAATCAGCTAGTTATATTTAAATTTACATATTTTGTGACGCTATCTCCCGGACTATAATATCTACACGTATAAAAGGATCCTACACTTCTTAGTCTTCTTCTTACACCCAAGTGTTGCTTCGTACCTTATGATGTTCGATTTCGTGTTGTACTCGCATTCGTACAGATTGCGCGGAAAAACATGTGATTTATCAGATACTAAGTCATCGATGCTGTTACAGCTTACGAGTGGCATAGATCGCATGTTTGCGTTTCATACATACAAACATTCCACACACATGTATATGTACATAAACGTTATTATATATGTAGCTCATGCAATAGCCCAGCAAATATTTTTATTTGCGATAGAGTCATATTTCTATTGCCAAGATGAAAACTTCGATTGCGCAAGAGCTCATATTCTGATGCTGGATGATAGTTTGTTCGGGAGAAACTGCCCAGGCTTAACGACTCTCCAAAAACACATATATTATTAATAAAATTCTATCATCGGATTTCGAATCATTGTTAAATTTTAACTTCATGACTTATACGCAGAGTTGGCAAGTGACTGGGGTTAACGCCGGGAATTGTTTCTTTTCAACTTCTATTCAAGAGATATTTTATGTGATGCTTCGTAAACTAAACTTAGCACATTACATGAAAACAAAGAGACCAGCCTGGCAACATTGGTACCGGTATTTGCTTTATTAACAAACCGAATCATAAGCATTGAAATATATGAAATTTTGAATTTCAATTTCGTTTTTCTAAATTCACGGCTTGGAAGATGACATCATATAATGTAATAAAATTATTCAAGCTGGAAAAGTTATAAGTGGATTGCCATACGTGTGGAAGACTTAAAAATCTTCCAACTGTTTGCTGGGAGAATTGTGTTTTCTGAAGGTTTTCCTTAATGCCTTACGTGTACGTTTTCTCTCATTGGTGTTGGTGTTATTGTTGCTATAATTGCTATACTGCTCTCAGAAGCGAAATAGGCGTATCTCAAAAAAAATCATATTCGTAATTCTTATGGCACCTGATAGCTCAAGAAAATACACATCTAATGAACTACGCCAAATGCCGGCATTTTAATTTAAACCTATAAAAATCTCCAAAGAGAATTTCCTCTATCTCAATTTTACATGTGGGGCATTTCAGGCGAAGCGGGCAATGAAAATAAAGTGAGGTCGTGAAATTTGTTTATATTTCGGTTAGTTATATATCTAGTTGACATAAGTCTCAACACACAATTTTTTTTCGTATGAAGCTTAATTGCCGAGTTATGGGCTTCTGAAGAATTCATGAAGTTTAAGTACTGTCATTTTTGAGCGCTGTTATTGGAATCAAGGAATTTATAATAAAATATAAACAATATTGCTGTAACTAGTAAATAGGATGCTCTTTTTAATTTTTTGTTCAAATTCGAATTTCAAATTTTTTTATGTACAGAAAACCGGAAGTAAAAATTTCAAATCAAATTTTAAGTAACTTCGGCATAATATTTTTAAAGTATTTTATTTTTAAAAAAGAGTTTTGAGTATATAAATGTTTCACAAAAAAAATTTTAACGTGATCACTATAACTTAAGAAGATATATAAATTAAAGTACTTAAGAACGTGCCAGGTCCCATACAAAGTGCGGCACGTATTTACTTCATTTCATATATCTCGTAAACTAATGCAGATCACATTAAATAAGTTTTTGCATATTATCGGTATATTTTATGCTTTATTTTAAAGTTAAAATAAAAAAAAACAAAATATGTCGAAATTGTTCAAATTCTAAAATGATATGTTCACTTCCGGTTTTTCACATGAAAAAAAAAATCAAATTTCAAATCTGATTTCATAATTGAAAAGAACAGTAAATTTGTCATAGAAGCCACAATGTTTAATATTTTATTGAAAATTTGTTAAGTTCGAAAAACTGCTTCCGAAAAATCCATTCTTCATATTACGTCAATTTTTGGAAGTCCACAACTTGACAACTAAGCCCTATATAAAAAAAATAAGTGTTTACAACTTCTAGAAGTACAACTAAACCGAATATGAACAAAATTCAAAATATCAGTTTTTTTGCATTGTCCGCTTCGCCTGAAATGCCCCATGTATTTCAACAAATTGACATAAACAAAACATCAATTATCTCGAAACGCATTTTTTTGAGATACGACCATTTCGCTGCTGAGGATAGTATAGTTGTGCTTTATCTATTGATCGATTACTGCAGAACTCAAAGTTAGTGCTGTTTTTAAGCTTGTCATAGGGCAAGTTTATATTCGTTTTTTTAAGGAATTCCAGTGAATTGCATGTACAAGATACAATATTGATACATTATTGAATGTGGATCTACAATTGTGTTTCTACGAATACATAGTAATTAAACTCAGTTGAACCAAAAAGCAAATATGCCCGCAGCTTCCACCGTTAGTGAGCTATGGGTACAATATCGCAATATGTCAGGTGATTCTGGAATTTCGATCCAATATGGTGGCATAAGGAGGACGACCTTACGATAATTAACTGATAGAATGACTAAAAAAATTAAAACAAAAAATTGTGTCCAACTTTTTTATTCTTCGCACATCCAACGGTGCCTACGTGTGCATTTCGTGCTAAATGCAAAAACAGAATAGAAGAAATGTTAAAATTTTTATTTCAGTAGCTCGCACATTACTCAGTTTAAATAAATAGTCGGTTCATTTAGTATATATTTTGAATACACTGTTTAAAATTTATTTGCAAAAAAAAAAAAAAAAATTCTTGAGATACTGAGATCATTAACATTTTCTGATATATTGGACGCAGAACTGTTATTTTTATATTACGCGAATCATCCGATATCATAAATAGAAACCCTTTCTTATATCTTCAAGAGTATGTATTTTTTAGGTAAATTTTAATTACACCACCTCGCAATATCTTCAATATTAACAAATCAAGTAAAATCACATAAATAAAACATCAAATATTGGAACGAGAGGACCTGAGAAAAGTTGAACTCCCAATCCGAATAGTTACCAATGCATCGAAAACATAAATAAGAAAATTAAGTGATTACGATCAGGAAAACATGTTGAACCAAAAATACCAAATCACTCAACATTGCGTTAAGCAGCAACATACATATAACGAGCAGCAGCAGCAACAGCAACACCAATTCCAATCAGCAACATAAGATGAAGATGAAAACTTGCGCAAGCAAACACACAAAATACCAGCAAAAATTCCAAAACAATGTCATCAATTAAATGCGAGAAATAAAATGTTCACACCTGAGATCTTTATTAGTGGAAGTAGTTGCCCTTGTGCAACAACAACAACAACAACAACAATAACAAAAACACAGCAACTACTTCAACTATAACAACAAAATCATCTACGAGACATACAGTCACCATAAGAGAAAGAAAAAAACCTGCAACCAACAGCAAAAAAATTCAAACCACATCCACCAGCTAAGGACGTAGAAGGCGTGAAAGCATCGCATGAGTTTGAGATTAACTTCCAGCCCAACATTTAACTTCAAGCTGCGCGAATTCAAAGGTGCAAACGAAAATCAAGAGTCAAAAAAAAAAAAAAAGTGGTTACAGTAACAAAAACGATAAAAAACAAATACGCCAAATATAACATTTAAACGAATGACAAGATACCAAAGTATACAATACGAGTACGGAGATAACTAGGCGCTGCTGCAGTAAACTTAAAGGATACACAGTTTGAAGAGTATGGCACTAAAGTTAACATAAAATTAATAAATGAATTATATCTGATTTTTTACAACTTTTCAGCACTTTTCGAAGTAGAAATGCAGGCTCAATTACTTAGGCCTTATGAACCATTCGATTTCTACAAAGTAAGAGATTATAAAAAAGAAAGCTTTCTGTTATCCTTATATTCTCGAATATCTGTAAGTTATAGAATCTGTTAAGGACGGTGGTGGAGAGAGAGGCTTTCTTCCTTCATTTATAGTTATATTCGAACTTTATGAAATTTATGCAGAAATTCAGCGCAGGGAAACATCAATAATGTTAATATGATCTTATAAATGATAAAAGACTGCGTAGATAAAACTCGGAAATTATATCGAAAAGCCCTGCATAGCATCGAAAAATGAACATAATGGTAACAACACGGTTAGAAATTTTGGAATAAATTTTAATACTTTTAGGCTTACATATATGACTGCACCAGAATTGTATTAAAATTTAATACTGCCTAAATTAATTTTTAATACTTTTTTGTATTAAAATTTAATACTTGTTTTTATTAAGATTCAAAAAAAAAAAAAATTCATTTCGTATGGGATTCGAACCGGGTTCCCTTTTAATACAATGGTTGAATGCGCAGCTTAACGAAGTGTTATTTATTGGTTGGCTAAAAGTTTATTTATATTGACAACAACGTAAAATTAAAGTTCTATATTGAAGTATTACAATACACTACAGCATGGTTTAAAAATCAAATATAATACGTATGTATTAAAAATTAATATAAAATTCATTATAAAATTTTGTAATCCATTGAAAAGTATTAAATTTAAACAAAATTGTATTAAAAATCGTTGTAATATTTCGCTTGTATTAAAATTTAATCCAATATTTCTAACCGTGAATAAATATATAAAATACATTTTAAATAAATAAAAATTTCAAGACAAATAAGGAATTTAAGTGACGATTATTGTAAGCGGATGCAGAAAAAATTTCAGGGCGCTACTACAATGTCGATTACTATGGAAGCTCTAAAATTCCTAAAATAAGTACCTGTAAAATGAAGAACTGCAAAAAACTGCGAAAAATGGGATTAAATTCGACTTTGAGCTTCATTTTTGAGATCGAGTGTATGCGACATCATAATGCGAATATGTTCCGTCTTTGGAATAATACTTTAACTTTCGCATGGTCTTCTAATGTCACTACTCTGCAAAGTTTTGAAAGTTATGTGCACCTGGAAAAGTTGTTTCCGAGATAATTCTTCCCACTGAAACCAAATCCGGCCTCAAAATTGCTCTATAAAAGAAAAAAAAATCTTTGACCAAACTCAATGGCATTTGAAAAAGAAAACTTGTACTTTAAGATCCCACACAAAATTCGCGGTACTACATAACCTCACATAGTATGTATGTCAAAAAAACAGTGTTTTTTTGCACTTTTAGGTTAGAACATCTCAAAAAACCTGACGTGATAGAGTAATTCGGATTTGGTTTAAGCGGGAAAAATTTCTTCGGAAACAACTTTTCATTATCCAAAGGCTAAGCCTTGTAGAGTAGTGAATTCCTTCTAGATGCTGAGAATCAGGTGTTACACTAATTTGATAAAATAAATTTAAAAAGGTACACTTATGATCAAGGTGTGTCATGACTCATGGCCCACATTTTAAATGAACATAATGTGAAGAATGTTTGCTTTCACCAAACATCGGTATTGACAAGAATCTTTCTGACTTAAAAAAGTTATGTAGGTATATATTTATAAAAGAAGACCTCACAAGATAGAAGTGTCAGTGTCGTTAAATGCTTTCAGATGGCTCTGCTGCAATCAAGGTAATGATTCTATCAAACAATCTGTAGCGAATTTTTTCGCACTAATCGGACCGTATCAACGTGACATACACACAAACAGATCGCTACGATCGCCACGAAAGTGTTTTTTTTCTAATCAAGCGAATGGGTGACAAAGCTTTATCTAAGAGAATCTTTAATTCAGTGTCACTAGAATTAAAAAGAAGAGGTTATTTCGTTAAACGAAATGATATGATCTCATATGAGTAAATATTTTTAGTGCAGATCCTTATAGGCTTGAGCCAATAATAGTATGGTGAAGTATTGTTTTTGAATTAGAAAAACATAAAGCTTAGCGTAAATGTTTAAATACATAAGTTATTGATTTTGGTTGTCAATATCTGTGTAATATATATTTACGAACTTACAAATTTATTCTTTAAAATTTATTAAATACTCAACCAACCTACATACATACATACATATGTACATACATAGTACCCATTACTTACTGTTTATACCAATAACTATTGTATTTCCCAGAATTCAAACTTTTAAAAGTTCGTGTCCTTTGTTTACTACTTTTTGTTGTTATGATTCTGTTGTTATTGTTGTTGTTGTTGCCGAAAGTAGCATGCCGGGCAAACATAACATACACGAATACAACATGCAATAGCAACAAAATAAAAGCACCTTGTTAACTAATTAAAACCAAAATATATGCAAATCAAACCCCAATCCACGTTCACCGCTGTTCGCTGCTGCTGTAACTTGTGTTCACATTTGCGATCAGCTCCTGAATTTTGTGCACGATGATCAAAAAATAAATTCACAAAAAATAAAAGAAGAAAAATCACAAAAGAGAACATTTTTTTTTTTATAAAATAAAATTGAACCAAAGAAGTGACTCGATCTAAATCCGATCAATTAAAGATACTTTTTAGATTCACATACACGAACGATACGAAACAAAGCAAAACGGAGTGCGACTATCCCAAAATACCAGGAATCATGCAGTATGGAAGGAGAAAAAAATATCTGCAAGTAAAGCAGCAGAACTAAAGAAGCTGCAAGTCAAGTAAACGTAAACGTAAAGAAAACTCAGGCGCCCAGTATTTAAACTGAAAACAATTGTCTCACACTGCCATCGGCAGAGTAGCTGCGATATCATTACTTGTGGTCCAGCACTGAAACCGTTTAACCTGGCCAGAGTCAGTGCCAGTGCCAGTGCCAGCGTAGACTATGACCAGACAGACTATGGCAGATCAATGCTTGACAAAATTGACTACACCAGTTGTGGTCCATTTCAAAAGCAAGTGAAATTCCCATAGGTAGCCATGATAGCCATGACGATGGCAGCAGTTAAGAGAACTCTATATAATAATGGTCGAATTGGTTAATTCATGTTGAATTGAATTTGTGAGGCAAACAAAGTGACATCGCAATGTGACTTTGGTTTGGGGTTCAGGCGTAGTTTATTTATTAGGTCGATAGTGTTGTTGAATTTTTATCATATGATTTGAAATCGGTATATCATTTAAACAAATATGTTAATTTTGGACATTTTTGAAACTACTTTCTCAGTGCAGCGTTTTAAAGTTTTCATTTCAATGGAGGGTGCCACGCCCATTTGAAAAAATTCACATTGTTTTTGTGAAATTTAGTTTCAAAGTTATTGCTTACATGAGAGGTGTCACGCCTTCGTGTCAAAGTTCGCAAATTTTTTTATTTCGTCCTTGTTCAAGCTATTCTTGGGATTGTATGTAGGTATGAGAATTTGATACATTACATCAAATGACTCACCAATATAGCGTTTTAAATGTCTTTTCAGAACACAATGTGAAGAAAAGTCACTTGATAATTTGTTAAAAATTACACCATAATACTACCAATGCAGCCATTTTATAAGCGAGAACCGTCATTTTTGAAAAACCGAAAATAAAGGATATTTACGATGTTCAAAGGTCACGGGGGGCTGTTGAAAAAGGTCAAGCTACACCGTAATATCTAAAATTATAAAAATATCGAAGTCCTCTGTGATAAACATCGCTAAAAGTGTGAATGTCTTTTAAATGTTCCCCCAAATAATCGTCAAATTTGTCCAAGAAAACAAAAAAAAAAAATAAATTAAAAAAATAACCAAAGAATTGTGCAGAAAACCATAATGGAACGAAGTGCATCAACGCAATCAGTACTGAACGACCTCAACGAAACTGAAGTCGACATTTCGCTATATATATTGTAACGCCGATTTAAAGAAAATGGCTTGATATGCCGACGTCCTGCAAAAAAGCTAAAACTTACAAATGCTATGTGCAAACGGAGGCTGTATTAGGCTCAGATTCCGCGTAACACTCCCAACGACTACTGGAATATAGTGACTTACTTTAATTCAGTTAAATTCAGTGACGTCAACGTAAAATTCTCAGAAATTTTCTTTTGAATAATTTCTTATGTTTTTATTTTTTTAAAGGTCATTTTTAGTGATGAGTGCCTGCTGCACCGAAAAAAAACTTACTCCGTTTAAGGTAAAATGCCTAAATGTAAGGAAAAAATGTCCTTCAATACGTGCTAAAGCCATGGGTTCCTCAAAATAAGTAAGTTGGATTCCTTAGTACAAGTAAATGTTGCTGCTTTGAAATAAGGAAAAGTTTACTCAATGGGAGGACAAGGTTATAAAACTGAGGAAAATTTTACTTTTTCTAAGGATGAAGGTATCCTTAAATGAAAGAAATTTACTTAAAATAAATTCGTTGATTTCAAAAAACATTTGTTAATTTTCTATTTCCTCTATTTTCTTATTTGTTGGTTACTTATTTTTGTCAGTCATTCTTATTTTAATTGTAATACGTTTTTAAAACTTCAAAGAAGAACTTAAATTTTTTTTTTTTTCCTGTCACCCAGATCAGAGTTGAACCTGTGTTCTGCGCCATGCTACTGTTCAAAGATGCTCACCTTACCCAACTCAGCCACCGACAGCATTTTTAAGACATACTAAAATGATGTTGTTAAACTGCGCATGTAACAACCATTGTCTGATCAGGAAATCTTCGGTTCAAATCCCATCGACGACATAATTTTTTTTTTTTTAATTTTTTTATTTTTTTATTTAAAAAACAAGTAGAGAACTATAAATATATAGGCAAAAACAGAATACTTACGAGAAGAATAGATATTAATTTCAGCGAGTAAAGCAGCGAGTGTTGCCACTCATTTATTAAGGAAAATTTTCCTACGTTATAGTAAATTTTTTGAAGAAACTAACTAAAACTGAGTACGATTTTCCTTAAACAAAACATTCCATTAGATTGAGGAAGTTTTTACACAAATGAGGAACAAGTTGTCCTCAAAAATTCTTCCCAAAGAAAAATTTACTATTTCAAAGGAAAGTTTTATTAAAACCACAAACTCCTTATTTGAGGAAGATCGTTGACTTGCTTTAATGAAACATGAACTCATTTCAAAGGACTCAATTACTAAATGAAACGATATTTTCATCAATATGAGGAAAAATAACTTAGATTAAGGAAAATTTTTACACTAAATCCGAGGAAGGCAGTTCTTCAAATTTAGTACGGTCTTTTTTTTCGGTGTGGAAGCAGTATCCTAAAAGGTCAGATTTGCTAGCAGAAGGCCTCAAGAGATATACTCAGCCAGCTGTCTAGTTCCAACTACGAAAAACCCACCGTCTGATATGATTTGGAGCCGCATAACCATCGAAGGATCAGGGCCGATGTAGTTTTTTGATAAAACAATAAGCTCCGAACAGTACATTAACATTTTGAAAAATGTTTTGCTGCCCTACATCGAGCAATTAGGTCATTCCAAGGATAAATACACATTCATACAAGATAGAGCTCCTCGCCATACGCCCAGAGCCAGTATGAATGTCCTGAACTCTTTAAATTTAGAAGTTTTGCCATAGTCGGGCAATTCGCCGGACTAAAATGCAATTGAGAACTGCTGGTCTCATTTAAAATCACTGGTGTATAAACGACGAAATAACACCATGGCTCAATTAAAAGAAAATATTTCTGATGTGTGGAATAATGACCCATCTTTAAAAGAAATAATAATTAATTGTATATAAAGTATCCCGAGCAGAATAAATGAAGTGGTTAAGTCCAGAGGTGGAAACACTAAATATTAAATTATTTTTTTTAAAAACTATAAAAATATCCAGAATACATGTTTCAAAAAAAAAAAAACCAAAAACAAATTCATGGTACTTATTTTATTTGAGGAACTCTGAGATTTTTTTTATATTTTTTTACCGTCTCTAATTCAATGAGTAGGTACTGTAGGTGATGATGCAGATCAAGAATAAGTATGTACTTTTCTATACCTGTCACGTCGCCATCAATGCGTCACAAACAGAATGACAAAGTGAATATACTCGTGTGTAGGGTGTAAAAAGACATAGGTACTACTAAAGAAAATAAATGGACCTTCTAAAACATAAAGGGCTTTCATATATTTCAAGCTCCTAAAAAAGTTCGAGCTCGAGAGGAAATTAAGCCTTAACCCCACTCTTTCGGTGATCCTGGATTGGAGCACCACACTTGGTTAGCTGGGCGGTAGTAACGGCCTGGCGATTCTTTCCTCGACGGCACAGCACAAAATCATGAGTTATCTCAGTTTATAAGTATCAAAGAACTTACACTTACACATAATGGACCGAGTGCCTGCACTCACTAGCCTTTGGCATAATATTGATTTCAGCTCAAATGCTTCCCACGTTCCCTTAAGTTAGGAGAATATTTAGCTTCTTACTAAACTAAATTTTTTTTATTATTATAAGAATTATTCTTAAATAAAATCTAATTAAAAGTTGGTATCATCTCAACGAATAAAAATATAACGAAATTCTACATCAATGGCTTCAATTTTCATATATTGTAGAAGAAGAAACAAAGGCCAAACTATTGACAGCGATCATGGCGACACTTCTTTTGTTTTCGTACCACAAATAATTGAAGCCGTGTGGTCCGGTACCATCACGTTTTGTCCGACCTGATTGTTTTGCCAGTGGGGCCATTGAGTTTTAAGGAAACTTTTGGATTTATTTGCGACGGGGCTGCTGGCTTTTGCTGCTGCCTCGGCGGCTGCCAGTGTTGAGTACTCTTTTAGAGATTTAAATATTTAAGTTATTGCCACCGTGTGTGTATGCTAAGGTCGTCGCAGTAGTACAGAACTTTTAAAGTGTAGACATAAAAAAAATATGTTAAACATGGCCAAAAACGAGATACACCAAATACTCGCCACTCGTATGTTTGTTGGCTGCAAAGTGAGTAAAGTTTATTTTGCATATTTATGTGGTTTACAATTTCAATACAATTGAAAATTTTTTCCACTTATTTTTATTGGTAAGGCATGTGAAGTTTTACAATTTTCAATAAATTGTCATCAGGGAGTAATGAACATTTTTGGATTTAATATTTACTTTAAGAGGAGGTTAAGAGGAATTTTTTAAGGTAAGTTTTTTTTTACAAATTTATCCGTTCATATTATAATCATAGTTTCAGATTTATTTTAGAACATATATACGTTTTATTAGTTAATTTCGTAACTGGATAGATATTAATATAGAAAATATAATTCAAAAATTATCATTTCATTCTCGTCACTACCTGAAAGCGAATCCTACTGCGTAGTACAGGATTCGATATATCTAGAATGTTACCAAGTGGAGCGCTTATAAGTTCATAGACTTTCTCAGCCAATAAACAATGATGTCAATATACAAGAATGACACTACGCTTTAGTAATATGATAAGATGATTCTACCAATAAAGCCCAGTATAATTCTTGTACATACGTACATATACAACTTTGCAATGAATTAAATATTTGCTTGAAAATTTATTTTAATAAGTTTAGCTTTTTATCACTTCTACTATGTTTAACTATCACATTGATAGATATGGGATAGCTCAATCTTCTCCAGCGGTCAAACTGCGCAAAAGATTAAAAAACAACGCTGTTAGAGTAAGACTGATTTTTGCACTTATTACCCCTTCAGCTGTAGAACTAGACTCATTAACTATTTTATTAAGTGCTGCACCCTTAACACAGCACACCTCGAATTAAATACTTCAGTTACTTAAGGGTTTTCTTTAGGTACTCATATACAATAATTCATATCATAAAGTCATTGTGTTTCAGCCCATAAATGTTACATTAATCTCCCAAAACACTGCACACTGATCGCACCGATGATCGGCTGCCGATGTTCGTTCAACTAGCGCATAAATTTTGCTTCCGGAGATTCAAATCTCGATCCCAATCCATCCCATGAGTCGATCGTTGTTGCGCTCTGCTCATGTTGATGTTTTTTTTTCTCTCTTTTAAATTTGCAACTTATTTTGGTTTAATATGTTTTTTTTAGCCATTGTACGTACGTACGTACCCTCATGCAATTATTAATTGCATCAAGATCTGTAGTGAACTTGTGAAGTGAAGATTCGCAATGACTGATCGTCAGCGAAGCAATAAACTAAGCCAAGCCAAGCCAAACTAACCAACCTTCCTGACTTTAAGCCACTGCCACAGCGATCAACGTTTATTGCTGCTACGGCATTTACTGCCTGCAATGAGTTCAAGACCCGCAGCGTTAAAATTATTATTAAAGTAACAATTTGCTAATGAGTGAACTGGCCGCGTTGCGAGTACCAAGCCAGCGACTGAGTACAATGGTGTTCGGGGCATATGTTTGAGCTTCCTAGATAGGCATCTTTTATTGTTGTTGCATGTTTATCGCGTATAGATGAAAATTAACGAAATTTAACGGCTGATCGCCCAATTTTTTAATCAATCTGCTTTAGGCTACTTTAGGCCAAATAATAAATGTTGTTGGTTTATCGCTTTGGAGGCGGAAGGAATTTTTCATTGTTAATTTTTTTTTTTTTGGAAATTTTGAATTCTTATTAAATGTTTGGTACCTATACACTATCTGATTACTTGGCACGTAATTGTGAAGTAATGCGCTGTAATTAAGGGTGAATAAAAAATATGGTTTCACCAAACATTTATCAGCTTAGAATTTGTAAGTTTATAAAAATTATTATGTGGTCAAAAAACATTTTAAGCTTCAATGAAAAAAAAAAGGATTCGCGGTTTTTGCTTTGTATTAAAGTAAAGTACGAGATTGACGAGATTGAAATTAGTTGCTAAGGCCATAAAGCTCAATTTACATACTAACCTTGTTGAATGTCAGGCGATGGACTGTAAGTTTAAAGAACGAAGCCGTGGCGAATTAAGTTAATTCTCTACTATAAGTACTGACAACAAAGTTAATTTTGCTATGGAAAATTGCCATTGGCAATTAAAAAAAACTTTTTTTCCATAATTCAGAGAGCGTAGAAAAAGTTAAAATGCCTTCCAGCTTCCTAGATCAAACCTGTTAACGGCACAATAAGTTTGTTTCCAACTACAATTGGAAAAGTGGGAGTGCCACTCCTCGCAATATAAAAAAGTAAAATTAATAATATCATAACTAAGTTCCATAAAAAAATGAACTTTACAACGTCCCATTTTTTATATCTCAGCAACTATTTGACGAAAATGAATAAGAGTTCGTATAAAAGTAAGTTTCAATGAAAAAGTGGGCGGTGACACGCCTCTCATAAGAGAAAAACCCAATACTTTTATACTTACATCCAGTATATTAAATTTTATACATTAAACAGTTAATTTTTTTCTTTCAAATAACCTGCATTTTGCCGTGCTTGATAATTAGCATGGCAATTTTCGACTTCTTCTGTGTAGACTTTTTTATACATGGATTACAACCATATTAAACTCATCGAGCTACATACCGGTAAGTGCAGAACAACCTCTGCCAGGCAAGCTAGCTTATAATAAATTATCAGTTATTTGTTTTTATAATTTCTTTTGAATATATCAGCTGAAATTTTTATTTGATTGAGTTAATTGTACGAAACTCCAAAACTGATCTTTTGGGAACTTTGTCTTATGATATGTGCACAACGATTACTTACACAAAATGCGATTAAACATTTTTTGACATTGAAAATGAAATAACTCTTAAATGTTTAAAGTTTCTACAAAATTTTTCAAGGGAGAAACTTTAGTTTATATGACACCTTATAATTTGTGTTGTTATATTTCAATTTAAATAACAGAATTGAATATGTATCTCAGATTCAAACTTAATTTCACACTTCATTTCGCAGAAAAATACTAAATACTTTGTTGATGGTCAGTCCAAGTCCAAGCATAAGAATCCAACTCGTATGTATATTAAAGCGATGGCGCATTCACCCTGAAGAATTCGAATTTATTTTATGCGCTCAATGATAAGAGTTCTTTCTGTCCTCAGTACCTACTCCCTTCATTGTGCACTGATTTCTCTCTGAGTATGTGGATACTTTATGTCTTATGCGAAGAAAACGCACTCAAGTGCACAAATCGTTTAACTTAATTTGTACACTTTATCTCTATTTGCAAAGCTGCTACCAATGCTAAACTGATGATTTTACCATTCGGATGCTTGAACCGATTTATGTTTTATGCCAAATTGTAAATTGAAAAAGAGAGAAAAAAATAAATGAAATAGAAAAAGGACACTCGTTAATCCATGACACTTTATATCTTATGTGCTTCGTCGTCGTTGTCGTTGTCCTTTGGTCAGTCACAATGCGGACTTAGCCTTTCGCTGTGGTGCATGGTGCAGGATAATATTTTATTGAACAGGATTAGTGCGATTTATTTTGAAGTCATTCACATCTTGGGGAAAATAAAAGTAAAGGCAACATAACGTAAAAATGATCTGCGTAGTTTGGAGTAAAGGGTTGTTGGTCGGTTGTTTGTTAGGTCCAGCGCGTTTTCGGTAGATAAGCCGCAAGTTAATGCTCTCGATATTGCTTAGAATAATAAACACGTGTGAGATTTATTTTTGATTTTATTATGTAATAAATATCATGCCAGTTTATTGCTTATTGACTAATGAAAAGTTGGATTTTATTTGACAATAAACAGAAAGGTGACCATGCGTAAGTATCTATTGCTTTTTAATAGGACAAGTAGATTACATTTGGATGCGTCTTAAGGCAGAGTGTTTGCCGCATGATAAGAAGTGTCGAGTTATAAAAAAAAGAAGTAATTTTGAATATCATAAGTAAGACGTCTTTTTTATTGGTCTATCTTTCATTATATAGAATAATTTTTGTATTTTACTATTTTTTATTAATTAGAATTTTGTGGCTTTATACATTGGATATTTTTTAATTTTAATTTGCCGCCCTTCCTTACGCATAACTTCTTCAGTTTGTTGCAGCTTGCACCCTAATTTATTGAAGTCCTGCGCGTTGTTTTCTATCGACCACTGTAGGCAGACTCAGAATTTGCAAAATAACCATACGACAAGCAGGTGCATCATCTTCAACTTCTTTGTTATTCATAAAATGTTGAAAGGTGTTCTTCTCACACATCAACATGGTTACGGTGGCGGGCCATTGTTTTACATTTATCAACTGTGAAATTATTCAGTCATTTTTCTGATTGGTATTCAGCGTCATTGTTTTAGAAAGGACAAAAAAACAGAAAACTAAGGATCATGGTGCTCATAAAACTGTTTTTGGGATGAATGAGGACCTGAGTGACATATTTTTTTAATCAAAACATGCAATAGTTTCATTAAAATTTTGTTTGGTTTTTTAAAGTTTAGTCAAAAACCTCTGAATAGTGTGATAACACCAAAGAAATAACATAAAACCATTGCTAAATAGAATCATCAGTGACCTTTGCTCCGACGAGTGAGAAAGTCTAAGCACGATTGACTCTCTAAAAAAGCTTGTATCGAAGCGCTTGCAAGACAAGCGTTATATCAAATGAGTTACAAAAGCTAAAGCACACAACAGAATAAAGAATTTCCGTTTTGCTTTGTTTCACTTTCGGCTTCGGTTCTCAACAAATTTATGTAAAATAGAAAACATATCAGGCTTAGAAAAGCTCACGATTGGCTCAAAGGCCACTGATGATTCCTTGTAGCAATGAATGAATAGCCTTAGGTGTTTCTTTACTGTATTGTTTTTTTTTTGTGTAATTTTTTTAGTTTTATCACACTGTACTGAACAGTAAGCCAAGTAAATTAACTACTTATAAATTATTATCTGTTCCGGTGCATTGCAAAGAAAAAACCTCAAATTTCTAATTAAATCAAACAAAACACGTTGTATACTTGGAGACCTTGCTTTAGTAACGGCGTGTTCAAACTGAAAAAAAAAAGTGCGTCCTCACCAGCGCCAGATTTATGTAGAGCTTGAGTGAACTATAGGCCCGAGCTCAAAGGGTCGATTCTTTTATTGGTCACACGGTTAATATATATCAGAAAAAATTTAGATTTTTAACATTACAAGGTATTTATTTTTTTATGAATGAAATATCCTTTTTTGTTTTATTTCATCAATGTATTTTTAAATTTTGACATGCAACTGGCCCATTCTCAGACTTAGCCCCGAACCTCGTAAAGTCCTTATCAGGCGCTGGCCTTCAATTTCCATTTCTTTCACATGAAATATAATATGTCTTCTTTTTTCGCTTATTGTAAGACTCTAGGCTTTGATCATGGGGCCACATTAAGGTAGAAGCCCGCGGTCTTAGCCCCTACATATTGTTGAATAGTTTCCTTTCAAAACATATTTTGAATTACATATATGGATATTTTTTTTCTCTAATCGGAAGATAACTTAATGAGTTGTACAAAAACTTAAAATTTCTTCATATTAGCGGTATTTTTGTAGAAGTAAAATTTGTTAATTATTGGATCTGTCTAGGTGGTGGACTTAGTCGGAAGCAAATTTCGAAAAAAACGAAAAAATTTTCCAAGTCTCTGATTTTACGCAAAAAATCAGAGCTTTTACCCCAAAAAAACCAAATTTCTAACGAAGACATAAAATTCAAGAGCAATTAAAACATTTAAAAAGCTGATAATAATTTGAAAGCATCTGATTGGTTAAGGCGGAGCATCTCACAGCTTCGCATGACAACAAAAATAAATTATAAAATTTAGTTGTTGTTGTTAGCTCTCACTGGCGCATTTAGTTGGTTATCGAAGAAATACAACCAGACGAAAAAAAAATCTGCAGCAATCACCATTGTTGTTGTGCAAGTTCTTAAGCTGCTGCTGCTGCTGTTGCTGTTGCTGCAACAACACTCAAGCTAAAATGCAGTCAGTCAGTCCATGGACCACGCTTGCATTTTCTTGTTGCTGTTGGTTGCTTTATTGCTGATCGTTATTGTTACTTCCCCATTTGTTGCATCACAAATACAGAGAACAAAAAAAAATCACACACACACACTTGCACAACTGCAGTTATGATCGGAATGGAGTTGTTGCTCGCGTATTGTAACTAAGCAACTGGCAATATTATATGTTGCAGCGCATAATGTTGCTAATAGGATAATAATCATATTAGGTTTGTCTCTTATTATAAATCTGAGGAACTATTTATAAATTTTCATAAAGTCTTACCACCAAATACGTTTTTATAACATAAATGTGGTTCGAGAGAAGGAAGGAAGGATAAGGTTATAGTGCCGGGCCTGGTCCGTTGCCGCTCTTTCCAGATTTGCGCGCACGATTTCACAAACCTCTTCAATTTTCAAGGCCCTGTTTTCTGGCTCTTCGGATATTTCCCCAGTTCCTAGTCTTTTTTCATCGTACAGGCTATGTGGCAACCTAAGTTCGCGTCCCTGTACTAGATATGCTGGGGAATATGAGGAAGAGTCCGTTATACAAATATTTATAGCTAGTGAGATCTCGGGTAACAAACTGTCCCATTTACGTTGATCTTGGCCGCTGACTTTAGCAATTATTCTCTTGATTGAGCGGTTGACCCATTCTGTGGGATTTTCTTGCGGCGCGTAGAGAGCCGTAAACTGCTGTTTGATACCGTTGTCTGTGAGGTACCGTTGGAAAATTCGACTTGCGAATCGGGCCCCGTTGTCTGCACCTGCATTTTGGGCGCCCCAAACCTGCAGATTATACGTTCCCGGAAAGCCTTTTTTAAGCCTTCAGTAGTTGCTTTCCTCATGGGGAACATTTCGGTCCATTTACTGAATTTATCGAATATTACCAGGAGAAACGTGCTTCCATGCGTTGACCGTGGTAGTGGGCCTACAAAATTAGCACAAACGATGGACTAGGACTCTTTAGGTATCTGTGTCAATATCATTCCAGTAGGTTTTTGTTGGCTTTCTTTATACTTTTGGCAGGACTCACATTGTTGGACGTACTTCCGAACGTCATGGGATATCCCTGGCCAGTAGCACTTTTGGCATATCCGTGCATAAGTTTTGCGTACTCCCATGTGTCCGGCTGTTATGGTTTTCCCATAAGACTCGCGTTCGGAGTGGGGTCGGTACACAAAATTTCCATATTTGTTTTCGTGATCACCTGTATAATTTGAAATGTTTCACAAAATCTTGTCGCCTTCAATGATATAGTCAGCATATTTTTTGGGTTCAGCTCGGATCAGATGATCCAATATTTAAGTTTTAATCAGAAGCAATTTTTCTGGTTAGAGGCCTTATAATGCGATCCTAATGTGATGTGATGTTAAGCGTACTATCGTAACCAACTTCGTTGCAGCTACTCTGCACGTAGCGTATCGTAGAAATCATTTGCTGGAAATCATTTATTCTCAATATATTTTCTTGAAAATAAAATTTTTTCTTCACGAATTTTTTCAATAAATATGCAAATAAAATGAAAGTGGTCATACAAATACTTTAATATCAACAATCAACAATCGCTAATGTTCTATTACAAGACAGCACAGCTCAAAGCTCGTTCAGTTCTAACAACAATAACAAAAAATATTCAGATCTTCTCGAGCTCTTTCCGGTTTTCTTTCGGTTCGCAATCAGTAGCGTACCGTGCACATTGGGCGCCCGGGCCGAAGAGGTTATTTGTCGCCCCCTACCGAAAGAAAATGCTGTGTTTTTTTTTTCAACATGGAAAAATTTAATTTACTACAAAAAAATAAAAATGGTCATGAAAAATATTTTCCATGAAACCACAAAATCTGTACCTATACCTACTATCTCCACTTATTTTCATTTACTACAAAAAAAAATAAATTTGGTTCGAAAATGTTAATTGCTTTTCCTTTGCATTGTTTTAGCAAAAGAAATTGTCCATGTATGTATGTAGGTCTATTCAAAGTAGTAAGAATTCCCCAAGAGTGTTATGCAAGCAGTGTAAGAGTTTCCCCCTTGGTTTCGGATGTTTGCATAGTCTCCTCCAAATGTAAAAAACCACCACCTTTTTGTAATATTTTGATATCGAGCTTTCCTTTGAGTGAATATGGGTAAATTTACTATGGCTCGACTAGAAATGGTGGTCCTCGTGGGAGCGCGCCCTGTTGATGTGAACATTCTGTACACTTAGTTGCTCAGGCCTAGCTTACATATGAAATCTTGTTGAAGCTTGAGTATATTCATTTCTTATATTTAATATGAATTATTGTTAAATATTTTATTTTTCATCGTCGAAAGAACTATTCCGGCTAAGTTATGTTTACAAGCAATCGAGTTAGATATAAACTAAAAACATATAATTTCTTCCGTTGATAACATTTTCAAATCGCTAATTGGTTTTTTTCATAGCCAAAAAATAATATTTCTGCAGCTCAGTTCATTTTCCACAACTCCAATAAATTTTTTAAAAGCTGAAAACATTTTCTATATCGCTCAAAAATAAATCACAAGCTGAAGTAAATTAAAAATTTTTGCTGATTGCAAATAAAACACTCTGAGAACATGTCACAACAATATTGACAGCATCCATCCATGACTCCAGGAACTTCAATCAAGCAATCAAAGATCGTGCGCCTAACAACTTCGTGCTGTACTACACGTTATGTGTGGAAACTCTGCTGCAGCTAAGGCAGCAAACCGGTGTTTTTAACTTGACACAGGGATTAAACTGAAGATACTCAAGTATTGTCACAGTTGCAGATCATTGTGTTCATTGTGTGTATTGGCCTCTTTCCAAAGAATGTCATCAACATCTGTAGTTTGACATATTTATTAGTTTATACCACACATAAATACATCAGAAATTCAATTAAAATTGACGTTTCCTCAAGACGAATGTTTGTGTGTGGTATCGGGTATCGCAACTCACTGCGTATTCGTACGAGTATTTGCATATTTTCAAGTGATCACCGATTGAAAATTGATGTTGCGTGTATTTTGTATTTTATTTTAGTTTTATAATAATAAATATTTTTTTTTTGGATTTGCTTTGATTTCGATTTTTCACATATTACGTACAGTTAAGGGTTTCTAACTCAGTCAATAAAAAATTATTTTGATGGGAAAATTTTTATAAGAATCTATGGGGTCTTTGGTTCATCTGTCATTTTTTTCAACTGAAATATGTGCCTATTGTTTCCGGATTCAGGTCCTCGGATGGGATTGACAATATCATGATGCCTCTGTGGTGTCGACATACATATGTATGTAGATATAAGGCATCTTCTTGTAGAGCTCTCACCAAAATTATTAGAAACCACCCTTAAAGTAAGGTAAGTTTTTACCTCTTTCCAAATTTGGATAAGGACATTAGGTATAAGCTCATCGGTAAAATCCTGGGATGTTATCAATAATTCAGAAATTGAGCGATCTGCTCCAAATTTTGAAGAAAACAGAGTTCAAGATTATATGGGAGAATCTACAAAATAAATATTTGCTCCAGTGTCAAAAATGGAATTTTTGTGGTGTTAATATCACGGCAATGAAAAAAGGCTTATCTTTTAAACGAAACTTACATACATATGGGATAACTTTTGGAAAATATGATACAATTCATACAATAAGACTGATGCGCGCCTTCTTAAAAAACTCATATTTTCCAAAGTTTTTGCGAGAATATCGATATGAATGCAGATTCATTCTTAGGATTGATTGAACTAGCATTGCAAAAAATAAAAAATAAAAAAAAAAAAATTTTATGTCTAGTTTTATGTTGAAAAAATTTGGTTCGCGTCATTAGTAAAAAATTCGTAGTTTCTAACGTTTCGGCGGGAAATTCGATATGAAAACACATGCTAATGATTGAGGAATAACATATAAAAAAATCAAAAAAAAAAAAACAAAAGGTGTTATATTGAAAATATTTTGAGAAAAATTTTTTTAATTAAAGAAATTAATGTTTAACCAAATTTATTTAAATTTTTTTAATTTTTTTTATAAAGTTATAGTATTTCTAAACAAAAATGATTAAAAGGTTTTTCATCCTATCTCCTATAGTTTTTGAGATATTTGGTTTCAAAAAATGCTCAAAAACGTCAAAAAATACAAAGTGTGCGTTTATTAAAAGAATGACCGATATGCATTTAAGCAGATCCTTGTGATTAAGAATATAGTTTGTGTTTGTCCAATGTCATGGCATACGTATTTATGTCTAATTTCGAAAAGTGGCGCCACTACTTTTTTTTAAGAAACACTGATTTATTTATGGAGCACATAATGCTATCACTAAAAATGAAAAAAAAAAAAATATTTCGATATTCGAAATTTTAATTTCAACGAATATTCATCAGAGAAAATAACGTTTGAAAAAATCTATTTTGTAAAGTTCACCTACAGAAATCGAATTCTGGGTAAAACAATGGCAACTTTTCGCTTAAGCACCTCGGCCTTGCTATAGTCGAGAGCCTTTAAAATCATTTTGGTTGTGATAGAGCTCGTGTGTAGAATGATATAATCTTCTAAGTATGTCTCAAAATTCTATCATACTACGAATGCTAGAAATTATTTTTAAAATTTTGCCACACACTTGACACACCTACTTTTGCGGTTATTTAAGTCAATTAAACTATTAACTTGTACGTTAATCTAGAATTGTAAGCATCTAATAACTCTGAAGTAATCAGTATACTACAAGCAACTAATCGCATATACAAATAAATAATTAATGTTGTCAATTAAACTACGATTTAGATCAAAATCAGCGTCAGCAGGTTAAACATTTATAAAAATCTGTTCAAACAAATTACTAATTTCAAACCTAATTGATAGCAACATAACTACATTGATACATGTAGATTTTTTATGTGTATGTATGTTACCAATAATGATAAATCATAAGCCGCATATCTCGTTACAAAGTTGCTTAGCAAAAATCAGCCTACTTTGTAGGTAGCCAGATCTATGCAGCTCAGTGCAATCAGGCATGATCTTAGAGTAGCAGTTGTGCAAATTGATTTTTTTTTTTTTGATCTGGCAAGTAAAGAAACCAACATATAAAACCGCTATTGTTTAGAAAAAGAATTTGAAAAATTCAATCGTAAATTCGCCACTTCAATAAAAATCTCAATGAATGCAATGCAATAAAATGATCGTACGATGATCTGCTGCTCTGTTTGTGCCCAATAGGATTAGGCGAATGGTAACAATGCGTTTGCAATGCGAAAAATCAACTTAAAATCTTTTTATGTTTTGTTTTTGTGTGGCGCATAAAACTGTTGAAGCACTCCTAGAAGAACAACAACAACAACAACAAAGGCAAATAACTCAAGCGCCTCAATCGTTTGTCACATTGATTGAAATTCGCATGCGATTGACAGAATAAAAGCAAATGTTCGTTAGTTCAGAAAAAAAAAAAAAATCAATTTGGATTTTTATTTCTATGCAACACAGAAAGGTATCATAATGTCAATTGGTCTGTTCGATTTGTTTTTTTTTTTTTCAATTTTCTGAATTGTTGTATTGTTTGCTTCAATTCCATGTCACACGCATCCATTCGATATTGCACACATCTATCGCTGAAGCAAAAATTTCGCTTTTAATCCGTTTACCTCTCATTCTAATGCAATTTTTGTTGCAATTGCAGTAAGCAAAGTTGTTTTATTCAATTTTCATATGAGTCGATCGATCGATCGATAGGTGATTAACAACTCTCCACTTATGGATTGAAAAAATTTCATAAGTGCTTCACATTTTACAAAACTTTTTTTTAAAAACGTTGAAAACGGAATCATACACTAAGGAAGAAATGGCACATCTTAGTTTGATTTACTCAATTTTCTTCATTTTAATTCTACTTCTTAAGCACTAGAATATATTACATCATTAGATGTGTGGATCAGTGGATGTAACGTCCCGGCATTATTGGCCCCTTAAAGATGTGTTGTTGGATCCCAATAAAATAATTATTATAGTAAAACTTCATTATAAAATTGAACAAAAAGAAAAAAAACGTTGAAGAAAAACCGAATTTAATGATATTGCACTCAATCAGTCAATGATGGGGTCATATCCGGTAAATAAGTAATTTAGCTAGATATGTTTTCTCAGAGCAAAAGTTCGAACACATCTCTCAATTTTCTATAAAAATACTTAACTTAGTAACCTAACAGCCATTTTGAATTTCCCGCGAATTGATATTTAGCCGCCTGGGTCTAAAGAGTTTGAGGGACTTTTGAAAATGACTTCTGCATCATTTTTACTTCGATTCGAAAAAACTCAATGGAGCAGTTTTGTTTCTCTTGAAGGCTTTTTTGCAGAAAAAAAAAAAAATAGGATTGCTTGTAACTTTTTGTACCTTGCTTATTTCATCCAGAAAACATGGCAATGAAGATATTTCAGATTGGGACCTAGCAAGGTTAGCTTAGGTTAGGTAGGAGTGGCAGTCAGTTACGAAACCGAGTAACTTATAAATAGCTGACCTATATTAACATTTCGAAGGTCATCCAGGTCAACAAATAAAAACAAACGAAGTGTTTTGTGGCATTTTCTAGCAAGTACGGGGCAGGAGCAGAGAAAATGTTTTTCCTCTTCTTCCACATCTCCACAACTTCTACAGAAGACCTAACACCTTATTTCTCCGCATGTTGGCCAGTTATGACTGCAACAACTGACGAGACACTATGTCTAGTGCAGAAAATCAGCTCTGACGAGCGCTTAGCATTCCATTTCGGCCAGATCTTTTGTCCATCTTTTGTTAGAATTTTTACCATTGCTTCTCTAAGCAGTAACTTGCAGGTAGCAAGTGGCATGCCAACATCTTCCTTGTCCTGAGTAATTTGTGCAGTAGTCCCTTGCCTAGTAAGTTCATCAGCTTTGCAATTGCAATCAATGTTCCTATGCCCTGGCACCCAGATGAGGTGAATGTTAAAATGCTAAGCCATCTCATTGAGAGACGAGCGGGATTGTTGGGTGTAGGAAGACTGATTCTAGAGATTTGATAGCAGCCTGACTATCTGAATAAATGTTTACATCCTTTCTGGATACAACATTTATTCTCAGCCAGGATGCTACCTCTTCTATCGCTATTACCTCTGCATGAAAAACGCTACAATGGTCTGGTAACCTTGCAGCAATTCTTATCTTCAGTTCCTTAGAGTAAATACCATCTGTGTAGAAATTAATATATTCCCTTCTCCCCGGGAGTCCTCCCTTCCAGTCATCCCTAGATGGAATGTGAGTTACGTAATCCCTATTGAATGAGATTACTGGAACAATATATATATATATATAAAGTACAAATTGGAGGTAACAGAACTCAAGCTATGAATGGGACCTGGCAAAAACATTGCTTTAAATATTTGATGTCAAATGTTTCTTGACCGGGACTCTACACGCTTCAGCTACGAAGTTTACTTTTATTAACCAGACGATCTTAAGCCTATACTGTGACCTAGTGCGTCGCAGAGCTGAGACCTAACTCATTACAATTTATAAGACACTATTGCAGATGATCTTTGAATTTGACCCAGTTTTGATTTTCGAACATAAAAATACAGGTAAATTAGCAAAATTACAAATCAATTAATTACATAATTGATGGAAAATAAAATAGTAGCAATTCGAGTAAAACTCGGTATAAACACTTAAACTGATTTTAAAGTTTAACCTGTTGATATATCTTTTATACGATATTCATATTTTTTAAATAAATTCTAAAGCTGTGGTAAGCGCAACAAGTAGTTTTTTATTCGAAATCCCTCTGACCTTCCAAAAATCTTCAACTTAGATGTTAACGGACAGTCATAAATCTCAATAATTCAAATTCAAAAATTGTTCTCTTTAATTCAGAACAAATATCCGTAATTTACTTAAACACTTGACTCAACATTTGTTGACTCTGCTTAATTACAAAATAATTTCAATAAAAATAATGCGTTCCAATTTGTTTAGTGTTCAATTAAAAATACCCAAAAAAAAATAGAACGCATATAAAAACATTCAAAAGTCCATCAATGCATAACTTATGATATATCGTACACGAGACAATGATACCAAAGATTTCCATATTCAGATAGATGTCGAATTTCATGGAAATTATTTACATATTAAGGGTAAATAGCAGCACGGTAGAGGCAGCATACAAATTCACCGAATTTTGGGAGACAAATTTAATATGAAACAATATAAATCAATAATTTGGTATATAAAATGGGTATCAGTCAAAAAAAAAAAAAAAAAGGCAAGCAAAAAACAAAAACTCACACGCACAGTGAAAGGCGTTCCTTTTTTGTAGTGTTACCAGACTATGAAAAAAACTTTGTTACAAATTATATAGGAATATATTATAGTTTTTGCCAGCTTAGGAGTCGGCTTATGGACGTTGTACAATTTCGATCTCTTTTTAACTGAAAACTCCAAATAAATCCAATAAACGCAACAAAATCCCAAATCGGTAATTTCTCTATTTTTACAAACTGAATTTTTTTTTCACAATAAACGATGGCAACACTACTTGAATGCACGACATTAACTAATTAGTTTGTCGGATGATATTAAGTTGGTTTTTGTAGCGGTTGTGCTTATCTGATAGTAATTGACAATGTCAACCAACCATAGGATATATCTGTGTATGTGAATGCGTTTCTATGCGTTAACGTATGCATGGCTAACATTACAGATTAAATCAGTAAAAGGAAGGGTATGCAAAACTACAGCAACTCCACAAATTTTTCCAATATTTATTAATACATATGTTTTAGGTCGTTTCATATTATGTTTTTTCTGAATTTTCATTTTTATTTTCAATAATTTATTAATGACGCACATTGGTTATGTTCAGTCAAATTTCTTTTATTTTAATTTCGTTGAAAATTAGGGTGGAATACCTTTTCACATCGATTGGGTTGGTTTAGTAGTAGCCAATGTAACTATATATATAGTTAATAGGCTAGCCGGTCAATCATTTCATAGCTCCGTGTGTGGTTTATAAATTTTTTGTTAAAATGTGCCATTAATTGCTAACAAAAATAAATATTTACCCAATTGGAAATGGATTATAGATAAGCGACTGATATAATTTAAAAAAAAAAATACTTTAAAAAATATCTCAAAATTGTGAGGTTATTGCGTTATAATATGTGCATGCATATAGTAAGTCCTTGAGGAATGTATAGATAATAAATAAAGAAGCAAGTAGGCATGGGCAAAGCGAAGATATAGCGCACACGTCACATAAAAGGACTTTATCATGGACAGTGAAATTGGTAATAATTAGCAACAAAAAAGGTGATCACTTTTTATTTTGCAGGTAAAGAATCCTTATAAAGTGAAATATTTTAACAAACTTATTAATTTGGGTACAGTAAAAACTTGCAGCCTCGGGTCTTTTTCTAAGCTCTTATTCGAAACGGATATTCAGAATTTGGTGATCCTTCACGATGTCACACTCCTATCTAAACTGAGATTATGAGAAGACGCTGACAATTGGTTGACCACATGAGTGGAATAGACGCTAGAGAAACTTATCTATAAGGACTTTGATAGAACGTGTAAAGAGCTAGATGTAGAGGAAGACTCAGAACTAGTGCTTCACCGAGACGAGAACGATACGATAATTCAAAAATTATCGTATCGTCCGCGTAGTGGAGCTTATCGTCTCGTACTCGTTCTCGTTCTATAATTTTTTGACCTATATCGTTATTGTGATCGTATCGTTCTCGTCTCGTTATCGCCGATATTTCTAGGTTAATATCGTTTACGTTTATACACTTAATACTAGTTGGACCAGTGGCTTTACCTGCGCACTACCCGTTTTTCCATCGGACGATAATCAAGTGTTTATCGTGCGATAAACACTACATTATCGCTGAGAACGAGATATCGGTCAGACCTTTTTCGTTCTTGGCCTCGGTCCTACGAGAAATAATTTTTTTAATATCGTTCTCGTTATCGTTATCGGTCCCGATAACGATAACGAGAACGATATTTATCGGTTCTCGGTGAAGCACTACTCAAAACATCGTGGCAACGAATGAAAATAAAGTACTAGTTAAGGAGTTCAGGGACATTTAGCTTGTGAAAAACTATTCATAGGGGCAAGGTTACTCCTTATTCATGTAATTTCTCCAATACATATCTTACGTTTTTTTGTGGTTCAATATTCATATATCACTTCCGACGAAGCAGGCTTTAAAAAAAGATACAGTAAATTCCTATAGGACATCAAACCTATCAAAGAACATTTGGACACACAAACCTATACGTACATACATACATACACATGTATATTGTATAATTAATTTTCTTTCCATGCATGCCATCGGAAGCGTAAATCCCAATTCTCTCTAATTCCAAATAATATCGATGTATGCATATATGTGTATGTATATCGATGTACCGTTAAATCAGTTGATTAACTTATTTGCTTTGTATTTGTAAGTAGATAGATATGACATTAATTAAATCAAATGTTCAGGCAACACCTTATCTGACGGTTCGCATCACTAATCCTCTTGCTTGTCCTTCTTGCTCATGATGGCGTAACTATCGATTGCATTGCAACGTAGCGCGTTGTGTAACGTCCTTTCATCCATATGTCATTTGTGCTGCAATTTAAACTATGTTTTGTATACAGGATTGCCAAGTAGGTAATTGAGCATAGTCTCTCCCCCAAAAGGATAGATAGCACTGCCGCAAGCAACGTCAATACACCATCATTTCGCAGAGGCCATTTTTTACCTCTTTCACGGAAGAAATATTATTGTACCTTTCTTGGAAGGCATATTTTCATCGCTTCCACGGGAACATTATTCTTATTTATTCCACAGAAGGCATATTTTTATTCATTCCGCAGAAGACATACTTTTTGGCGCCCATTTCAAATAAAAATGATGATAAGTTTAAAAGAAGCTGTAAGAAACACTATTACATCAGCATTTGCTGGGTAGTTACACACTGAATACACCACACATGCGACACACACACACACAGAGTTACATTTTCAATTTGTTAATCATTTGCATATGAATTCATGTGCTGGTTCCTTAATCCTGTGGTATGCACCTATGTTGGCTTTAGTGGGCGGTAGGATATATCTGCCAGTATTTTGGTTTGATTATATTCATTAGTCCTTGCAACTACAACCACTATCAATAAGTTGGGCTTGCGTTTGGGTTTCTCTTATTATTATTAATGCCATTGTGTGAATTAATGCATTTTCACCATATAGTATACGCATACAATAATACCATTTGAAACAATACGAATAACAACCACTTATACGAGTGAGTATGTGTTTGTTTGTATTTCTCCGTGTTTATTGTGAATGTGTTTGTGCATAATCGTGTGCACTTGTAAATTAATTTTGTAATGGCGTCTGTGCTCATCTCTGATAAAATTTTGTTATAATTAGAATTATTCTAATGAAATTAAATTGCCAATCGAAAATTAATTATTTAATTGCACTTCTGTAAATTGTCATAATTGCATTTGAATGCAATTTAGCGCGCATTGTAAGCATATGACATGTGTCGATATGTATTGTAGAATGGATTTTCAATTAAAATGATATGTTATTAATATAAATTTTATCATTTGTCTTTTTCAAAAACATCAGAGTAAATGCTCCTGAAATCTTCTTTCTGCATAAATTGAATATAAATTCTGTCCGTATTATATTTTCCTGGCAAAAGATTTGGGGGCAGCAAAATGGTCCCCGTATTAATATTAAAATTTACTCTTGATAAATAATTTGCAAGTTCAGTAAAATTTGATTTTTTTTTTCAGTAAATATTTCATTTTGCTAGAATATTTGTACGTCACTGCTACTATACATACAGATAAAAAAAAAACAATTTTGGCGATTATTTCACTTCGATTCTGATGACTTTCTTAAGAAATGAAAATTTCCAAGTTTCCACGAACACTGCCACTACAGTCGCCGACGAAAATCTCAAATTTAGCACTGTTCAAGTATGGTATCGAGAATTCGAACGTGAAGTAACATTTTTGACGACGCGTCTTGGATAGATCGGACATTGTAAACATGATCGAAGAAATATTCATAAAGCACGATATTTCAAGTTTGGACCATCTTGGATCATGCCAAAAACATCGCTCCAACAAATGATTACAATCGATTTTTATTTTCTGATGCGCTACGTTTTATATTCTTTGGGACTTATCTCAAATATTACAAAATTTTAAGCGAAACTCTTAAACTCAATAAGAAATTGCACCTAAGAGATTTTCCACTTCCAACAAACTTTCAATAAGTCACAAAAACGAATAACATTGGTAAGCAATATCTAAGTATGCTTGAAATAAATAAGTACCCCTTCAAACATATATGGAGTTTTTAATGTCAATTGACATGACATTTCTACAAACTGCACACCAATCTGCATAGGAAGCCTTCATGTAAACTATGTGTGTACGTATGCATATTGTGTTGTAATCACATACCCTGCCACTTCTACCCGCAAATTGGCTAAATCCATGCAATTGATCGCTGTTTATGTTTATGGTAATGATGATCAAATTAAAGACTACAGCAGGAGCTCATTGCCTGCCTTTATTGTATCGTACTTATAGTAGACATCTACTTGGATATGGAGAGTAGTGTACCACCACTCCGCCCAAGAGGATTTCAATGCAAAAGGAGTAACTATCATATTACAACAACAACAATGGTAAACTATCTGCCTATTAGACAGTTAAAGAATTTAACGTGGCTTTTATTCGTACATTTCACAGATGATCTGAGCGCTGCAGATCGTTTTGCGTAAGTTGGACAGCCAACTTTATTTGCATTCGATACTCAATTGGGTAAAAACTTGATGTCAAATGAGGTATGTGAATATACCTACGTAATGCGTTTTTGGTTATTGTGATACTCATTTGTAATGCAATTGTTGGTAGACCTATTGCGTGTTCGATTCGAAATAGGGAATTGAGTGTCCATGATGATGTCAATTCGTGGAATATTAATCATCCATGCTAATGAAGAGCAACTCTGTGTATTGAACTTAGAATTAAGCAAAACATATCGAATAAATATAAACCGCAAGCAAAATAGTGTAGAATAACCATAAAATCCCACCACATAATACATGAAAAAAAAAGAAAAAATATTAGAATGGCTTGTAAGAATCTTAAAAGCAATTGTTTTAAGTTGCCATCAGAACTCTTTAAGGCGGGAAATTATTTTTTTGATAGGGTAATCATATAATAATTACTCTGCAGAGATTTATAATTTATTATCTAATGTCTATAAGTCTTTGTAACTATGAATAATATCTAACGTACTGACTTCTGTCAAAAATTTTTAATTTTGAAAGTCTTTGAGAAATGCAATGATTTTAGAATATGCTATCAAGACGTTGTAATCGTAAGAAAATGTATGCTGCAACTAACCAATCTATTGATAAAGACCATTTTAAACTTTTGGTTAAGTTATTAATATTTAACGAAAAGAAAAATTATTATTATTTTTAATCTGTCCTTCAGAGCAATGAGAAATTATGGTTTACTGATATTGAAGTCCCAAAAAATATACCTAATTTTATCTGCTAAGGATACGAAGGCGAGAACGTCTTACAACGTCGTGGATCCGCAGCGTTTCGCAAGTAGAACGCATTCAGAAGTTTGAAGCTTTCAGAGGTATGACACAACTCCAATGCTTCCCAAACTGTCGTACTTGTATTAGCACTTGTTACTCATAGTGGGCAAATATTTCAAAATATTCCTTGAATAGCTTTTCAATCTAAAAATGTTTTGCTTAAGCTGAGGAAGGCAGAATTAGCACATACTATATAAGACTAACGTTGATAGCAGGGGCGCCGAAAGACCTGTTGCGCGTGTGGAGTTCTCCACTTCCCCATGTGGAATTCAACACGGGAAATTTTAGTTCAACACGCGAATTCCCAAGCATATTGATTCAAATTCAAAAGTAGAACATCATATATTTCAGACTTCACAAGAGTGGCTTAGAAAAATTTATTATGATGTGTACGACCAAGTTCTTTCGCTGCTGAGAATCTGATTTGGGACAGATTCAGAAAAGTTTCCAGATCACTTGAAGCTTTTGTACTTGGCAAAAATTGTGATTTTGATAAAATATTAAATTTTTATAAAGATGATTTCTAAAAAGAAAATTTACTTAGTGATCGAAACATGCTTCTTGATTTGGTGAGCAGAAATGAAACTAAATTAAAAAGTTTAGGAGGACCTCATTCCAGAACTCGTTTGATTCGTGAAATTGTTAATGACTATTCCTGCATCCTTTTGCACTAATGAGAGAATTTTTTCAACTCTTAAGAGGCAGTATGTGCGTTCAACGATGGCAATTTCCTCCTACTTAATGTTTTTTTGCAAATGAAAGTTGAAGTTTAACTGATACTCAAAATAAACACTAGTCGCCAGAATCTTGATTTGCCTGGTTGTGAGAGGCCGACAAAAAAATTTTGCGCAATAACTCGGAAAGTAAGCCACATGTAGAAAATTATGTCCGGACCAATGTTGTAGAGCAGAAAAAACACAACGATTTCATGTCCCAAAAATCCCCAAATGACAATATTTGACCCTCTATTTATAGTTTTGTCGGCCTCTCACAACCATGCCCACCACGATTCTGGCAACTGACATTTAATTCGAGCTTTTATTTGCAAAGAAAAATTAAGTGGGAGGAAATTCCTTCGAAAAATGCAACGCTACCTCCCGGACTTTTTTTTTTAAATTTACACAACTACAAGATATCCTTCATTACTTCTTCATAATCATGATTCTGTAAGATTTTCAATCATCAATTTAAAAATTTCATCATTTTTGAACGCCCCCGCGATTCAACGAACTCCACACCCGATTTTGGAACGTTATGGCGGCGTGGTTGATAGCATTATTTAAATGACTTAAAAGTGTTACTGGACACTGACACTGTTATATTATGTCTGTGCAATGGTCAGGTAATAATCTAAGAAACTTTCCATTGAGCTCAAAGTTAAAGAAAAGTTTTCTTCGTCATTAACTTATATTTTAAAGTTGAATATATCAGAATAGACATGTGATAACTGACGCTCACAATATTTTTACCTAAAACCTTTTGCTTTTATGAAGCTCATCAAAGCACTTGTTTGAGGATTCAACTAAATTCATTTGATTTTGACACTCTGAAAATGTTGCAATTATTTATTTGTCGAAATATTCATACACATAAATATAATAACGTCAATGAGCTCCACTCATATGTACACATATTCATAGTTAAGGGGCTATTGAAATTCCCTTAAATAAAAAGAAAAAAAAAAACGAAATTTTGCAACCAACGAAACTTTAACTCGAAGGTGTCATGTTTCACACAAATTTTTACACTGACGATTGTTCAATGTTCTCTGGACAGACAGACTGCTGCTGATGTTTGTTAAGTTTCGATGTTCTCGCTGCATCTGCTATTGCTGCTGCCTGGCTGGCTGCTTGCAACATCAGCATCAGTTGCATGTTTATTGTAAATATTATGATTTGACTCTGACTTAAATAGCGAGGATATACGGCTGTCTGTCTGTCTGTCTGCATTACCTGCGCATGCTTCTCAATTTCAATTTTGTTTTCACACAGCAACAGCAACAGCTTTCTGGTGGTGGATCCTTGCTTGTTGGGAAAATTTATTGATCTGTTGATAAAATAACTGCCAGTTAAGGAGGCTTCTTGGAATTAAGTCATGTTAACACAAGTGTTATTGTAATATTTATAGTTTTGATTGTAATAACAGCAGCAGTTTGTTCTTTTTTCAAGAAAACTTTCATCTACTGAATTGAGACTTGTTTTGTGTTCCAAAAACTTCTTTGATGTATTTCAAAAGATTATAAGTTATTAGTTTGAAATCAATTCTATTGATTTACCAAAATGTCATTTAGTCATTCACTTAAGTGACATGTTAGTTTTTCTTATAGAAATGTTAATAAAAAATTACAAAAATATTCAAATATATTACATTAAAGGCAAGAAAAAAAAGACTGCAAATTTGAATAGATGTATAAAATATTCAAATGTAACAAATGATTGTTCAACATTATCGCGCTTGTTGATCTGCAACAATAACAAATAAACCGCTCAACAGCATTCAATAGAATCAGCTGAGTATAATAACAACAACACAGCAGGCACTGCATCATGAGCTGCGTTGCATATTCTTTATGACTTATGAGACCTAAAAAGCGTGGCTGCAACGAAAACCAAAAAAACAGAATTAAATTCAACTTCCAAGACAACCATAAGTACCACAGCCAACAATTCTAAGAAACCTAGAAAAATAAAATATTTTATGATATTAGAAGACCAACTACCAACCTTTGCGACCATGCCAGATGTGGCTTTGCGTAGAATTGTGAAAATCCTAAGCTTAATGCACAATAACGACTCCAGACAACTCAGCGACGTAGTAGGTGCGCTTTTGTAAAAAATGCACAGTGATTCACTGATGTTGCAGAAAAAAACAGAAGGGTTTGAATTGAAGGGGAATTTTAGCAATTGGAGTTTGAACGGATGCTCAATTGCTCTTAAGACCTATTCAAGATGATTTGGTAAATCCTAATATCTTAAGCGTAGTGTAGGGTCCGAAGAAAGGTTTTTTGTATAAGGCGGCCATTCTTTTGTCTTTTAAAGCTTTCAATACATGGGAAAATTACAGCTATTTGAAAAGTTTTATTTTTGGCAAAATAGTAAAGATTACTCAGATGATCTTTGATGTGCTAAATCGAAATCCAACCGCCTTAATAATTTATCACGTCAGAATTCCGAGATATTTAATCTTTATTTGATGCAGTTCTAAATTTCTTCTATGATTTGTAGATCATCTAACTCCACTGAAAAATTTCCAATACGGTTTCCGCAAAGCACAATATCTTACCGAGAAACGAAAGCAATGAGCTCACCATTTCAGTGAAAGTATGATTGCTGATCTAGATCAGAGATGTTCAAGTAGAACAAAAGATAGTTATTCCGGCTTCTTTACAAATATGATGAGCTCTCATATAAATTTGATGAAAACTGTAAATTTTAGATTTCACGAGCAAGAGTCGTTAAAACCAAATATTGTGGCATTTACCATTACCCGTGTTTTTTTGTCAACATTTCTTGTCAACAAACACCTTTCAAATATCTAGAGAAGGCATAGCCAGAAGAGCTGAGTAAGGGAGCTGGAAACTGCTAATCCCTTGATTAAAAGAGCCAATGCGTGAATTTTCAAACTAGAATTGAAAAAAAAATCCAAAAAACAAAGTACATTGCCTTTCGATACACAAGCATGAAGTTAAATTTGTTAAGACATTTTTCCTTGCGATATGCCTTCAACTATCATTGTCCTCGCTAAATTCTGAAAATTGGCTTCAAAACCCGATTTCCATTGAAATCAAACGTTGAAAATAAAAATGGATTGGGCACATGTAGCGGAAATCACAAATTAAAGTCAAGCATTGGAGTGGAACCCTCAGGGTAGCGGCCGTCCTAGATCATCGTGGAAACGTTCACTAGAGCAGGAAATACGTTAATAGGGTTTTTGGGGAATGTTGGAGAGAGTTGAAGGCACTCGCTTCCAATCATGCACGCGGAAAATTAAAGTCAAAGTCTCAATATACCTAAAGTGGACAGATCATGTGCTCGATGTGTGTGAAAGAAGCGGTCCAGTGTTATGAAAGAAATACTTCAATCTTATTGATCTTTAGACGGTCTATTTAACCTATATCAGACATATAAAAAAGTACAATTCTCATATATGAGCCGAGACTTCAGGACCACTTTGATGTTGGCATTCGACATCATCTTTACCATCCACTTCTTTGCACACCGACGCAAAGTATGATGCTTAACGGTTTTTTATAGATATTACCAGGGAATGTGCTCTAAAAAGATTCGTGAACCGGTTCCTTCAGTTTGAATTTTTTGTTACAAAATTTAACTATCTTATCAGACCCATACTTTGTTTGTCCCTCTGTTGCTTAATAAATTATCATAATATTGTGAAACTTCGTCTTTCTTACTTCAAATCACGATAATGGCCTTACTCCAAACGAGACATGATGGAATCAATTTAAAACAAAAAATTTTAAATTTATGTTTGAAGCAAATCTTAGTTTTAAGAAAAAACTCGATTTGGGGAATGTTCCTAAGACTTTTCAAAAGAAAAAGAGATGATCCTGTCTGTTTCCATTTCAGTGCAATATTTGAATACCGTATATAAATATATATATATATATGCAACACTTTACTTATCAGTCCATCCATTCCTCAGATAATCAGTCAATCAATCAATAAATTCTTTAGTTCATTAGCAAAGTAGAACATCAGCAAAGAGTTCATTCATTAATAACAAAAATTACTTGAATCTGTTAATGGTATTGAGTCAAATTCATTTTTATATGTACATTATATTTCCCAACAATTGAATCACTGTTCTATGTCGTCCTGGTGGCTGGTTGGCAAAAGCAAAATACCTAGTAGCTTAACTTTCATTGCAGCAAAAGTTTACCAAAAATAAATAAACAACAACATGAATGGCATGCTCACAAAAACAATAGGAAACAGACAGACTGGCAAACAGAGAAACCAAAACGAACTAACGAACCATTCCAACTTACAGACCCCAAGCAGTCTGCTCAGTCTGAGTATTTTTAAGAAATCATCATGGTTCAAATGTTGGTTCCTAGCAACAATTGTAGAAATCTCTAAAGCACAGCAAAAGAGTGAATCATCTTCATCGTGGTCGTCGTCAATGTCCGCCCCGCTGTGGTCCAAGTTCGTTCAGGTTGAGCATCAATTCCTAATGCAGCTGGCCGCATTCAGCTAGCAAACCATGCCTTAGTAAGGAACTGCTTGATAACTAAGCCAATGAAAGAGTAAAGAATGAGAGTTGAATCCAATGTGTGCTCTTGCGCATGCGCGTTCCAGCCACATGCTTCTTTCGATGTTCTTTCAAATTCCTTAGCAAATAATTTTTCCAAACCGAAATATTTCATATGCCGATGGCAACTTAGCTTGACTTAACAACTTGGATGACGCTGCGGAATATTTAGCTGCAACAGTCACTGCGCATGCGTGAAATTTTTTTGTTTTTTTTTCTTCGTATTTTCGCTGTTGATTTTATTTTGAAAGAGTGAAAATTTATTGGGCTGTGGGCGCGCATAATTCATAGTGTCCTCCTTAAGTTTGCAACCTTTTTCTTGTGTTCATTTTTGTTGTTGTATTTCTTTCAACTTTACTAAAACAAAAAAATTTTAGAAATCTGACTGAAGCACTGAAGACAAAGGGTTAGCAGGTTATTATTGTGGTAAATGCTTTACATTTTGTTTTTATATCAAATGATTGTGAGTATTTATGATATGAATAAATAAATCAATAAAACATTTTAATGAGAAATCAAGGGAACAGTGATTTTATGATTAGAATCAAATCTAATTGCTGATTATGTGAAGAATAATGTATCAGCGCGAAATGTGTGACTCCATTTCGAAAACTTTTCCAAAATGTTGAAAATTGTGTTTTATAACTAGTTTTTTCAAATTTTCCTGTTTTTCAACGAATTTTTAGTCAATACACTGGCAGCTAAAATTAGCAAAGTTTTTATTCAGATGTGCACAAAGTTGAAATATTGCTTCGATCAGTCAAGACCTAATAGTTGTGGTTATAATCGTTAAAAAGATTTAGTTAAAGGTATTCATGGAAGTAATTTTATTAAACAGCTGATTCTTGCAACTTCATGGTAAACTTCATAAATTCACTTATTATTAGACCAGTTTTTGAGATAAGTACAAATTTAGCACTTTGATCCAAAAACGATTATAAGACTTGATGATATACATGACAGTGGTGACCAGCTACACCACATTTTTCGTTTTAATTTTTGAATATAGTATATACAGTGAAACCTGGATAACTGGGATCTCCAAGGGACCAAAATTTTTGTCTCAATTAAAGAGATTTCCCATATACACAGTTTCCCAAATAACCATACTCAGACCGATAAAACGTGCATATTTAAATTCAAAATAACAAATTATACACACATTTATATTATTTCCCACTCATTGAGGTTATTGCTAAACGGTCCTCGTTATAGAGGGAAAAGCCCATGTTGTAGAGGCAAAAACGCACAAAAACTTCAAAGATCAAATCCCAGATATAGAGGTTTAATCCCAGTCCCAGTAATAAAGGTATTTTGATGCGAAAGTGCTGGGACCTTGAAGTGAGTCTCACTAGTAGAGGTTTCCCACTTATCCAGGTACCGCTTAACCAGGTTCCACTGTATATTTATTTACAAATAAATAGTACATGCTCCACCGCAAGATTTCTGTCATCATCACTTATCGATGGCAGGAAAAGGATATAAAACCATAATTTGACAAACTTTTGAGTTAACGTGTTGCGAGTTAATAAAATTTGGTAAGAAGCTTTAGAAAGCATTAAAATATAATGGTGTCATTCTCGTCATGCTGAAAAAATTTAGTTTTGTTGTTAATTTAAAGATCTTGGTCTATACAATGTGAGTATCAAGTGGTGGCATTCAAAATCTGACCAAAACAAAACATTATTTTAAGTCAAAATTCTGATAGTCAGTTTTTTGACTGTTTGTTTAATACTGTTTGGCATTTCATCGTGGAAAAACTTACACCGCAAAAACGTTTTCTTTTTTTATTTATCCTGCGTTAAGTTTCATTACTATGAAATTTCTTGAGAGGACAGTTTTTATCTGCAAGAGTTCATACAAAAGTTCTTTGCTTAAAATAAATCTAAAAAATTAAAATTAAAATACTTCTCCCTTGATGCAACAACATTATTATGAAATAATTTAGATTTTGGATTTTACAGAAAACTTTGTGTAAGAATGATGTTCACATTTGTTGGTAAAGTTATTTATGAGCACGAAAACATCAATGCGACAGGGTCAATGCAGATGTGTCAAATGACCGAGGGGGCGACATAATAACACATATTATTTTCACTTCATTCAGCTGATGCTACCGCAGCATAATTAATGATGCGACTTCAACAAAATGGTCAAAATCGCTTTTAGCCAAATGTGCGCAGCAAGAAGCATAATAAAATAATGCTTTTTTTTGGATAGCCTGCAGCAATGTTGCACGAAAATTGACCAAGAAAATGCAGTTGCAGTTGCAGTCACAATTGCAGTTGCAGTTTTTGTTGTACTTGGTGTTGTTGTATTTGTAATCGCATTTTTGTCAAATTTTGTTCACGTTTCTTAGTTTTGTTTTTTTTTTCATTAAAGCCACTGCTGCTAGCAACTTTGCGTTCAAGTACGCGTCCAATGTACTGCAATATAGCAATTAAAAAAGGCCTCGTGTAGCCAAGTATAAAGATGTAGATAAGCAGATATTTATTTTTATTTTTTGCCTTTTTTTGTAGTATTATTAGTTTGTGCTCAAATTCAAATTCCTGTTTCTACTTGACATTGTACGTTTTATTCGATTTTCTATTTCATTGCACGTGCAATTTATTTTTTGTCGATCTACCACTCACTCTGTGTAAGTGCTAAATGTCCTCTATGTCCTGTGTTTTGGGTCACAATATAAATTTAATTCGTCAAAGTTTCCTTTTTCAGTTATTACCTTAAGGGCTCTTAATGAAATATATTTAATTTTTTCTAAGCACAATTACTATTAAATCTTTTTAAATGAAACATTAGTCTTTAGATCAAAGTTTATATCTTACAATATTTGTAGCTGTGATTTGGGTTAATTTTCCACGCTTCGACATATTTTTTTGAAGAAGCAGTCATGTACTATTTTGAAGATTTTGTCTACAAAGCTGCATTCTCAGATGTTGTCACTAAAGTTCAACTCAAGGCTCATTGACGTTGCCCATGAAAATCGGTTAGATTCAAATTTTAGCTCAAAACAAATTTCGCTGTCACTGAACATAAACTATTTCTATCTGCAACTTTACCTCAGAATTTTCATTGTCACCATGCATTACAGCGAGCGTCTGTTGCGTCAATGTCACCTTTGTCGAAGTCATCGTCATTTGTCGCTACTGCTGCTGCTGCCGGTCGTTTGTTCGTAATTATTTTTTCACGTGCAACAAACATCGCATACATTCGCAGCCCAATTAAGTGAGAAAGTGAACCTTTGCGACATTCACTGCATGCGTTGTGACTGCAGTAGCAGCAGCAGCAGTTGTCGTTGCAGTACGAAATTCTATGCCTCTGTCAATGTCGTCGTTGCAAAGTTTTTTTTTTGTCATTTTTTATTTTATTTCGGTTTTGTTTTATTTGATATGAACATGCTACGTTTATTGTTTCAGAATGCTTATTACGAGTATTAAAAAGATAAGAATCAGATACAAAAGTTTTCGAAGGCATCTATTAGAATGTATACGAAATGTCAGCACATGCACTTGTACCCACATACAACATACCCATGAGATATCGTGTGTACGTCCGTAGATCGCCATTTTATTTGGTCACATTCGTCAAATACAATGCATAATGCCATTGTCTAATATTTCCCATATAATTCATAAGTGTAAATACGAGTATGACATTTAATAATTCACAATAAAAGTACTACGTAGTAAGTATGCGAATGTTCTGTAAAAGAACTAATTAATTTATAAAATTATATAGTAGGTATGTATCAATGTCAGTTCAAAATTAGAGAGATTATCAAAAAGTTGCAAATGATATCAATTTGATACAATTACAATTATTTTTATAAAGTCCTGCTGCCAAGTGGGTGCAAAGTGCAGACCTGGCTTAAGATATGTTGAGCACCGTTTTCTCATTTTACTTTTTTATAATGGTCTTCAGTAATTCAATCGGCTACCAAGCCACATAAAGTTTAAAAGAAATTTTAATGTATTTAAAATACAATGTATACTTAGAATATATTAAAAGATAGATTTAAATTTAGTTATTTATTGTAAAGAGTATTAATAATACTAATAAAACACTCATTCATTCATTCATGTGAGCATTCCTGGTTCTACTCATGTCAGCTAATTAGTGTATTATATTAGCAAGTTATAGTCTGAGATATCTTTGGGTAAATACGTAGAAATGAGATAAAACATTTTTAAATTGCAAACGTCCAAACTGGCCGCGATGCATATTAAAAAAATGATTAATCGCTACAAACATAAATGGGCTTTTTATTAATTCTAATTCGGTGAAGTTCTTCATAACATTACTGAAATCTACCACTCGTGCTGTTTGATGCTCCGAAGATGGCATTACCAAACTATAGAATCACTCTTGAAGCTTTTTGCTTAGCACATATTTTTTTTTTATTCAAATGTAATATATTACATGGGCCTGTCTATCTTCCATGAGCCGGTACAACTGTCTCTGTAGTTTCCTCTTGTCACCGGCAATCCAACGTAAGGATTTTTCGGTAAAGATTATGCAAACTTTTTTTTTAAAAAAAAATCTTTTGCAAATGAGCTCGGGGATTTTTTTATATCAATCCCTATGAATCATATTTTCTATTACAATTTATCAAGTAAGATAGAAGATTAGTTAATTAATCACTCATTGATTGAACTGACGTTTAGTTTAATAAAATTAATGATTTGTGTAAGTGATATAAAATATTTGAACAGAAGCGCTGAAAGCATTAGTGAAAAACTCATCAATGTTAATGTGCCAATTAATAAAGATATGTACATATTAAAATGAGCATATATTAACAAACTAAAAAAAAGAATCGGATAAGATAATTAATATGATATTTATTACAAATTCATAAATTATATGCGCAAGTAATTGCATTTAATTGCAATATTAACTGTCAAGTATGAAAAGTAAATGAGAGACTGCAGTGCATGGGATTATTATATAGAAAAACTTCTTCAGTGAGAAATGGTCAAAATACGAGAATTTTTTGTTAATTTTTCGTTAATTTTTATTTTATTGGATATTTCTTATAAAGAAAATGGAAACTATTCTTTACCATTGCCAGAATACGAAAGAGTGTTCAAATTTGAGTTATCTTTTTAAATATGCCTTAATTTTTTCTACAAATACTAGATTACACCGATGTTAATTGAGGATAATACATTTAATATATATGTAATAAAATGAAGCTAAATATTGGCAATAGTTTTTGTATAATAAAGTGCGGTAGATATGATATAAGTATCATTGGAATCGGCTATTAGATAATTATACTAAGCTTTTTTCTTTTGGTGTCTTTCTCTTTGAGCGATAGTTTGATAGAATATTCTTTATATTACCAGCTTGCAGATAAAGCCAGAAAGTCAAGACTCGTATGATATTTTGATTTTAGTGCACAAATTGTTTGGACTTAACCAACAGCTTACGATCACATTAGACTAATGAACTTATTGTAATGCTCTTTTTATGTTACGTATTTGACTACTACAGGATATAACTGGACCAAATAGCTCTGCGAATCACTATTGTAAACCTTCTTTAAATAAATGAACTTTGAAACTTAATAACGACGTCGAATGTTGACACTAACAGGGTGCTTCGAGCATTTTACTTGTATCAATAATGCGTTGCGGCAAGAAATATAAATAAAAATATATACTAAAACAGCACGAATATCACATTTTCCAAATAAACTAATGATACAATTCTTTTTTATAATGAAAAATTTCAATAGAAAATGTTGTTCATTTTGCCGACTCATTGAAACTGAAACGAAAAAAACAAAAGATTTAAGACACAAACTTGTTTACTTGCTAGGGCAATCAAAGCTCAATAAAAACAAAATAGGTCTTCATAACAACAATTTTTTCTTCTGCTTTTCTTTCAATTCAAACAAATCCAATAAATTTCCATATGATTTCACAGTTTAATTGTACAATTATGAAGTACAAGCAGCAAAAGAGGCTCAACAAAACTTAGAGATATAAAGCATTATTTATTGCCAACTAATGTGTAATTGTTAATGTAAAACTGTGTTAATTCCAACACCTTTACCAACTATAGTTTGCTGGATGAATTGTTGGATGTCTTCATCACTCATCATAAATTCGTAATAAATATCGACGTTTCTTGCATACAGATTTATTACAAAAGCAACAACCAACAACAACAACAGAAATGGTCTGCTGTTATTTTTGTTCGATTTCAAGACAGAGATGCCAACTTTTAAGTGAGAAAATATTATACAGTAGACGTCCAATATAACGAGCTAATTAATGCACGGGACAGTCGTAATATCGTAAAATTCGTTATATCGAAGTTTTTTTTATTAAAGAAACTGGCTTTTATTATAGCATATATTAACTCGTATAAACGTTAAATTAGATTGTGCAATGCTTTTCTTACTGGCGATCACCTTTACTGGTAAAAAAAAAGTTATTTCAGTTCAACAGTTATTTTTGAATTAAACAATGTTCGTTATTAGAAACGGTAAACATTTTTAGCGTTCTTAATTTAGAGACATCAATGGAAAAGTTTCAATTTGAAAAACTGTTCATTAAAGTGGAAATTCGCTATATCGTTATACGTTATATTGGAAGTCTACTGTATATAATAAGTTTGAATTTGAATTTAAAGATAATTTAAAAATATGCTTGAAAAACTCTTATTTTTCGAGAAAAGAGAAAATTGAAAGATATGTTGGCAATACTAAATGCGCTTCAACTGACAAAAAAAAAAATGTATGAGCCTGCTACAAGTTAAATTTATTATTAGGATTGTTTTCTATTGCCATGGCTAAATTTATTTTTTCTCAATTTTGATATTAGGTATTTTTATAATTTTTATATTTCTTCAAGATTTGTCATATCACGTTCCATCAATTAATCATTAGATTTTCGATTCTACCGAATCAACGGAGCTCAGTGGGTGCAATGAATGAGCACTAGTACACAAGCAGCACCAGCACCAGCACCAGCACCAACTCAACTTTTCAACTTCAATGAAGATAACAAATTCAGTTAAATCAGAGGAGCAACTCCAGCGAGCAATAGATAACAATTTCAATTTCGGCTGAGAGACTTGGCACAATATCATTCTGCACCATTTTAATTGTGTGTGTGTACTTTTTTTCGTTTAATTTCTTTTTTCAATACTATGAAAGAAACTCAAATTAAAAATTTGGGTAATACCATGTATAAGGTCATCCTTTATTAAATTATACTTGTTTTCTTTTTACTTTTTTGAACATAATTTCTAATGAAAAACCAAGGATTATTTTGAAGAAACATTTTTATAAATAAAAGAAATAATATTTAAACATATTTATTTAAACTTTTTATTCACAGAATCAAATATTTTTTAAACAAAAATTTTAAGATATTAAGTTTTTTCATTATATTACTCATATTTATTGAGATATTTTGCTTCAAAAATGTTGAAAAAATTCGGTCTAGCGAATCAGCCATGGCAGCGGTTTTTCTTATTAGGTGCGGATCCACGCTCACTTAAGGATTTTAACAACCTTCCTTAGGGCTCAATCCACCTACAAACTAAATTTCATTAAAATCAGTCTAACAGTTTGGCTGTAGAAACGTATTTTCCTGATAGGGACCTGGTACTACCTACCGCCTACTATTGGAAAAAAGTTACATTGAGCACTGCTGTTGGAGAAGTAGGCTTGATTTTGCCTTTTAGGGTGCTTCGGATCGCTTAGATTAAAAATGACATCCAATATTGCTCAGCCGAGTCTTATTTTTGAGCCCGAAATTGAGAGGTCATGTTTTCAATACCAAAGATTATATATCATTGTGTAGTTAATTGTTTGTATTCTTATAAATGCTGGAAAATCGATGCCATATATCGTTATTGGCTGTATTACAATTCGAATCTGTCGACGTATTATTTTTAAGGATTATTTTCAATAATTTGAGCATAATATTTTTCCGTTATAAGTTAGCCAAACTTCATTTTATAAACCTATAATAAGAAAAATAAATTTTATCAAAAATTGTACACAAATGGTGTAATTATAAAATAATATTGTTACGAAATTTCCTGTCTCTTAGACAATAATTTCAATCTCTTACACTTTCCTGAGTTCGATCACTGGATTGTGTAGCAATCAAGAAAAACGCAAACTTTATTTAATTATAAAATGGTTTATTTAAATCATGTTTATTTCCTCTTTACATTCAAACTGTATAGACAACCGTTTTCCTTTATTAAAGTCAACTGTGTTACTTAATTACTTAAAAACAACTGTTCAACTATCTTACTTAACATAAACTGTTCAACTGTTCAACATCAACAGTATGTCGACTGCTCAGATGATTACTTTTTATACTAAAGTCACCATTTTCTCAAACCATCCACCACTATCCAGAATGGCATTTCCGGTACCTTCTAGACGCGCTTATCGACGTTGATAATTTTTCTCTGTTGTCGACTTTGATAACATCGTACTACACTGACGTTCAAACTTTATTATTTATAGTACAGAAAACACACTGGAAGCCGCTAGATGGTGTTATTTTTCTACGGTCAGTGCTTATCTCTGTAAGTTATAATTCTGGAAACATAATTTTTTTCAACATAAAATCTTTGGAATAAACTGATTTTTAAACTTTTATCTTTTATAAGACAAATGATATTTGAAGTTATATATCATATATTAGTAAAGCACTATTCAAAAAAATCAAAGAACTCAAGGATCAGCTACGTTTTGGCTTAAAATATCCCATTTGTTATACATTCGCATATATATAAGTATATATATAATACATGTTATGTATACTACATAGAATAATCAGATCATTTTTAAATAATTATGTTCTACAAGAGCATCCATTTGATTAGTTTAGATTTATGCTGAGAGCACAAGTCCAAAGTAAGGTCTCCGTCTTCGAAATTTGTTTCACTTTATGGAATTTCCCATTCAATTTTATATTTCTCTTGAATTACACTATCGATGAGGTTGATTACCGTCATGCCAGTCGCTTAACTTGGCTTAGGACAAACCACAGCATCACGTGTTTCACTGACAACATTCAAAATCACTTGCTTATGTCTTGTTAGAAATCGGAGCAACATGATTGTTCGATTGCTGTCGATGTTGTTGTTGTGACCATTGCCGTTTGATTATTTGTTTGTTCCGATTGCATTTCTTATAGCAATAATTTTTGTGGCTGTCGTTGTTTTTAATGCTCTGACTGTTAGAGTTCGTTTGTCACAACGTAACAAGCAATAAAACTTGGTTGCTTGTTACACAGGTTGTGACGATGACAATCGATTTCGGTGATATATTGTGGTGGATTGTTTTTTTTTGCATTTTAAATAAAGTTTTTTTATTTTATTGTGAATTAGGGTGTGACTTCCTTGGGGAACATTTTTATATAGAAAAACTTGCATCTATGTTACTATCTGTATAAAGTGTATTTATATGCACATGATTCTTTTTGATGAATAAAACTCAATATTTATTGTAGGTATCATGTGACAGAAACAAGTACTATAGTATTACATATAACTCATAGATTTGATCGCATAAACTATTGTTTTCTTGTAATAATTTAGCGTGCGTGTAAATCACTGCCAGCGAAGTCTAACTAATAATAATGTAAAAAATAAATAAGCCAGTTACAAAGAAATAAAAGTTACACTGTAATTGACATGAAAACCATTTCATTGACATTATTTACATTTTCATTAATTTTATGATTTTTATTATTGTTTCGATAAAACACTTCCGTTGCTACCCAACTCTTGACTCCACTACTCCTTTTGGACTCCAGCAGCTTGCTCGCAGCATGCCTTGCAATTGTCACCACAACCATTACCACTACCACGACAAAAACAATAAACCTAAAGAATCAACCTACATAAAAAGGGTTCAACACCACCGATATCGCTGACCATGGCTAATTAAACGACAGTGGCTTTAAGCTGCGCGTGTTTATACCAAATAACCATTTTGTGATTTATGACAATGAAAAAAATGGAAAACTATAAACAATATGCCAATTCAGCATATTATTAACAATAATAATAATTGCAACAATAATCACAGCAGCAACGATATGATTGTACAGCAAGTACAACCAGAGGTAGAGGACTCAAACAGTGCTACGATAAAACAGAGTCAAAATGTAAAAGTAAAATTCCCATATCCGTTTCCGGTTATAGTCAATACTTGGGAGGGATAACAAAAAAAGTGCTGGCATTTGCGGCGTGACGTGTAAATTCATTGATGCCAGAAATGCTAAAGAGTTTTGAAGGCTTGAAAGATGTTTTAAAAGTCCAATTATGAAAAAATCGATAAAAAGTTTATAAGGGTATGAGCGCGTGACACCTCCCATACATGCAAAATCTTCAAAGCTAGAGTGAGAGTTTTTAAGGTAATGCAACCAAATTTTACTTTAATACAAGGGATTTTTCGGATTAGCACTAACCAAAAAGTGGACGTATTTTGTCAAATGGTCATGGTAGCTCCCATACAAACATAAAACGGATTACTGAGGAAGATATTTAACACAAGACAACCAAACACAAACTCCAGGAATGATTTGGACAGGCACAAAATAAAATATTGGCGCATTTCGACTAGAGAAAAATAATTTCCTCTTAATAGAAATTTAAGACTTTTCCGTGAACTTTTTCTGATAGTTCTGTGCAGGATATTTGTTTTCTTGGCGGGGCTAGGATTACATATGTAGTCAGGAAGGTAATGTTGCATTTTTCATGGTCGTTTCATTCTGCATATTTTTTTTTGTAATTGATGTATAGTTAAGAGGCCAAATTTTGCTCAATTACTCTAAAAGTAAGCAACCCCTAGAAAAATATATTGAAAGCAATGTTGTAAAGGAGACGAAAACACATCAATTTCATGCTCAAAAAATATCCGTATGACAAGATTTTAACCAGCCGGAGTGCAGGTCGAATTTGCCGCCCCTTTATTTAAATATATTTTTAAGTCCAAAAGGCTCTAATTCTTACAGAAATTGTATAGAATTCTACGGCAAGAATAAACTTGACTAACAACATAAAGAGATAAAATTTACCCAAACCTTCTACATACAAACAAGACCCTCGCTGAATTTGAATCCAAAGACAGAATTTCTCTGATGGCTCCGGTATTTGAGATATTCTAACCTAAGAGTGCAAGAGTGTTTTATTGAGATATTCAAAAGATATTTTTTTTTGTGAAACTAATAATGGGGTCCAAAAGAACTACTCTTCTCCTTTCAAACGCATTTGAATTTGTCCGGATATCTTTTGTCATCTTTGAGAAATCGTATGTTGAAAATAAGTTCGACTTATCTCTCGATTTTTGGAAAACGAAAGTGAAATTTAACTAAAAGAAAAGTAAAGAAAATTGATCAGAAGAAAAAGTAGAATGTAAAAGTTAAAGGAAAAGGGCTTGGACTGGGGCGGAGTTACTTATAAAAATGACCGTATACATTTACGAGTGATATAAAATGCAAATTTCAAATCGAGTGAATTTGTTTTTGGTGTTCTAGAAACCGAATAATTTGTCATTCGTTTCGATTTCACTCAAGATTCAAGTTCGAAACAGCTGATAGCTATCAGTTGAAAAAGCAATTCGCTTTGCAATTATTAATTTCCTTAAACTACGATGAAAAATAAATGTTAAATTATGAGTGGAATTGTAGTAATAGCAATTGAAATTGAAAAGTAATAAGTGCCGCCTAATTAAATTACCGCCCCCCTCTGTTGCAGGCACAATCGTGCGACCAAAGAAACAAACTTATTGTTATGATAGTGTGATGCTCTACTGAGCACCGGTGTAATGCAAAGGAGATGAGCCCGATGACACGCCCTAGTGCAAAGAGAGAAAATGTAATTTGAACCTCTCTAGAGCACATTTCGTTAAAATATCTATAGACACCGATTAAACCTCCTACGTTGCAACGGTGCTCAAGGGAGTCGATATTGGAGATAATATCCCTGGTAGAAATCATAAGAATTTATTGGCCAAAAACTGGGTATTGAAAATGTCCACTGGCCAGTTTTATGAAACGGCTTTTCTAACCTTTTTCGAGCATTTAATGCCCAGTAAAACGAAAATAGGAAATGGCCATTTAATGCCCAATAAATGCCGAAAAAATGCTCTAAAACTGGTCATTAAATATGTCACTATTAAAAATGGCCAATACATGACTAGAAAATGCATTTTAAATGTTCAATAATTGGTCAATAACTGTTCATGAATAACCAGGCATTTTGCTGGCGATAAGATGGCCATTTCTTGGGCATAAACTGTAGAATTTAACTTTACAACGAAACCAAAAAATCGGAATTTTTCGGAAATTTTTTTCAAGCATTTAAAATGCCCAATAACTGGCCAAATTGGGCGAGCAAAAAGTTTTAATGTTTTGATTTCTACCAGGGATCGTCATCACTTATTAGTTTCATCACACGACGCTGTATCCAAGGCAGCAGATCCAAAGTAATTTTTATTCGCTGGACCGAGCCTGTTTGCGATGTTGATGAAGGATGAAAATAGACAAAGTTTAGGTCATAATATTTTTTAAAAAAATTGACTTACTATGGCAATTCCGAAGCCAGCTTAAAATTTTGCCAAGCTTTTTTATATCACAGGCCGATGACTTTCGAACGCTCGATATGCTGCATGTAAGTTGAAGTAATTGATCATTAATATTGTTTTGATCCATAAGATATAATTGAAAACTTTTAGTAGTAGATGGTTCTTCTTGGTACTAACTAATTCTCCGACTATAGACAAAAAACATATTCACTTTGTATCTTAAAAAGTATTTGAATTGAAGGTCAAGGGCTTACAGTGTGTCTTGAATTACAGCAAATAATAAGAACCAGATATCAATAATCTTGAAAACTGAACAGCTAGATATCTAATCATTGTAAATTTTGGAAGAGCTTTCAGGATTCTCAAAAATTTTTTTTGAAAATGTCTTATACGGTAGCATAATTCAGCACTTAGATGAAAGACAATGTACATAGTACATCCTTCCTATTTGAAAAACAATTCCCAAAAAACTTTAATCGCCAACTATAGATTTAAAAAAAATAAAACATAAAAATAAAAACAAAGTAAAGAATTTTTTTTTTTAATTTTCGTATTTTCCTTTTATTATTTTTTTTCAAAATTTTTTTTTCTGTTTTCTCATTTTTGTGATTGCCATTTATTTAAATGTAGTTATTTAATATAATTTTACATAATTTTTCTTATTTTTTGTTTTATTTATATGGCCGATTAATTTAATGTATGCTAAGTTTTACATTAGTTGTATTATTATTTTTTTTTATAAACAAAATTAAATATAATAATTACAATTACATCTAAGTTAATAATACTCATTTTTAGCAACAATGATATCAAAGTTTAAAGAAAACATTTGATTTCACGCTAAAGTGGTATGAAAGAAAGAGTCACGAAAGACGGCTAAGAGACGAACATTTTAAACAAAAAATTATAAATAAAATATTTAGGTTGCGCTTAAAATACGAAACAGTATCAGTTTGTCTTAGAAATAAAATAAAACTTATTTCGATAGAAATTTTCTTTTTACATAAATGTATTTGTTTTTGCTATATTTTGATATTATTTTACTATAGGCTAAAGTGACTTTTGTTGTAAGTATCTTTTAGTTTTAAATATTTACAAATCAATATATGTATGTAGTAAGCACGAATACTTTAGCTTTTTATTATTAAAATTTTTTTTAACTTAAACTCTTATCACGAAAGTACTTATCATTTAGGGTTGCTTTAAAATTTACAATTGCATTTATGTATAAAATATAAACAAACAAAAAGAGAAACCAACTATTTATTACAATTGCAATTTCAAATTGCAATATTAAAATAAAAACATTTCAAAACAGTTTACATATTTTTTATTTTTTTTTTTCATTAACAAACTTGGACGTGTGCTGTTTTTGATTTTTACAGTGTTGAGTTTACATATTTTTTGCGGACATAACAATGTACGACTTTGCTTAATTTCTTTTCTAGTATTAAAAACAAAAATTTATAAAATAAAACTTTTCACTAGTTTCTGTTTGCTTTAAGTGCAACTTTTTAATATTTACAAATTGTAAAGTTTTTTCTTTAATTTTAAACTTAAACATCAATACATGTACAACTTACTTTTAAAATTTACTATTTATTTATCAATTTTTAGTTTGCATGTATTTCACATTGTTTTATTTAACCCTTGTTTTATTTTTTATGGCAAATGTGTATTTTTTTTAATAAATTATTTTTTTTTTGCAGTTGAGCATAAACGAAATGCTATGGAAAATCAAATAAAACTCAAATAATGTGTGACATTGAAAATAATTTATTGTTATTTTTGTAACAAAGTCGAACGACAAGAAAATACATTGTTGGTATTGTTGGCAACAATGCTGTTCAAGTTATTCGATTTTTTTGTTTTATTTTTTGTGTCCCATAATTTAATTAACTTGAAGTACTACTTAAATAATTAAGAATTGCACGCAATTTAATTGGGGAGTAGGAAAAACATGTGATGCTTTTCTTTTTATGCCTTTAATTTGAATTGCTTTTGACGTAAGTAAAAGACATTGCGCAAGGTTTTTTTCTGTATAAAAATTATAGTTGAAATAAAAAGTAAATATTAAAATGATGGGTTATTCCACGTTAGCGTGCACAGACTATAGAAAAAATATGATAGAAAATCTGAATGTAATGAACACACCCAAAGTATAAAGCTTATGCAGAAAAATAAGGAAATATGATAGGTTACGCTGGGTGCATAAAGTGTGTGTCATCTTAAATCGGATATAGCAAGCTTTTGAATTAAATTTTTTATAATTTCTGTTACCTCATTTGGGAAGATGTCATAAGTGTGAAACGGTCACATTAAAGTATTTAGTCGCTTAGCAGCTTTTTCATCGTGGGTGTCCATAAGTTCAACGTTTTTTCGAAACTTATCGAAATCTACTTTAAAAAATATTAAATTCCTGCCTACTTTTACTACTAAATTTTAAAAATAAAACTCATGGTATCACGTAGCCCTATCCCAACCTCGATCTCTATCCTTATCTTGGGGTTCAATCCATCAATATACCAAATTCCATCAAAATTGGTACATTAGTTAGGCTTTGAGAACATATTTTCCTTTTAGAGACATGGTACTATCTACTTGAAACCAAATACCAAATTTATCTCCATACCAATTTTAATAAAAATTTTTCTATTGGCTTAGCAGTGAAAACATAGGTACTGTTCCGTATGGGGTGGAGCACCGTCAACTTAAAAACAAATATCATTCCTCAGAAATCAATTTATCTCTATACCAAAATTCATTACAATCGGTGCAACAGGTTAGCCGTGATAGCGCTTTTTGGTATTAGGGGATGGTGCTACGCCCACTTAAAGAAGACAGAGTTTTTAATTATTTTCTTTATGTTAAGTCTATCTTCATACCAAACTTCATCAAAATCGGTCCAATAGTTCGGATATATTATTTTCTTCTTCGAGGCTTATAAAATCATGTAACAATGTCGCTCTGACGTTTGATGTTGTAAAACCTGAAACATACTTTCGAAAGATATTTCAACGTGCTTTGCGAGATAAACTCACACATAAACAGTTATGTATGTATAGTAACTTTCTTAAAAAAATGCATAAGTATACTATATATAATATGCGCCCACAAATGAAGAAATCAGTACAAACTTTCGACGCAAAAATTCCATTGTTGAGTGCGCAGTGCAGTATTTTGCGCCATCTTTTTGTAACTAAATCCTACCAAGCCTTTTTCATGCATTTGCTGATGCCAATATACACTGACATCGACCGCCGTTGACAACCTCACCAGCCGCGAAGAAGGTTGGTCCAATGATGGTTTTGAAGCAAAAGTTGACCCAAACAGTTTCTGAATTATGTGAGGATTATCGGTGCCGCAAAAGCAGCAATTTCGTTTGTTGACGGCAGCATGGAGTGTGAAGGTCATCAGAATTTGCTCTCAACAATCCGGCTCAGCTTCAACCATTCGAATTACGATATTCGCGTAAGTGAAGCGACGCGGCTTGTCTGTTCCCAATGATATATATAGGAGTCAACTGCACTTTATATGAGAGCAAGTGAAGATCTTGCTTCAAAATGTGTAGATTATTCAATATTTCCATTGACCAGGGTTAAGAAGATTTAAATTTTAACCAATGTTTTATTGATGAAGGGACTTACTAAGAAGGGAACTATTTGTAAATTATTTAATAACAGAAAGCGTCAACTAAACTTTTGCTTTCTGCTACTCTTACATTTTGTTTTTTCAAAGTTTCTTTAGAGTAATAAAATCAATCTGAGCTGCTTATTAAACATTTTCATATCTAAAAGATCATAGGATAAAGCGTATTTCACATTTTCCGCATTGCAAATTCATATCAACACCAAAAAGTTCTTTTGATGCAACCAAAAGATGCTTCAGATATTTTTTCTTAAAAAACCTATTGCATTACATGATTTTCCCACCTTTTTATATATATAAAATATTAAAATAAAATAAACATCTAAGGAATTATTCACCAAAGAAATATTCATATAAAAAAATCAACAGCAAAGCTGTTAACTACGCCCATATCTCATATGCTGAAAGATTCATAACATTTTTTTTTTTTTTCGTTTTTTCTCAGCAGCATGTCTTCGCCACGCCCTACTGTATGGTAAGCAGCCGTTCAGCAACTTAACAACTCAGCAAACAAAAGAAAGTTATTAATGTACGTTGGTTGACCAACTGAAGATGATGTTCATCAGTGAGAAGCATCATTGATGATCGTGTCTGATCCAGTTTGCGGTCAATTGAGCAAATACCGTCGGCAGACGCCTTAATGAGCCCATAGGATGAGTCTGCTGTTGAAATCATATTGAACTTGTGTTTGCAAATCGTGTCTCATTAGTAACGATTTGTTGACGACGAGGACGATGACAGGGATGAGAATGAACACGATTTGGTAGCTCAGACAAAACGCCTCCATTGCAGGATTATGAGGCAGCTTAAGATGCTTGCGGTTTTACAATTCCTTTGCAGTTTTTAAGATTTTTCTTTATTGAATTTAAGTTGGTTTTTTCAATTTTGTCCAATGGGTTGTCTTCGGTCATTTTATATATTTTTTATTTTGTGCAGGAAATTTGCATCCTATTTTTAATGCAATTTTACCGGTTGCTTGGCATTCAATTAACTTCAAATATATTCTAATTAAATAAATTATTATTCAAATTATTCCCACTCCATCACGTGTAGTCAGTACGCCAGGTGCCCTGTATTAAAAAAATGAAAAAAATTAACAAATTAATTTAAGTTAATAGCTAAATATAAATCTTTTTGAGCAATAAGCAAGAGTGGTTTCGAAAATAAAATTATTTTCTAAAATTGGAGACAATCACAAACAGTGCTGTCGTTTTAAAAAAAGTTTAAGTGCTCAATTTTAAATTTTTGGGTGTTTTTTTGTGAAAATGGGTAGTACTACACTAATATATGATTACTGACACTTACTCATATGATAAAAATAAATTATGTATTAATAAAAGTTTACATAGTATTTGTTGAAATTCATTTATTATAGTATGAATATTGTTACATGAAAAAGATTTATTATGTTATGACTAGTTTTGCATACATAACTACGCAAGGGCGCCATAACGTTTTAAAAGCGGGTGGGGAATTCGTTGAAACGTGTGAGGGGGAGGTTCGAAAATGATGATATTTTTAAATTGACGATAATCTTACAGAATCATGATTATGAAGAAGTAATGTAGGATGTCTACAATAAAGTTCTCACTAATTATTGCGTAAGTAAAAAAATGTTTATTTTGTCAGAAATTCTTTCCTTGTCTATTTTATCAGCCAACTTGTGGTACATGTGTAAAATCCGAACATGATATGTATAAACGTTTTTAACCCATCGTTGAACGCGTATACAATTTCAGCCTCTTAAGAGTCGAAAAACTCCTCTCATTAGAGCAAAATGATGCAGATATAGTCATTAACAATTTCACGAATCAAACGAATTCTGGAATGAGGTCCTTATACTATAGATGTTTATGTAAAAAATCTACTATATCTCTTAAATTTTCAATTTAGTTTCATTTCAGCTCACCAAAAATGTTTCGATCTCTAAGTAAATTATCTTTTTTGAAATTGTCTTTATAAAAATTAATATCTTATCAACATCACAATCTTTGCGAAGTACAAGAGCATCAAGGGATCTGGAAACTTTGCTAAATCTGTCCAAAACCAGATTTTCAGTGACGAAACAATTTGGTCGTACACATCATAATAAATTTTTCTATACAAACCTTCTGGATTCTGAAATATATGATTTTCTACTTTTGTATTGGAATCAATACGCTTGAGAATTCGCGGTTTGAATTAAAGTTTCCCGTGTTGAATTCAACATGGGAAAGTCTCACCCGTGTGGAGTTCTCAACACACGCAACAGGTCTTTCGGCGCCCCTATAACTACGCATAAAAAAATTATTACAAACGAAATTGGCCGCGTTTAAAAAGTATGAATCTTTCATAGTTAAATTTTAATGGTTGATGCGATGTTAAAATTTTTTAATGTCAAAATAAGTAAACCAAAATAACGAGCGATGATTTTGACACTTCAAGATTTAAATAATGCCAATGTAATTGAAGCATGAGAGATCAAAGAACGGTGGGGTAGTACAAATTGCGGATTGGTTGGTGCAAATTTTTGGTAGTACAAATTGAAGGTTGGGTAGTACAGTAGTACGCGTGGCTGAAGGGTAGAACAAAAGTACTATGGTAGTACAAACGGCAGCACTGATCACAAAAAACTGTAGTCAAAAATTAAAAAAAGGAAATTAATATGGGGCTTAAAAAAGGAAAGAAAAACGCTAAAAAAATTAATTAATTTTTGCAAAAATATATAAAATCGGCCAAATAATATATAGAAAACTGTCCAGAAAAGTATTTTTCAAAAGCGGCTACGATTTGGCTTCAAGAAATAGACTTTTTAGTGTGATATCCCTTTGGACGAGGCAAAAGAATGTTGGTATACGATGGTTTGCATGGGGTGCGCCGTCCTTACTATTTTCCTTTATGTGACTGCCAGGTAAGTTCTTTTCAATTTTGTAACCTGAGTTATCGGATGTTAGCGAACTTTGTGAATTCAAGATTTCCTTAGCTGAAGCATTGTTTTCCAACGCTACAAGACATTGTAGTCACCGGATACTTAAATTTTGAACAACATCTACAGCATTCATTCTACATCTGATAGATTTTCCGATTGAATTTTCCTCTACATAAACTAAATTAAAGTCGGTAATATTCCAAAACACATATTTCATATGAAATAATTTTTTGGAAAGCTTTTAGGTCAATAATACAGTAGGAGGTTTTCCCTAAAATCGTTGTTTTTATATTCTTTTGTATACCTAATTTATTTCCAATTTTACTCGTATTTTTATTCAGCCATCACTGTTCCTTTCATATGCAATACTATCATAAAAATTCACCACATTGAAATATATAAACTCACCATAGATCCCAAACCCAAATGATAGGGCTGTGAGTGTGGCACTACACCACCACCCAATGAACCAGCTGTTGAGAAACCACCCTGCAAACCACTTGAAGCACCCAAAGCTCCCATACCGCCGGTATACCAGCCGCCATGCATATGCGCGTGCGCTGGATGTAAACCGCTGGAAAGATGGCCATGTTGCGCTGGAAGCGTGAAAAAGAATAGACAAAAAACAACAAAAAATTATTCAATGCAATATGTAAATTTAGCACTAGTAGTAAATAAATTTCAAAATAGTAGTTAGCGTAAGGGCACTTTTTTTTTGTTTTTATAAAATTTTCTACTCACCCATTGATGCCGAAAAACCTCCACCGAAACCTTTCGATGGATCCAATGGCTTAAAATCACCCATCCCTAAATGACTGCCAATTGGTAGACAACCGCCACCGAGACCCTTCTTCTTTTTCGATTTGGATGAAAGTTTGCGATTTCGTGTTTGAATACCCTCCTTTTTCATGGTGAGCGGGCGATTAACCTTTAATGAGAGAAAGAGAGAGAACATTTATTTATTTGCTAAAGTTGAAGGAAAAAAATATTTCAAATTTATGCATTTTATTGCATTTCTTGATAAGCGAGCGAAAGAGAGTAGTAAAAGTGGGTCAATTTGTGGCAAATTTTTAGTGACGCCCGAATTAAAGCTGTAAATATGTTCAGAGATGTTGTGTTTTTTTTTATTTATTTTGTACAAAACATTGATTTCAAATGCTTTAGGAAAAATATAATGTAATTTTTAAAGCTACAGCTACGCTCTTTGAGATATTATGGTCGAAAGTTTGCATAAGTAATAAACTAAAATATAAAACTGATAGGCGTAACTGTTGTTGTTGCTTCTTGGAGGGCTTTTTATGGATATAAGGACTTACATTTTCACTAAAGACAATTTTATCAAGGATTTTCTGTTGAGAGACTTGCTTAAACAAAGCATTTCATCATATGAGTTGTTATTTGTCCTGCAAACTATTTTGGCTAAAAATAATCTTTGAATGCTATTATATATTTTCAAACTCTCTCCGTCGATTTATGTAATCAAAATTGTCATATTTGATATATTTTTTTAAAGCTATCGCTGTAAACTAAAATTTGTGAAACCAGCCCTAAAGCGATTTAAATTATGATTATGTAGTCAAATATATTGATACAAAAAACTGGTGTTCTTCAAATTAAAGCATATATGTAGTCCAAAAAAAAGATATATGTACATATATATCTCATTTTTAGATTCATTGGATCAAAAGCATAATAAAACTTATTATCACGAAAAAAACTTCTTTCTGTTTTCCAGTGTAAAAAGTCATCAATTAAAAATTATATATATATCTTTCAAACAATATGTAACATATTAGTTTAACTGACATCTCAAGCATTGTAGTCTTGTAACATATTTCTCATGTGCAATTTACAGGACAGGAATTCGTTTTTTGAATCTACATACATATATCAGTGATGGCATTTGGGTTTTGTGGAAATGTACTGAATAGAGACTTGAAATGTACTATTTAGATGCCGAATGTACATTTTCGACATGAAGATGACAAAGTTACTTCAAATTAATAAAATTCCCCAAAATTTTACTAAAAACAAATAAATCAGCAAGTGACTGGAAGACAAAAACACACAAATAAAAATCATACAGCGATTGCAAATCGAAAGTATGAACGGCTAAGCAATCCGTCGCTTTGAAGACAAAATTACACAAACAAAAAGCGCATCGAATTTGTTTCATTTGATTATGTGCGTTGAAGACAAAATTACACAAACATAAAGCATCTGGGGGTTGCGAACTGAAACGATTTGGCTCGAAAAGAGCTGAAAATTTTTTGTTATTGATATTGGAGCGGGAAGATCTAAATGAGCTTTGAGCTGCTTTGGTCTCTTGTATTAATGCAGAGTTTGATTGCGTCTATTAAAATGTCTAGTTCGCTGATGGGCTTTGGCAGATGAATTTATCGGATGATTAGCTAATTTTTTTTTAATAATGTACTTTTGGCGTCTTCAATATTTTGGTTCTGCGTTCTTTGTTGGTCTTGAGGAACTAGCTGAGCTGGAACTCACCAGTATCCTCAACTTCACCAAGGCTTATGGGTGGTTACCCCCATTCAGTAGGACTTTTTAAAGGAGAAGGAGGGGAACATTTTTATATATATGTAGGGTATCACAATGGGCAAACTGCCTCCGAGTGAATCTTGCTTTGCAAGCAACCCTTTTAACCTAACCTAACCTTTGGCGTCTACCACGTGAGTAATAATTCTGACGTGCAGTTTCATTTAAGGCACTTAACGCTATGATGCGAATATGTCCATTGATTAAGGTTTCGAGCGCTTTGGTTGCAGTGGTTTCCCTGGGGAAAAAGCCGTGCCATTAACACATTATATGTCCAAAACATCATCAAAAGTATTATAAAAGGATTTGCAGAATATATTCTGATTCTAAGCCTTATATGACGATTTTCATACATTGAAAACAAAACCCATAAAAAAAGAAAACAAATTGTGGCGTTCTTAAAGCAATTATCAAATTAAATGTACAGCTGCCCTATGCGCCGAATGCCGCCCCTTAATTTGTCAACAACTGTAACAATTTCAACTGTCAACGCATTATGCTATTACTCAAGTACTTCTAATGCTATGAGAGAGCAAAAGTAGTTTACAATTAGGCTGCACCCTAATTGCCATCACAATGGCATTAAAAAAGTATCAATTACCAAAACAATCGCTTGAGTTTACCACTTACCTAAGCGGCAGGCCTTCTTACGTTGCGCTCAATGCGGGAAGCAAATCCCTGTTATTCACACAGCATCCATGCAATGCGTCTATTGTTGTAAATGATACATTTAAGAGGGTAACCCTACATCTATTTTTGTTTTGCTCGATCTTTAAAGCGTGCACTCTGCATTGCAGAAAATAAAGTTTATGAAAAATTTTGATTTCCATTTATTGTTATTTGTACGGGAAACGCCGCCAAGGCGGCCCAACTCAAAAGGGACATTCATTCTTACGAAATTTCATGAATTTCAACGTTCATTGACGGTTTTGTTGTTGTTGTTTGCTCAGAGGCAAAAGTAGTAGTTAAGTGCACTATATTTTTTTTTTTCTATTATTGTTGCTTTTGTTGCAATACTTATTTCTGTTAAGTTTGTTGTTTGCTGTCATTCAACTACGTAATTCACGCCCAGGTATATTCGAATAGTTGTAAAGGAAACACACAAACAAATTGTGGCCATGATAGTAGTAGGAAGTATCAGAACGGATGGACACGCGGGTAACTTAATATTGTAATTGTTACAATGAAGCGCATTTCTAACAGCAATAACAACATCAACAGCGATTTTTCGCAATTGATAAGAAATTGCATATATAATAGATGTAAATGCTGTTGCTTTCGAAGCGGCAATGGCGGTAGCTCAGAAAAAAATGCAGAGAGCTCGACAGCGCAAAAAAAGTAGGTACTGGTAGTTGCAGTAGTAGTGGTGGTAGTAAAAAAAAAGGAGTGAGTTTGCTATCAGCGCTAAATAATCGCTTTTAGCGCATTTATCTGATCATGTAAAAATGTAATGCCTCATTTTTTTTTAGCTCTTTGTTGTATACCGATGGAAGCGATTGAAAGCGAAAACTGTTGAAGTTGTAGGAACAAATTTTCGGCAAGGTGTGAATGAAGTTGGCTATAGTTTTACTGAAAATTTTTTCGAAGGATGGTATATTTCATGAAGAAAAAAATTTACATGTTCTATACAAACAGATGGTGACGACAGATATAATATCCTACCATTGAACTTTTTCGACAACTTGGACCACTTTTTCATTAACAAATTTTGCTCAAGTAAAAACTTCATAGTTAAACTTTTTAATAGTGCAATAGTCTTAATGTTTTGTATATGCTTAGTCAAAGCGTATAATCCTGAAATTTTTAATTTGGCAGTAAGCTCAGCTTTTCACAAAGTGCTTCAAAAGCACATCTGTCGTTGAATTTATCGGATGAGTGCAATCGCTCGCGTTATGTTGTATGAACTTAATGATTCATAATTATGTTTGCATAGAAAGATACGAAAGACTGTTAAAAAATATCGAGTAGTATTGGAAAGTATCGACAAAATTGAAGAAGACTAATTAGCTTCGAAAAGGTTGATGAAAGTCTTAATATATTCACTAGTATCGAAAAAATAAGCGCCAAAAATTTTCAAATTACAATATGTAAATTAATAATATATATATATATATATATTAAAAAAATGGATGAACTTTGAAAAGTGTATCGAATCACTCAAACACTTTCTTTGTAGCTGTCCAGCTTTAGCAAGAATCAGGCTAAGATGTCTTGGCAAACCGTTCTTCAATGAACTCAGCGAATTTGCTGAAATTGAAATCGGATCTCTGCTAACTGGACATAGCTATATTAACATCCATCAATGTGATATTAAAACGGCACAATCAGTGCTACTTAAGGCTTCAAGCTGGCTTGCTGAGCCACCACTCTAAGCTAACCAAACCTTGAAAAGTGTTGGATAGCATCGAATAAATATCAAATATGTATTATCGAAAAAATTTATAATTATATAAATTGTCGAATATTATCGAAGATGCCGATAAAGCTCGAATAAAGTTGAAATAATTTCGAAAAATATAAAATAATATCGATAAGTCGATAAAACTTCATAAAAGTCGATTTACAGTATGTTACGTTTTAGTTTTCCCTCATAGTATTTTGTCTCACTAAGCAAATGCCTGTTCCAATTTCACAGCTCATCCCGAGGGCGGAACCGCGTAGAGAGTTTTCTTGAAATTTATTTTTGGTATGAAGTAGTCCATTTGCGCTCAATTCTCGTGACAGTAGAATACATCAAGTCACTGGCAAAATTTTAAGACTGCTATAAGAACAAAATATGGCCATTACTGGATGACAGTTTGAAAAGCTGTCCGACGTCCTTTATAAGCTGTTGAAACAAAACATTATTGCTCTTACATATAAATTTTCGATCTACTTGCGGAACTTCACTGATTCCATTTTCTTGCCAACACCTACTTTGCAATAAAAAAAATCGAAGCAAAATAAAATCATTTTTCATTAAATGTTACCATTAAAAAAAATTTCCAATAAAATGAACGTACAAAGAAAAAATTAAAACCACAACAAATAAATACCAGACAACTGGGTGGCCGGCCCTCCCAACATGAAATTTGCGACAACTTCTGCAATTTAATTGCGCTTTACAAGAAAGAGCAAAACACCGTATCAAAAAAAAAAAATTAAATAAATATCTCATAACGTTTTAGAAATACTAATAGGGGCAATACAACCAAATTTCCATATATCGCAAGTTGCGACTTTGTGATTTTTGTACCGCACAAAATACATCTATGACAATTTATAGTTGATGGCGGTTTTTTTTTTGTATTTTTATTTTTTTGCTTAGCAAGTCGTTGGTGTCGTTATTTAATAGTGAAATGCAATTCAGTTCAATTGCAGTGCAGTGCTGCCAACATGCCAGTAGTTGCGCTGATTGTCATCTTATCAAGATGGGACGCTGTCCAAACAGAAAATAGAAAATTTCGCATTTTAAAATCGTACAGTATGAACATGAGCAAGTATGTATGTATATGGAAAATGCTTAAATGAATGCGTGTTTGTGCACATTGTGCTATTAATTTCCATATATCAAAATAAAGTCTGGCATCATTAGTGTGCGCAAAAAAAGTGGCAACACATATGCCGGTAGTTGGGAAAAAATAAATATATTTTTGTATCGTTACTATTTCAATCAGATATTGTTACAAAAATTCAAATGAAAAATGTAAACGGGTGTATAGTGTACATCATTCTGTACGCCTTAACGTATGCAATAAGAAATGTGTGCGTCTAATTTAATTGCAAATAAAAATGTTGTCGATTTTGATATTTTAACATTGTGCCATGTGAAAATTCTCAATATTCGCTAATCAGTTCAGATCAGCAGACAAAAAATAAGCGACAGACAAATAGACAGCCAACGACATGCAAACAGCAAAACTTTCTTAAGCTCTAAATGTAAGGAGCCCAGCGTTAAGCGTGCTAAAACGAACATAAAAATTGCTTTGAAAAAATGCTTTAATTACTAAATTTTTGGCCTTCATTCGTGTGTAACAAAAATACACGTGCGTGCAGTTTTTTTTTGTAATTTGGCACCTTTTTGTCCTTTTTTTAAACTTCTGGTTTTGATTTTCCAAAAAAAAGAATGACAGCCATTTCTTTTACCATTTACTCAACACATCTTGTTTTCTTATACTCAAAAAGGTAATGTATCTCTGCTGCTGGTTCATAACAGCAGTATTTTTGACTAGTAAAAAAGCTAAATTGTATACTTTTAGGACTCATTATTACCCTGAGGATTCGAATTCCTGTAATCACTCTGTATGTGAAAAAAGAGTGGCCTATTGAAAGTCTAGTGAGTATTAGTTACTTCAGCCTTTTACAATAAAATTTCTTTTTTACATTCAAGCGAATAAAAAATTAAGGAAAAATTCTGTTCATTGAGTTTTGTGTGGCTCACCAGCTTGCCAAATTAAAAACACTAACACTTGTTTTAATAACCGGCTCTATGACCCTAAATAGAAGTTATTGAATCCAACTTGATTGTCAAATAATGTAACTATAAGGAAACTGGACGTTCTAATATGCATATTTATGGTTCCGTCAAAATGATGATCCACAAAAGTACCTTTGATGAAAATCAGCTTTAGTTTCTGAGAGCACCTTTTAAAATTCAGATGAATACCTGAATTCGACCTTCCGGCAAAAAGCGCAATGTCTAACAAAAATTTTTTCAATTTTTTTTAAGCAAATCTTATTTAAATTCATAGAGCTTTCAGATAAGCTTTCAGCCCATTAAAAAATTCATATTTCGAAAATTTCTGGACAGGTCTATTGATACATATTACGAGATTTAACGTAATAGCCTATATCTACTCAAAAAATCGTAGTAAACAAACAATTTTGCAGCAGCAAATTAAGTTCACGCTATCAAATTAAATAAATGACAACACTACTGTGCTGAAACAAAGACATCAACAGATTGGAAACAAAACATACACAATCGCAGGAATGAATACGAAAACAGTGACTGGAATGATTAAAACAAGTTTGACAGAAGCATTAGCATACATGCGAAATGCTAAGCATCAAATTGCTAATATAAGAGCGGACCAGCTATGTTTCCTGAAATGAAAGAGCGAAGAACTAGTGAACGAAATATTTGATGAGATCAGCATCGACATATAGAAAATTCGATAAGTTTCAGGATTGCAAGAGAATTTTCGAGGATTTTGTATAAGCCAGCAACGCCTTATATAAAAGCACGTATGTTTTCATATGGAATCAGCTATCAGAAAACTACGTTAGATAACGTTAGACGTTTGTTATATGCGAAAGGCTGCTTGGTCTCTGGGTGATTCATTATCTCATGTAAGCATGTTGTGACTCAGATCTTTGGTCCCGATAAATCTTTTTTGCGCAACTTTGCAACCATCATTATCACTGTCATTTTTTTTCTGTCAATTAAAAGCTCATCATTTGCGATATTTCTTCTATATCTGCTTTAGTTGCCAAGTGGTACGTAGCTATAGATATCTGCGTAAGCGATATTTAAATATTCTCAACATCATTTGCAGTTGTATTTGCTTCCCCGTGGACTTATATCAGTCTCAATGTATGAAGGTTTCATGTAATTTTTCTTGCTATTTAAGATAGCAGTACGGGTAACTGCAGCAACTGAAAGCTCTATAATTTGCTCTCAGTACTGCGAACTTCATAGCAACCGTTGAAACCGAATCCAGCGCAAAGAAAATTTTCTTTATACTAAGTATATGCCTATTTCAATCTACTTTGTTTTATTTCTGACATTACTGTTTATATTTCCACTTAGTCTTGAATGGTCTGTTTTACTTCTTAGATTTTGATTCGAACATTACCGAGTCATTGTTATGATATTCATTGGCGAACTGTTAGCAAAGGCCAAATCGATTGAAGAGTCTCTCCTTACTCTGTGAAAAAAGCATGTGCAGTCTCTACTGAACTAGCTGGCATCCCTTTTTGTTGCTTATGTTACAGCTCTAATTTTCCATTTAAGAATTCTCTGCACAAACCTATTGGTAACTCGCGACGTGCATTAAAGACAACTTCGTTATGCTTTTCTTGGAATTCTTCACTTTTTCTTGAGAAATTCTACACTTGAAAATTCTTCATTTTCTCTTGCCTACATTGTCACTTATTTTTTTCGGTCATTATTCTAGGCATCTCACATTGCTTGAAAAATCAATGTTCCCAATAATTAAGGCTATTCTGAAAAATATTCATCATTCTTTTCAATTTTCAGACTTAGCTGAAACTTTAATGTTCTGGGCATGCAATACTGTTGACAATTGTCTAGGTCTACTTTGCCATAATTGTATAGGAATTGCCATACACATAAGTATCTTAAATAAATATTTATGAATTTGAAAACTTTTGATAGCAATTTCTTAAACTTCTGGGTCTTAAAGAACGCAAGTCAAGTTACTAAGCACAATTTATTTGCGTCAATTTTGAAATTGCTAGATTATTTAATGCTAAAAAAAATATCCTTGCTCATTTAATGATGACATCTATGATACAAGCAAACAAATACTGCAATCATCAGCAATTTACCTGCACACCTGTGCGATGTCCTGTTGCGCCTACTCGAATTTTTACGAGCAGTACATGCTTTTCCCGCTTATTCTTCTATGTGAATGTGTGTCAACCTAATGGCGTCACAATGATAAATGATTATGATTGTTGGCCAGACAAACAAAGCCAGATAATCATTATAATCCGTTATACTTTCACAATACATGCGGGTGACATTTTCATGTTGTTCGGCATTGTCTTTCAAAATAGAAACTATAAAAAAGGATCACACAACAGGTTGTCAGGTAGTTTAGTAAATTTTAAGTTTTTGAGCTAAATTGTGGCATAAGAAGACTGGCGCCGTAAACAAAACAGGAGTGATGTAAATACAAGATTAAGCAGGTGAAATTCAGTAAAAGAGGAGTTACTGCAGAGAGGATGCAGGATCAGAGAGTATAGTAACCAGCGTCTGAGTGTAGGAAGTGTTGAAGAGTTAGAGTACGCATTGCAATAGAGTAGATAAAGCAAAGGAAAAAAAGTATCGAAGGGTACGTACATATGTAGTTCCACACCGAAAAAAAAGACCGTACTAAATTTGAAAAACTGCCTTCCTCCGGTTTAGTGTAAAAATTTTCCTTAATCTAAGTTATTTTTCCTCATATTGATGAAAATATCGTTTCATTCAGTAATTGAGTCCTTTGAAATGAGTTCATGTTTCATTAAAGCAAGTCAACGATCTTCCTCAAATAAGGAGTTTGTGGTTTTAATAAAACTTTCCTTTGAAATAGTAAATTTTTCTTTGGGAAGAATTTTTGAGGACAACTTGTTCCTCATTTGAGTAAAAACTTCCTCAATCTAATGGAATGTTTTATTTAAGGAAAATCGTACTCAGTTTTAGTTAGTTTCTTCAAAAAATTTACTATAACGTAGGAAAATTTTCCTTAATAAATGAGTGGCAACACTCGCTGCTTTACTCGCTGAAATTATTATCTATTCTTCTCGTAAGTATTCTGTTTTTGACTATATATTTATAGTTCTCTACTTGTTTTTTAAATAAAAAAATAAAAATATTAAAAAACAAAATTATTTCGTCGCCGGGATTTGAACCGAAGCTTCCCTGATCAGACAATGGTTGTTACATGCGCAGTTTAACAACATCATTTTAGTATGTCTTAAAAATGCTGTCGGTGGCTGAGTTGGGTAAGATGAGCATCTTTGAACAGTGGCATGGCGCAGAAAACAGGTTCAATTCTCTGATCGGGTGACAGGTAAAAAAAAATTAAATTCTCCTTTGGAGCTTTAAAAACGTATTACAATTAAAATAAGAATGACTGACAAATAAGTAACAAATAAGAAAATAGAAAATAAACAAATTTTTTTTGAAATCAACGAATTTATTTTAAGTAAATTTCTATCATTTAAGGATACCTTCATCCTTAGAAAAAGTAAAATTTTCCTCAGTTTTATAACCTTGTCCTCACATTCAGTAAACTTTTCCTTATTTCAAAGCAGCAACATTTACTTGTACTAAGGAATCCAACTTACTTATTTTGAGGAACACATGGCTTTAGCTCGTATTGAAGGACATTTTTTCCTTACATTTAGGCATTTTTCCTTAAACGGAGTAAGTTTTTTTTTTCGGTGCAAGAAGAAATTACAATGTTGAGAAATCGTTTTAGTAAAGAGTACGCACAAGCAAAGAGATTGCATAAGAAAGTTGTACGCACTAGTAGAGAATATGAAATGTAACAAATATTCAGTACGCTGCTCCAAAGAGTACATAGTCTCAAAGAGTACGCACAAACAAGTAGTATACAGTGTCAGAGAGTGCACAGTTTCAAGAAGATCACATAATTCTAAAGAATGTACAGTAGCAAAGAATACGCTCAAGCAACAAATGGCCACAAGCAACAAATAGGGTCAAGAAACAAATATGTACAAGCAATTAAGAAAACCAGCGCTTAAGTGAATGATCGATAAATCCTCAAGCATGTGGTAGAAAACTCTTTTTAAGTAAGTCTCAAGAAATATTAGCAGAGTGCGTACTCTTTGCCTTTTCGAATTGCTAAACATCACCATACGAGTATTCTATCAATTGAAATTATAGAATTTATTTTTTTTTTCAAAGTCTATGAACCATGAAAATACTTATCAACAAAAAAATATATCAATGTTATCGTTTTGGTGTTGATTTGAGCGCCTCCTCCCATAACCACCCAATTGCCATTTATGCTCACTAGCCAGCAACGCGTGCGCTCAAGTGATTTTTCTTTTGACGTTTATTTGAAACTCATACCGTTTCGTCGCTGCCGCCGCCGCTATGGAAGGTTACGCTCAATTAGCTCATTACAGCGCGTGCATTTGTTTGTTTTCGCTTAAGTGGCTCCACATAGCGCATGTTTAGCGCTCAGCAATTTGTTCGCGCATAAGCGAATGCCACCCAAGCTGCAGCAAAACAACGCAGATTCAAGAAATTTCAATATTCATACTCGTCGTACATCATCATCTTCTTTTCATTATGTGATAACAGCCATCGAAGAGCTGAGCGAAGTATGTACATATGTAGTTCCCTTGTGTGTGATATGAAGATCGCGTGCAGCCCTGTCAAAAATGCCTGTCAAGCGGGATGCGCACCATTTAAATTTTATGCATAAATCTTTGTGGCACATTTTCAGGCGCTGAGTGCCGCTATCGCTGCCACTTTCTTAATAATCGCAATGAAATTCTGTTTAATTTATTAATGAGAATGCAAAAATATTAAATGATGTGCAACACTGACATAATATGCAGCAGCAGTGGCAAATTAACGCTTCATGCTTAGCTGGATAAGTGAGAGGTCCTATTGAGATTTGCTTTATATTTGGCTATGTCTATTTAAAACAGAAGAAATTTGGGGAAAAAAAAACAATTGATAAAATATACATTCTGGCTTTAAAGTCTGGATGATTGAGCGTACAAAAAAAAAAAGGCTGGAGAATAAGTCTTTTTTATAAAAATATTAAATTTTTTGATTTCTTGTGATTATTCCTTAGGTGATTTTTCTTTAAATAAAGTAGTCTTGTGGAAAATTATTGATAACAAAAAGAAAATGGAATATCGCCTAGTATTTTGGAAGAAATCACATCAGCTAAGTTTCAGAACTGCTGGTAATTTTTTAAAATCAATTTTTTAGGTGTTACATGTCATAGTTCTGTATGTTATTAAGTTCTAAGAAAATAACTTATTTGTTTTTTATTCAAATTGAATTCTTTTTACCGAAATTTCCCATAATTTTTCATTTTTCTAACTTTTTGTCGTTAAAAACTTACTGACATGTAAATGGCAGTTTTTTTGTTAAACAGAAAAACTTTTCTTTGTAAACTCATTAAAATTAACTATCAAAGCAAGTGAAAAAATGTAAAAAATTTGTATGCATAAGAACTGCCCCAAGAAACAAAAGTTTAGAAAAAGGAAACCACTTCAAAAAGAGACCTAAATGAAGTAAATACGACATTTTTGCTCTTTAACCAGCAAGAGCAAAAGAAAATAAAACCAAGAAAAAACATTCTAGAAATTTTTGAAAAAAATGTTATTCACACAGTTGCAAAATTTTATTAGATAAGCTTTTGTTTAAGGAACAAAATTTTTATTACCATCCCCTAGTCGCCCGAGATACAATACTTCCCCTTAATGAATATTTAATGTGTTGCCCATGCACTGTAACGTGACATCAAGCAGGAACAACATTTACCACGCCACGTTTACGCATTTTAATGTAACAACATTTATTCATATTTTACTGGTGATACACTCTACTTGTGCTACCCCACCCACCTCCTTACTGTCCTATGATGATATAAAAACAAAGCTACCCCTGGCGGCGGGTGTCACAGCTAATAACTCAAAAACTTCATGTTGTTGTTTTGTTCGCTTGAGCGAAAAAGCAAAAAAAAAAAAAAAAATTGAATTTACCTTCCGCGTCAATGAACTGTAGTCGAAATATTTCATACGCCCCCGCCTACTACTGCAGTACAATGTTTTAAAATTACCCTGATTTCCGTAATTTACTCCCCAAGCAAACTCGCGGACTTATCGCATTTTCTCAGACCAGATTCTCGGTCCAGAGTGCCAAACCACGCTGTCGCTTATCTTATCGTAAATTCATTTTTCTACCAGAGTAACCATCAACTGCAGCGGCATCAGCATCAACATCTTTAAATAATCATCAACAATTCATCAGCGTAGAGCTAGGGAGACTCTTTCTTTGTTTGGCATTTTTCCCCCTTTGAAAAAAAAGCAAAAATAATGCAAAAGCAATGGTCACAATTCTAACGTTAGCTTTTGTAGTGGTTGCTCGATTTATCACCCACCCATGGGCGCAGCATCCGTTTTGGTTGCTGCACTGCGTTGGTAAGTGAGTTTTATAATCTCAGCTCATTTCCGCCACCTTTTGTATGGGGTAGCGTGCAACTTGGAATGCAGGGTTGTTTTATGAACTTAGCAATTTTTGAATTTGCGAAAAGTGAGCTAAGGGGGCTATATGAGTAGAAATATACCAAAAATTTACAAAATAATAAAGAATTTCGAACCTGTCGAGATAAATTAAATTATTAAATTAAACTTTAGTGCAAACTACAGCAAAAATGTTCCCACAACAATCACAATAAAGATATTAGTTATATTTTGCATAATTCATGCAATTGAAACTTTTAAAATGTCCAACGATGCCTTATACTTTTTAGTGATACTTAGAAAAAATTCAAATGTTTTAAGATCAACTTTTCAAAACAAAAAAAAAAAAGTAAAATTTTTGCTCAGAAATTTTTTCTAATTCCCATTCAACCCCTTAAAAATGTGAGAAAATACCACGAATATTCATGTATGTATATCACTACATGCGTACCACGTGGTAAATGGTGTGTGAAATCGCTTAAATACTTAACGAGGGTTAAGCGTACGGATTTGATACTCTCGTTGTTATTGTTGTTTTATTTATTTGTTAGATATTGGTATCATTAAACTATCATCAGCGGATTTGGTTGCATGCTGCGTTTGTATGCTCAAAGTATTAGAAAAACAACAGCAATCATTTCGAAGAAAAATAAAACACACACATACAATTCAATACAGGGTGCCAAAATTTGTTAGCCTTCAATTTTAAATTGACAAGATTAGCATGTTAATATATCCGTTGCATTATTAATGACCTTAAGGGGCATGTACTCGTAGCTATAACTTGACTTGTGCAAAAACTTCATTGACGAGCATGTGCGCTTAACGGAAACACGCTTGCAGTGTTGCCAACGTTAGAGAATTATGAGCGTATGAATTGAGCTACAGTAGCCGGAAGTTGTTTATTGCCTAAAAGTATGCTAACTAACGAGTATAGCAATAGATAAAAGAACGCCCACAGTCGTCGTAGCTCTACAACTTGTTTCACTACACATACTGGTTGTAGTAAACTGTATAGTATAAAGTGTAGAGTGCATGTACTTGTTAGCATTATTGGTAGGTATGTACGATTAAGTACTTACATTGTGCAGTTTGTAGTAGAGTCCGCAAGCATTACACACTGGTTCGCCGCTAGCATTCCGCCGCCAAAGGGTTGTTGTTGTGGTTTTGCAGTTAGCACATGATGTCCCCGCACGTTTGGCGGCACTTTGTAATGACTGCAGTGTCTGTGGAGAAAATAGGAAGTAATAAAAGAAATTAAAAATCATTTCATATTTAAATCGATTAAAAATTCTTGGAGTTACAACACTTTGAAAAACATTAAGTTTTTTCAAAAAAAAAACAAAAATTTTATGATTTTTTTCTATTGAAATTTTTTTTGTAGTTTCTATTTTTCTTCGCTTTTTTGGCGTTCATTAAAAAGATTTTTAAAAAGCTTTCACGATGAATTACAAAAATTCCGTTTTTCGTTTAATCTCGAAAATCGGGTTTCGATATAATTTAAAAACTGTACGTGGTGAAAAAAATATTGATCATTTACGGTATCATTGATCCAAAAATATCTAAGAAATTGATCCTAGAATAGTGCACTCAAAATGCATTCTACAGATATCACATTCATCAGTCACAATAGCGTAGCTAGGGTTGTGCGGAGGGTGCGGCCGCAAAGCTTGAGAGGGCGGCAAAATGGTTGTGAAAGATAACTCAATTTGCTAGGGTTTTGGAAATCCAAAAGTGAGGAGCCTTTTTTTTATTGAATGAAGTTAAATCGATATAGTAAATATGAATGTGTTGGTGGAAATTTTCGCAGTATGTATTAATATCATTTTGCTGCAGTTTTTGAATGAAAAGTGAGGACCTTTTTTTTTGTACTTATCGGGGGTGGGGGCTGGCATACGAAGTGTTCGCACCAAGTGCCAAAAATGCTCGCTACGCCTCTGCCTACAAATATAGTATGTGATATTTAGAGAAAATATTTTATTGATCACAGGCGATTTTATATATGTGAATATATATATCGATTTTTTTTTTTTTTTGAGAATTTTGCCTACACCACAATTATACTGTCCAGCTTACTTCTTGTTCTACTACCTAACGAACTGCAAACAACATTATTCCTTAAAATATTTCCACACTGAAATGTTCGTCGTCGCAGTGTCAGCAGCAGCAGCATCAGCAGCATCAGCAACTTTGTCGAATTGTCATGTTAACAACTTAATTTATATACGTTAGGCATGTTGGCTTAAAACTCTCATCCTATGATACAGCATGGTTACAGTTTTTCAAACTAAAACAAAAAAAAAAAACCAACTAACTGATATCGTCCCTTGTTGGCCTCCTGCATTTTCTTCATTCGCACGTTAAAAAATTCTTTGTCTGTCTCCATGTTGCTCTTGTGTCCATCTGTCTGGCTGCTGGTCTGGTTGTTCGTATTGTTGAGTCTTAACCAGGTCGTCAGATAATTACTAAAAATACGCAAATATTTTAGGTTGGCGACAGTAACAGCATCAACAACAACAACAACAACGCAGGTAACACTAATAAGAACAACACGACAAAACGGGTCATGTTCAGTGCAGCAATCGCAACATAACAATAAAATGTTGCTGAAATTGAAGTAAATTAAAAATAAAATAAAAAATTGTACAAGAAAAAAAAAAGAAGATTAACAAGTTGTAGGCGTTCAAAACTATCGATATGTTGGAAATTATTATTGTTATAAATTTTGAGAGTCCTACTAAAATTAGTAGTAAAAAGGTATTGAAAAATTAGTATTGAAATTTTATTTTTCTCAATGTTTTTGGAATGGTTTTAATTTTACGTGTGATCCCATAAAAATAAACAATTTCTTTTAACATTCTAAGTTCAGAAATACTCTTTAATAGTGACTGCTAGTCCCTGCGTTGGGTAAGCCATAGCTTTGTTTGTTACATGTTTCAATTAACATCATAATGCTACTTTTTTTCAAATATTTTTGACTTATGAGGATGTTTATGAGCACTACTGAGAGCGGTGAAAAGGTCAAAAAAGCAAGATAAGTATTGTATTTAATGAGGTCAGAAAATTCAAGTTCAGGAGAACTAAGAAATTTCAAATGCCCTCAAGATCTAATTAAAATGTGAACTACTGCGAAACAGGTGCATTCAAAGTAAAAATCAGACCTGAGTAACAAAATCTTTGTTGCCAACTTCAAGAATTTCAAACAGACTCTAAATACAAAAAGGACCATAGTAACTTGCTTATGTGTGTTGGAGAGCAGTACGATGAAGCCGTGAGTGCTATAATTTCAGAGCATGCAACACAGGCGCTTGTTATCAATTTTAGCTGGGCAATTGCGTAAAATATTTCAGATTTTACTAAGCAAAACTCATCACGGCGTCGATGAACTAACTTATGGTTGAAGATATAATTAAGCACTTTAAACTGGGAAAAAATTATAAAAATGAATAGAATATTTATCGAGCTATTTTCAAATGAGTGACATCAGTACTTAGGAATTGGAAAACATAAACGAAAGGAAAATTTTGGTACAATTTTGACTCAGGTACCGTAAATGTCTGCAAGGGATCACAGAGGTCAAATCAGTCAATATACATATCTCCATATTTTAGACGGAAAGTGATGCCAGTTGCAAATACTATATATCATAGTTTTGTATGTATTCTTTGTAAGATATTTGGAAAAATTATAGTTTTAAATCAGATACTGAAGCCTAAATGTGTACAAGATGCTGGAATATGTCAAAATATGGCCTTAGTTCAGACGGTAAATGGTGTTGTATAAAATTTACTACTCTGCTCTGATTCCGTTTCGGAATTGCTACGGAAAAAGAGTTGAAATTTATTTCAAGATCATACAAAAAAGAGGGCTCCGTAAAATTATCGGAACTATAATTCTCAAGTTCGAAGTATGATGACCTATAAGGCTGTGTCCAGTTGCTACACCTTCAAGAGGCGGCAGTTATCCCTGGATAAAGATAGTAGGAATTCTGTATTGGTCTTATTAACATTAGGCCAAAATATTTTTGTTATTAAGCTAGTGTCCAGCTGTACCCAGCGTGTGTTTGGTTTTGTTAACATACAGATGTCCATTTTTAAATTAAAGTATTGTATCCAGAATTGCTCCTAGTTTCGCCTGTTCGTCCGCAATCTCGTTACCGATGATGCCTGATGCCCAGGTACTCAGTACAAATAAACTTTGTTATTGGTGCTGAGATCTTGTGGAGACTTATAGCATTTGAGAACTTTCGATATTATTGTGTTGCTTTGGAGAGCTTTTAAAGCGGACTGACTGTCCACATATATGTTTATGCGACAGTTACGTGTGTCCCTTAAAATGCACTCTGCTGCTTTTTGAATTGCTATTATTTCGGCTTGAAAAATGCTGCAAGGGTTCGGAAGCCTGTAGTGCTATTTAAAGTTGGTGTTGGCGTTAAAGATACCCGCACCTACCCCTTCGTTTTGTTTGGAAACATCTATATATAACTTGATACAATTTGCAGGATCACCTTCCCTACTGGACCAGTAGCTTCTTGAAGGAAATTTGATGGAAAAGTTTTGATAGAGAGTTCTAGGCTTAAGGTAGTCTGTGAAAATATTTGCTATATTGTCTATGCTACTATGCCTTGGTTTTTGAGTAAATGGAATAAGAATTGATTTAAAAAAAATATCCTTTTAAATGTGGTACCTAAAAAATATCATACAAAGCTATAGTTTAAATTTTCCTGTGCCTAGGGGTTTTATATTGGCCATTTGCAACCACCGCTCGTTTGAGAAAAGCTCGAAAGATTTTATATTTTAGCTTAAAGAGCTTAATAAGACTAAGCAATTGCAATCTTAAGACAAGACCGCCAATAACAAGTTGATTCAGCATCGCCGTGCCAAGGAAGATAGTAAGGCTTGTTTTACTTGAAGAAAACTTTTTGGTTTTTTAATCTTTTTTTTTTTTTGAATAAAGCAGACACGTATATTGCAGCGAATTCGTGGAAAGGTTGAACATACATACGAGACACTAGCGTATTTTTTATGTCTTAACCTTTTTCTTTCTTTTCTTTTTGGGAGTTTTGTAAAGTTGTCGTTTTAATGAATTGATGCTGCTGTTAACTAACTTATAACTAGTGAGTATTTTTTTTCTGTTCTGGTTGACACTGTAAGGAGGAGTGGAGTGAGTGTTGAGAGAGGTCTTCTGAAAAATGTTGTCAGTTTGTTAAAGCTTTTAAAAATGCGTTTGTCACTGATCAATGAGACATGAACATAAAATGTTGATGCCAATTCCTTTGACCCTCGCTTGAGGTGCTACATGCTATGGATTATGAATGAGTTGTGTATGTTCGCTGTGCAAGGATTGGAAAAAATCAATCATTTTTTATAATTGAGTTCGTTGGTTATTGATGATTATGCACGGATATAACTTGAATGATGTATCTGAAAATTTTAGCATTTTGAATTTAAAATGTATATTTGAGTTTGCTCCTAAAAAATGGTTAGTTTTGAAATTTTACTTGGGGCCTCTTCGGCTCAAAAATACCACAATAAGCCTGAATTCAATGTATTATACGAAAGAGTTTAGATTTAGAGAATAAATGGGTGAGGCACATAAAAATGATATATCTTTGAAACATCAAATATTAAGTCTATCAGTTTTTAAATTTGATAAAAAATTAAAATAAAATATGATGCAACAAAAAACATTTAAAATGCTAAAATCATACATATTATTCGAAAGAAGGTATCATACAAAAAAAAAATTCTCTTATGACCAAAAAGTTGGATATGACTTAAAAATTGTATGTGATGGAGTTACATCGATTCATAAGTCATGACAATCTCTTCACCTTAATAACTTAAGAGTCGTATGTGCCTTTAAATCATATGTGACTAAATAGATGTTGCACCCGACTTAATACAACTAAAAAGTTGCGAAAGACTTACAACTCATATGCGACTTAAAATACGTTCTTGACTAAATGGTCGCAAATGAATGCCAGATGTTTCATAAAAATTGGAAACCACTTTTAGTTCGCATACGATTTAAAAGTTGTAGGAGGATATCACAATCGTTTATTACAGAAGAGTCATATGTGGCTTAAAATTCTAATTAAGCGAAAAATTCTGATGCGATTAGAAGAAAGTTGCACAAAATTTCTTCGTCTATACTTCAAAAAGTATTGAGTGCTTCAATACGGACAAAAGACGTAGGATTCAGAGTAGAAAATAATCCTCTGATAATATATCTTGATTTCGAAACTGCAAATACAGAACAAAATTAAAAAAATTTTCTTTCTAAATCTTGAAATTTTTGTTCAAAAAGTTTTGATATCCAAGTAGTTACTGTAAAAAATTTTGAATTTATATTTTAATAAATTTAATTTATTTTATTTTAGCTCGAGCATAAGAGTACAATAATCCGAAATTTCTTTTTGGATCACCCTTTGTTACTTTTGGTTCCTCATACATCAATCAACATTCATCAGCGTTGCACCCACATCGTCGCCATCAACATCCTTTTGCGGCGGCGCGGTACCGCAACAGGCAGCATTAATCTTTGTCAACATGTTGTGTGAATGACAAACTGTCATATTCGCTTATTGACAAAATTAATTGCACTGAGTATGCGCGCACTCGATCACCCAACCGTTGGTAACAAAATGGCGTCAAAAGTACTACACTGAAAGAATCAAAATAATTTCAATGTTGAAGATCAATGTTAAAGAGCACAAGTAAATATAAAATCTTGTGCTGAAAACATTATTACTTTGCAAACTTCATAAGAAATTAGGCTGTAGAAAACTGTTAACTCTTGAATGCTTAAGTTACTATTAATCATTATGGTTGAAGCTGTTCAAGTGCCTTAGGCTTAGCTGCAATAATTACTTGAGCAGCAGAAACTGCATGAGCAAATTGCAACGACATCAATATATCTTTTGTTAGATCTTTCTCGATGTTCGGGCATGAACCCAAATCCCAAAAATTGCTTACACAAAACCAAAAGCAAAGCATCGGTTTTCCATAACTAGCTATTACTATTTAAATTTTTTAAAGTAATAGCATTTTCTCCATGTATCCACAACATCATATTTTCCAAAAATCTTTTATTACTTTATTATGCTGTTAAACAGCACAGAAAGCAACTGATTATGCCTACACATAAGACAACAATTGCTTTGCAACACATCCCACACTTTCACTGCTATTGTTGGCAACACTGCTATTGTCGTATTGGTTGGTGTTGCCGTTGTTTTAATTTTTTTTTTTTTTTAAATCTCGACTTAAAATATTTTTTTCTGTGACTTTACGTGTCTGACGTGAAGTTTGAAAAAGTTCACACCTGAAAGATTTATTTATGTGCTGACAAGACGAATAAAATATCAATACAAAACAAACAAAAAAACAAAGCTGCATAAAAAGGAGTAAGAAAAAGTTTTAATTTACTGCTTATTTTCAAGAAACAGAGAAAACACAACAAAAACAACACACAAAAAGGCTGTCGTAAAAAGGCATGAGGTCACAGTAAAGTGCAGTAAAATATAGAAGTACATTAAACTAAAGAAATAGAAAAAAAAAACGTAATGTTCAGCGTAGTAGTGACGAACGGCCATTTTTATACGCAATTTTGAATATGCTACAAATTTCACAAAATGCCAGAAAGTTCAAATTTTAAAGTTTGACGATAAGCCCGCATCATTTACTGTTGCTGCTGCTGGAAGCAGAAAAGTGTACGATTTGCTAATATATTACATATATACATATATGTATGAAGCAACTTGCGTGAAGCGTTCGACATCAAAATTTCGGCGTTAAAGGACAGTTTAATTTTCTATATGACTCTGGCAAAAAAAAGTTCACCTAGAAATAAGCTAAGATAGAAGTTTAATGATGTTTAAGTTAACTTAGGTTTAACACAAACTGAATATATGAAATATAGTTTTACTGATTATTATAAATTTTAAGCAATGCAGACTAGGCCAAAATCAACACCTGACGGTTTTTTTATAAACTAGAAAGTATTTGAATCTAAATTTTTTGTACTTACTTACTAAAACAAGTAAGCATTACATAGAAAGTTAAATTTGTTGCGACATTGGCTTGCAAGCAACAGTTAATTTCTCAAAAAGTGTTGAAACCGGCCCCACCCTCCCCTACACAGAGCTTATTGAATCTTGAAAGAAAGATATTTTCCATAGTCCAACGTAAGCTCAGATGTAGTAGTATCTGATGACTAAAACTTTAATGGTTCCGAAATACTTCTGTTGGACAGGTTTTAACAAGATTTGTGAAGAAGCCTTGGAAAGGCCTGTAAGTATACCTTCAGCACTTGAACATAAACGAGAAAAGTACCCAGCACCAAACTTTGAAATAGAAAATGTTCTTTTCTGCGGTGTACGATTAAATAATTGTTAGAGCGTCAAAAACTATCTATTAGAATTTTGTAAAAATAATGGAGTGGTTGCCTGCCTATATTACTAGTCTTAATCGATAGTTTAACAGAACCCATTATGTAAAGTTTTAAACCTCAAGAACATATAACTCATGAATTTATACTTTGGTATTCGCTTTTATGGGCTACGATACACATCCTTCTTGAACTAATCACTACCCGTGAGCATCTGAACTGAATAATCCTAAAATATCTGAAGCGTTTCCATATTTTCATTGATACTACTAAAATGCCTCATATTTGCAAAGATAAACTGCATAAGATAATACCTGTGCTAGACGAGTTGAATCCAAGATTTCAAGAACGATGATAAGTGAATAATAAAATTCAAACACAAGAGCAGTCTCAAACAATATGTATATGCCCAAGAAACCATCCAAAAGAGGATATACTTAACTTGCGGTGCTTGGCTAATTAAAAGTGCTTATCAAAAAAGTTTACTATTTATCGATATGTTCCAGCGATCGTGCAACTTCCCTTTGTTTTGAGGAGCAGTATTAATTTTTCAAACAAAACTTTATTATACAAAAAAAAAGTTATGAAAAGAAAATCATTAGAAGAGATAAATTGTAAAATTTCCATAAGTACAAAATTATAGAAGTCGGTTATGTCTTGAAATTTTGAAGACTCGATAAATATTGAAAAAGTCGAAAAATTCTGATTGAGATGAAGAATGTTGAGAATTTCGAAAGTGCTGAATAAGTCGGAAAGTGTGAAAAAATATCAAGAAAAAGTAAAAGTTTGAAGTATAACATTGTGACGGTGGGTGTTAGGCATTAGTTTTTATGACAATAGGTATACTCTAGTATAGACAAAACTTGATTCCTGGATAGATTCAGAAAAGTGAGAAATGAAACTAGTGGTACTCGTAAGTAGATTTAGTGACAAAAAAGTCTGTGTATATTCAAAAGAAATGGCTCAGCCTTTGCTATCAACCTTGCGACCTTAAACCGACAGGTTAGTAAATGTCACCAGAATATGGATGTTTCATATTAGAAGTAAATTGTATACATATATCTTGCGAACTTTTAATATTTATTGCAAAAATACATATTCGCACATGTGTCTTAAGTTTTACTATCGTATGACTTTGAGTATTCATCAAAAGGGTTAAAATAACCAGGGCACCACCACCAGCACTCATTAAACTTTTATTGATTCATTCATTCATTGCTGCCACAAAATCATGTCGAATGACAATACAACGAACGGACGCACGAACGAATTAATGCAACAACATTAAAAACAGTGCGCGTGTTAAATAGACATTCATTTCATTTTATTTCAACTACAAGAACAGCAGCTACAGCAGCTAAAAGTAGCCCAGGTTATATGCCACCAAGAAAGCCTATAGCACTCGTATACAGACAGCATACGATTATAGAATATTTATTTATTTAGTCGGTGGCAGCCGCCAGCCAGCAGTGACCAAGAGTGACAAATATTAATGACGATTTTCATACCTTCGATGATGGACAGACAAAAAAATGTTGCAAGTTGTTGTAGAAGGAGTTGCATGTACTTAGGAACTCGTACGTATAGTAGCTACTGTTTACTTTAGGGTTTTTTTCTGATTTTATGAACTTGTTTAAAATTTATAATGTGTTTTCTAAGGATTTTTTTTTTTGCTGATGGTGTTTCACTATGGTTTTTCTTGGCTGTAAAATTAATGAGAAATTTGTGACTGTACGACCTTTACCAATTTAGTAAATTTAATAACTTGACTAGGCCAACGATTTAAACGTATTTCTTTTTTATATGAAATGAACTGCCAAATTAGGCCTTCCATAGCAGGTCTGATTGAAATGCTTTTTAAGTCTTTCTATTTATATAGCTAGCGTTAAGGGGACAGCTTGCCATAAGAGAGCTCGGAGAAGTATATGAAAAAGGACATCATGTACTACTTCTACTAGAAGAACTTCTAAGCTTCATTCCATCAGCAGTTGGAAGGCGTAAAAACATTTTAATATGATCTAAAAGAAGGACAAAAAATAAGAACTTGATATGAGCAGGCATTTACATTTTGTAAAATTGGAAACAAAATATTTCCATGAATTTATTTTTATTTGCATGAAAATCAATGTAATATAAATTCTTACATGTATATATGAAAGCGCTTATCAAAGCAGCAATGCTAGCAGGCCTTTCCCGAAAGAGGCCTTGCACAATTGCCTGCTGGGCTTATCCGGCACTTATTTATACATATACATATGAAGTGGCATATTTGAATAGGAATCAATACTGCCCTCAGAAGCATGGTTCTTTTTTAACAGCCATTGGTCCCCAATTGAAAAAAAAAAATGGAAATTTTCCATGCAATGTTATGAAACTTGCCACAATACCAGGTTCTGAGATAATTTTGTAGTATGTGAATTATTCATTCTTTATTAAGGAGATAAAGTCACAAGTTCAATATCAGAGGCCGCATTAGTCGAATCATAACATTTTTGAGATTCAATATAGAAAAATTAGAGCCAAAAATTCCTTACCAATTATCATTGAGATGAAATTTTTAGAGAAATAATACTTACAAAGAGTCTAACTACAATTAAATATGATGAAAACACCAGACAGGTGGAAGTTTTTCGTCATAAGACTTTTTTCTATATTTTTGGACTATATACTAAACTTAACTAAGGGCAATATCATCTAAAAATTAAACTTATTTTCAAATTTTTGTATGGAACTACCTTTTTTCTCAACAGTATCACGTGAACCACAAGCAGTGCGCATTGTCCTTAAGTCACTCTTAATAATGAATCCATTTCAAACCTGTCGGCATAGCTTTTAGTATATCCGATATTTTAAATGTTCTCATAGAAAAAACATCATGGCACACTTTAATAAAACCGAAAGAAAATGCATTTTTCGTTTGCCCTGCAGTCAGTATATTGCCCTCTTTAAGCAACAATAGGAACGAACGGAAAAAATTGCAAATTCTTTAGATGCGCTGTCATTTTTATTTACAAAGAATTTCCCCTATTTTCGCCAAATGAATACAAAAAAGATTCTTTAGTCAGAAAGTCGCGCATACATATGTACATACGTATATACAAAGTACATACCTATGTATGCATAAAACTTTGTATGTATACCACCTATCTATGTTGCTTTATGCACATGGCAGACTTTGCTTATCTGGCCATTGCGAGCATCAGATAGAGAACTTTTGTTGTATCTCATGATGGCATCTTTTTAAATAGGTACGATACGAATAGCATAAAGTGTCTATATTTGCATCAGTTTGTATGTGTGTATGGATTTCGAAGTGTGCTTGCGAATGTATGCAGTAAGACTGGGGCATGCCCATTAAGTTGTTGGAATGTTCCTATTTGTTGCTTTAAATTGTAGCGAATCATAAAATGAAATTTTCAAATTGAGTAAAATGCCAAGAAGCTTTAAGATGAAATTTAATTTTTTTGTACCATTTAAAATTCATAGGCATCATCTGATTTAGGTAGGTATATAGACACATATACTCTTACAAAGATTATTTACATTTGCTCTGTTTATGTAAACCCCACGCTATAAGTGCGCTTTCAGTGTGTGTGTGAAAAATACTGTATATCTATAAATTTGTATCTGCGCATTATCTAAGATTGCAAAGGACATTGCCATGTGTTAATTTTTTTGTTATTTATTTTTTGTCACCATTTTCTTGCTATTCTCAATGTAAATATTTATTTTAATGCATATACAACTTTTGGCAATAAGTTTTTGGAAAAATTGAAATGCCGTCGGAAAGATGAAAACGAAGACTTTGAATAACTTCCCCCATTTCTTTCCTATTTTCGTTCTTGGCTCATTTCTAATTTAAAAATAATATAAATTAAAAATAGGAAAAATGCCAAAAGCATAATACTCGTAGCTGTTCTTCTAATTATTCTTAAAACAATGGATTTAATTTAAATTCATACATCGTTTTATATTTGCAAATGGAATGTTAGTTATTGTTTTGCAAAGTTACGTTTGTTGTTAGCTTAATGCAACGGCAGAGCTTCTGTCAAAAGTCAGGGTCATGTTCAAGGCATCACGCGCACACACCCAGTTCAATTTTCATGCCACCCACAGTAAGATAAATAAAATGAAAAAAAATCAACATCATCGCCGTTTGTCGCGCATCTTTAGTTAATAATTATTATTACAACAACAGTAAAAAACAACAACAACATTTGTAACTCAAATTTGCAACAACAATATAAAATTTTTTCAATTCTGTCCATGCAACTAAATACAAATCAACAATGTTTTTCATTTTTTTTTTTTTTTAATCCAAAAACTCGTGACTAAACTTACAGTAACAACAACAACAACAACAACAACAACAACAACAACAAATTATATGCAACAGACATTTAACAACATTTTTCCATCATTTTTGCTACAACAGACATTTACAACAACAAGAACAAGAAAAGCATGTTATATACTTATTATACGCTTACTAAATGTTGTTGTAATTAATGTACATTTTCACACAATAAATTTTTGTTAAACGCTCGGTCGGTCGGCTCTTAACTTTTAGTTTTAATTACTATCTTGTGTTTTTATTTTTTATTTTATGTACATATATTTTCTACTGAGATTTTTCATGTTTAAATTAATGTTGTTGTTTTTTTTTCTGCTTTACTTTTATTCCATTAAAACTTCAACGCATTGCATAGTAAATCATTTATTTCGTATTGCATATTAATTACGTTTTTCTATTGTAAATTATGCTATACAACATGTTGCACTTAGCGTTTGTTGATTTTCAGCGTTTGGCCAAATGACCGATTGAGTTATTAAGTTCAATTTAAGATTTTAAAATTCTATGAAGTACATCTTCTAAGTACGCTCTTACCAGGATTATTTATGAATCGAATCTTGTAAAGTGTTCAAATCGAAGATACATAGGTGTCATGCTTATATTACAGTATCATCAACAAGGTTTTATAGTTATAAGAAAAAGAGCTAGGCTCTTCAAATAACTCACTGCCATGAAAGTCATAGCATTAGAAATATTTAACCTGGAAGTTAATTTTGAAGTTGAAAATATTAATTCCACAAAAGATCAAGGCAATTTAATTTATGATCCAGCATATTTAGAATCCGATATAAGGGGCCTATATGGACCTTTCCATTTCAGAATGGTGCTCTTGAAGTTGTAGGTTTCAAGCTAAATAGCTAAGAAGGCTAATAGCTGCAGTAGCCAAGCTCTTTTTTATTATAACGAATTTTTCCCATATGCCTTGGCTATACTTTCAGTTCATTTAAAAGCTGTAGCTTGACAGTAATGCTTGCGGAGTTATTCCCAAAGTTAGTGATTTAATCAAGATTAAGTTAGAATCCTGCGAATATTTCACGAAGTTTACGTTTGAAATTATTTTCGAAAGTCAGCTGAACTTCATTGAATGTTTTGGAGTTCAAGTTCTTATTTCGGATGGTTTTCACTACTATACTACACATTTACCATATATTTGAGCGCTTCATAATTTATATATAGATTTTTTTTTTATAAATTTGGGTTCTAGATTCTTTTGACGATTTTGCTTACACTTCGAAAAGGATTACTAGAATTTCTTCTTTAATTTTACATTAGTAACGTCCGCTTGAAACTAAATTTTATTTTCTTTTAAGTTGCACTTAGGATGCGGCTTTAATTCTCAGTTTAACTTGACGGAGTATACTCTCTCTCGATAAAATATTTTTATAGCTTGAGGTCTTCCGTAATGTTTCTTCAACTAACAACATAAGTCAGTCAGTTAGTCAACTAGCTTGTAAGTGGAGTGAACTTGTTGGCTTGTAAACTTTTTTACAACTTTTGTCTTTCCCTCTTCGAACTGAACATACATATATAACAAAGTACGTACGGCTTGTTCCATTATGTTATTGACACGCCCCAAATTTTAAATATGAACAGAAGATAATGTAAAAAAAAGAAAAACACGAGCAACACATCAGATTGCAGTTAAATACCGCATGCAGTTTTGCAGCAGTATATGGTTGTTGTTATTGTTGTTGTTGTGATATCGTTATTTTTTTAATTGATCTACATTCATAAAGCATCTTACCACCAATATATTTACGAGTTAAGTGTAAGCATACAATATGTTAGCATCTCTTCAGGATCAATATTGGCAAGAAAGCCACAATGTGCATTCTTTTGTTTTTTTTTAGACATTTTTATCCATAACAACTCCACAAAACTTTGACGAAATATTATGAGCGAATTAACAACATTTTGACTTGATTTTTGTCTTAACAAGATCTATTCGTTCGTTCGTCAACAATGTTTGGCTGTTTAATAATTTTTAATACCTTTAGCGTAATAACGCCCCACATATGTCAGCCCGTAATAAAATCAAGAAAAAAAAGTTTAAATTTAGCAGAGATCGTTCAATGAACTTGCCAATATTTTCTGTTGTTACCAATATTTTGTATCTACCGCAAATAAAAAATAAAGGGTAGCGCGCTTAAACCTGTTGGCGTAGTCGAAAGTGGTAGTCGTCGGCGGAGTAGCTGCTGCTGCTGCTTCGATCAAAAGTAAATTTTTTTGATTTATACGCATATGGGTGGGGAAGCCCTTTTCTTTTTTTGTCTGCTCGGTATATTGTTTTTTCCTCGTTATTGCACAGTCTGTGCACTTTTAACATAACACGTATCGATCGATCTGTCCGTCGGCGTACAAAACGAACGCTTTTTTGCGCCTTTCTGAATCAGTTAATTTTTTTTTCATTTTTTTTTTTTGGCGTTTCAGCCCACATGCTTAAGCATCGTTGCGTCAAATCAACTACTCGCAGAGTAGACAATCGATTTTGCGCGTAGTCGTCGCAAGGTAGAACCACCACTGGCACAACTTGCTCGTAGAGATTGTTTTGATTTTTGATCGAGTTTTTGATATTCCCACGGTTTATAATTTATGTATTTTATTAAAAATCCTTAAATTAACAAGGACAGAAGCAGAAGCTAACATTTTGTGTACATTTGATATGATGAATAGAAAAAGGAATACGACGATTGGAAATCAAAGGGGTCTAGTGAACATATGGTGACTGAAAGATTAAATTGGTTAAATCGAGGAGTTATGTGTTAATTCAAAGCATAATGGAAACAACATTATTGTGTATTAAAATTTGAAAAGAAAATATATTATATCAATGAAATCAAAAATGCTATGCTCGTAACATTAAACATCAAATCAGTCAGGAATAAATTTTACAATTGTTTCGCATTCAGTATCGTAGGTTTTAGAAGGGAGAATTGTTGTTAAAAGTATATCTCACACATTTTGATCATTAGTTTTTAGCTTCCAAGAGCGCTTATGAAAAAAGAAGGTAATATTGAAATAGGTATTAATTAGTCGGTTTCTCAGAATAATTAAAATTTGCGTCTTTGAAATAAAGATAAAATTCTTTAAACTAATGGCAAAGGACCCTTGTTGAAAAGATGATTTTCCTTTATTTGAGGAGAAACAAAGTCCACTAAGGAATATTTCTTAAAATAATAGGAATCAGGATATTTAGGAATTGTATACCTATTAACTTTGTCAATCTGTTTGTAACGTATAAACGAAAGCGTGACAGGCATAGAAAAGTATATGTATGTATGTATCCTTGATCAGCGGTATCAACTGTGTCAATTTAACTATAACTGTCTGTCAGTGGGTCTGTCTGTTCGTAGAAATCAGGATTACAGGAAAGTCAAGCAAAGTAAGTAAATGGAAATTCAAAGTCCTTGGGATCGAAAATTACCGAAACCGGTTTACGGACACGCCTACCATTCTTACAAATAAAGCATGCTATATTTATTGAGAGAGATAGTTGATGTATTACTAACCAAATTTCGTACAAACACAAATAACTTAGACAAGCTTTGAGAAGAAATTTGGCAAATTTCGACAAGGGGGTCTGACACCTCCCATAGAAACAAAAACGCTATACTGAGAGAGTTACTTAAAGTAATGCAACCAAATTTCGTGCAAATACAAAAATGGTGCGGTTAGCATCATACAAAAATATGTTAAATTTTGACTTAAGGGCAGGAGCGTCACTTTACCAAAACCTTGGGGGGGCCAATAATTATAATTCCACCATTATTAGATGGTTTTGTAGAGTTATTTTGTATTGAATAATACCTAGTATTAGATCCTTGGGGGTGGCCAATGCCCTCCCCAGCCCTACCGAATTGACGCCACTGCTTAAGGGCGCAGCACCTCTCGCGCAAGCAATAAATTGCGAACGCTGTTCTTACGAAGAGCATTATTTAAGGCAATGAAATCTAATTTCACACAAACTCGACTCGGAAAAGCTCTCAACCAGAAGTAGTCAAATTTATTCAAGTAGGCGTGACACCCTCAAAAAAACAAAAACTTCAAAACGCTACACTGAGAGAAATATTTAAGGTAATATATCTAAATATCACACAAATACTAGAAATGCATTGGCTTAGCACCAGTAAAAAGTGACTACATTGGGGCGTGTCACCTACCTCATGAGTAAAGACTTTAAGACATAATACTGAAGGCGCTATTGAAGGAAGTGCAATCAAATTCTACACTACTACTGGGGATGGTTCGGACAAGATCAGGATAAAAATTAAATCAATTTCTAGAAGTGGTTAGAGGGCGTCGCACCTTACGCAGAAGCAAAGAATTGAAAACCATGTACTAAGAAGTTATGTAATTAAACTACATAAATATAGAAGAAATAAATAAATATAGCATCAGAGAAAATGTGGGTGTGACACCTCCCATACAAGCAAAAGCTATTTAAGTAAATGTTTCAAAATTCAATGCAGGAACGTGTAGCCAATGCACCCAGCGTGGTTATGAAATACCCTTTTGATACGAATTTAAAACAACACAGGGTAAAGCAAGGCCAAAAGTTATACCTTTACTAGTTTTTGGTTAATTTCTTTTTTTCAAAGTGCGGTAAATTTACCTTCAAAACAAGGCTAAAAATTTCCGTAATAACGGAATTCGGGCATAACGATGCCTCACTTTACGACCTAAAAAAAATATTGTTCTTCGAATACTACTTGCCGTTCTGACTTTCCCCTTGAATTGAAGTGGGCGTGAAATGAAGCCAATATTTTTTTTAAAAATATAATGTTTTATGCCATTAATTGCTTAAAAGTAATAATTTCACGCATATGGTCACTATGGCAAGACTGATAGGCCTAGAGACATAATGATGGTTCTCAACTTGAGGCGCATTACATTACAGCGCACATTGAGCCCAAGACTTCAAAGCCTAACATACACAACAAAAGTTAAAGCAAAAAACTTTGAATTAAATATGAATGCAGTTAAAACAGAACACTTGAATATGATGAAAAATCTCCTTCGATTGATCTGTGCTATTAAACCCCAAATATGACGAAAATGATATAGAATTCTTATTAAATTATAGTCTGCTTACTGACGGAATGTTATTTATATGTAGGTACATAATTTTGAATTAACACTTAAACTTTCAGATTTCAAAATATCAGTATAATAAATTTATGAAGAACATTATTGTCCCAAAAACTTGTGCTAGCTAACCGCATTTCTTGTAATTTATGGATCTTAATAATTTAATTTATGTGTTCAGTTTCTTATTTCTTAAATTTTATTCTGCTGTGTCTTGAATTCCCACCAGCATTTTGGTTTTGTCAAAGTCATAAAATTGTTTTTTTTTTTGTGCTTATTTGAATTTTATATTTTAGCTTAAATTTAAGCAAACAAGATTTATTTCTTTTACTCAAGCTATATACAAATACTCGTAATTATTGAATATGCGTCTATCGACTAACAGTAAATATTGCTCAAGAGATAAAGCCGCAAAAATACGATAGTTTTGATATTTTCAGTAAGAAAAGTACCTCGGCGTAAGGTGCTTCAATTTTTTCTTATCTCGTGACAAAAATTTTTGATAGAGACCTAAAAAGTTGTTATCAGCACGCTTTGCCAACAAACCAAAAAAAAAAAAACAAAAATTAAAACGAAAAATTCAAGAAGTAAACAATGTTTCAATTGCATATTTGTTTTCCAAATATAATGTTACAGGTAGTTGTTATGGACACCTTGGCATGTGGTGTGTGCCTCACAACATTTTACTCACTCTCGAAATTCGTTCAAAAATGTAAAAGTTGATTAATTTTGGCGTTAAAATTGTTGTTGGTAGTTTCATTATTTGATTTTTCTTTTATACGTATCTTTTTTTTATCAATCATCAAAATTTGATAAGCATTAAAAGTTGAAGGCGTAATAGTCATCGGAAATTAATTGGAAAAACACGTTTTAAAGCAAGGCATGAGCTAAAATGGTTAAGAGTAAATATTAGCTCAAAGGTATTCAGTTGAAGTAAAACGATATATTGTTAATAAAATTTTATTTGTTTTTGGCTCATTGTTGAAACATATCGATTATATGTATATTGTAAAAACTCTTAGCTTTATAGCTTATATTAAGCTTTTCTCCACAGAAAATATTTTTGGCGACAAACAATAAATGAAATGAAATAACCCTCGGAGTTTGAGAAAGATGGAATGATACATACATATATGAATGATACTGACTTATGTCTCCGTAGAGAATTTTCTTGGTATACGCGTACTGAACTTAAAAGAGTTAATATATTCCCGAAGCACTAAAAATACTTGAAACTATTTTCTGTTGCGATACACCACAAAGAAATCACCACGATTCTCCAAGAAAGCTTACAACGAGACGCAAGCAGGAAGAGTATTATATCAAATGAGTTACAAAAACAAAGAAAAACAACAGTAAAAAGAATATTGGCTTTGCTTTGTTTCACTTGGATTCTTAACAAACTCATGCAACAAGGGAAACAAAACAGACTAGGAAATTTTCACTGCATCTGCTTAAAGGGCGCTGATGATTTCATTTAGCAATGAATGAAAGACGTATGATAACCTGCAGCCGTGTTTGTTGTTATTTTGTACTTTATTTCGTGTTATTTTTTTGGTATTGTAACATCATGCACTTAATAGGAACAAGCTCAGTAAAATAATTATAAATACTTTCTGTTTCAATACACCACAAAGAAAATTAAAAAAAAAAAATAAAATGGGTTCTTATGAGAACTCTAACTCAGTCAAATCTTGTCGCATTGCTACTTTATTGCTATTGAATAGATATGTAATTTTCTACTCTACAATTTCTACATGATATATTTTTTTCGAATTGTGACATATGTCTCGAGCAAATGATCAGATACTCTTCAATGAATTCTTTAAATGACCATGAGTGCGAACTGCCAACAGATACAGTAGACTTTACTTCCTGGCACTATAGTCAACATTTCCACCTTTTATTTATTCGGCTACTTCAGATGTGCTGTTAAACTTTTTACAAATGGAAAATGTTGTAAAATTTTTTATGTGGAATTATTGCTCTATAACTCAGTTGAGGTGTTGCTTGAGGGTAGCTAAGGTGTGAGCGCTAATTTTCCGTTAATAAATCTTGAAAGCTAACAAATTTGCATTTGCATATTTACCTACAAATACAAAAATTGGTATTGGCAAGCGTATCAGATCCGCTAACTAAGTCAAGGCGATCGATATAAAAATTCAATGTTGCCCAGTACGATACATTGCCATAGAAAACGACAAAAGAAAATGAAAAATAAAAATAAAACAAATCAATTGTTTCCACTTTGTACTGCAGATACAAGTACTTGTACCAAACACACACGCGCAGACAGCTTCCTTTCAAAGCCAACATTTGTTGGCCGCCACCAGCTGAGGTTTTTGGCCGGTCGTTTGCGAACTTTTGCTTTTTTGCGCAGGGTTTTTCACATTTTTGTCTTCTACTCGTACTAACAGAGTAGACCTCGCCAGCCAGCATTTTCTGAACAAAAGTTTGTGTATTATAATTAAACACAATTATTGAACCGCCAGCAGCAGCAGTGTGCTGCAAAATTTCATCTCTATATCTTTTGCAATTGTGTCGACAAAATGCTGCTGGAAAATTGTCGGAAAGGAACAAAAAAAAAAAAAAAAAACACGAAAATCGAGAACAATGCAAATTTTTAATTTATGTTTTTTTGCCTTTAACCAAAGTGTGCGCATTCAAAGAGTCAGCAAAAGGCAGGAGTGGGGGAATAGAATGCTTGCAACAGCATTTTATGTTTGTAACTTTTACATACGTGACATTCTTATATGCATATATGTACATACATATATAACTTATGACTAGATGAGCAATAATTTAAAAAGTTTCAAAAAGAAAGTGGAAATTGCTAAGGTAAAGTTCTGTAAGTGCAATCTAAAAAGTGAACGTTTGTCATAATTCTTTCTCTCTAACAATTAACTAGAAAAGCTTTTAGTCGACGACATTCGATGACTGACGCGAGCTTTAAGCTCTCCTTCATAGTGGCAAAAATTGACTGAATGTGCTTGGACGATACAGTTGGAAACTTATGTTAATTTATTGCTATCAATAGCAATAACAACAGCAAACAGCAAACAACAATCAAAATGTAACAGCAGCAAAAAGTGACGGCGGCAACTCTTGTTAGGGTTACTCGCATATTTTAAACATTTAAATCGATTCAATTGCCACCCAAAGTGATGTACATATACTTTAGTTGTTGTTATTGTTGTTGTTCTGGTTTTTATTGTCGTTATTGTTGTTGTTGCATCATTGACTTGGCAAACAATTGAATTGCATTTCAGCCTGACTTGTTAACTGACTTTGATGCGGTGCATCCTGTTTATGTGGCTTCAAATGAGAGCGAGCAATGCTGCTCAGGATTTAATGTTAATTAGATTGAAAGCCTACACTGCAAAAAATTTAATTTTTCTTTATAATTTCCACAATTTATGCAAAGTCTTATTACTATAAGTAAAGGTATAACCTATAAAAGCAGCAAAAGCAATTGACAACAACTCTCAAAAAATCTTGATCAATAAGCAGATCGTTCCGGAAGTAGACAAATTCGATATGGATAAGCGAACTACATACATATAAAAAACTTACGACAGGAACTTATTGTATCTATTGAAGCTACTACAAAATTGTTCAGGTTGACGTACTCGTTCTTAAAGACTCTTGCTTTCTTTGAAAACCGAAAAGGTCCCACACCGAAAAATACTGAAAAACTTTTGAATTTTTGTTTCCCTTGATCTGAATATTAAGAAGAAATTTGGAATTACTATTCGATGACAAATTCTGTATAAAATTTAGGGAATATCTTAACTGTAGCGTAGCTAGGGTGGTGCCGATGGTGCGGCCGCACCAGGCGCAACGCTTGGGGGCGGCAAAATGGTCGTGAAATATATCTCATTTTGCCATTTTGCTAGGATTTTTTGAAAGTCAAAAAGGAAGACCTTTTTGTTTTTTAGCGAGTGAAAGGAGAATTACTCTAGACCAAATCCATCTCAAACTATGCAGTCGGAGTAACCTCACATTGCGGAATTGGTTGCCGATTAAATGTGTCGTTTTTCAAAGTAATTAAGGAATTATACCGTTTATAGATTTGATTGAAAATTATTTTTTGCGAAGTTATGCCCATTTAAAGTTTTAGTGTCAGAGCTTGAAAAATCGTTGAAAATTGTTTCAAAATAGTGCATTTTCATCCAAATCAGAGTAATTAACTTTTATCTTCTGATTCTAATAGAGCTTCTGATTCTCTGTCAGAATCTTGAAGAAATTTTGATAATTGTTGAAAATTGGCGGAGTTATAGAGCTTTTTCTGAAAAAAAAGAAGGCTGATTTTTTCAAAAACCCCAATTTTTTTCGCTTAAAATATTATTGTGAATTTGTATTAATATGATAAAGAAATGACATGAGTGTAATGCCTGTTAACCTATATTTGAAGTCAGGAGATTTTTTTTCCCAAAATCGATATGTCAATTTTTTTTACAACAGCAACATTCCAAATTACTTTCTGCAAATCCTGCTTGCATTCTGCATACTTTTTTTCACCGTTATTTTCGTAATAACATTTTATCATAGGAAATATATAAAAAAATTGTAAGCACATATAGCTTTTTCGCAGACAAAGTCAAGCAAACAAAACATTCAGAACCCACAGAAGTACAGTCAGTGAAATAGCTATATATGCGTACAATGTTTTTATATATTTCCTATAATAAAATGTTATTAAGAAAATAACGGTAAAAAAAGTATGCAGAATGCAAGCAGGATTTGCAGAAAGTAATTTGGAATGTTGCTGTTGTCATTTGCTTTGAAAATAGTACCGTAGAGTGGCTTGGCAATGATAAAAAAAAAAATTGAGATTTCGATTTTGGGAAAAAAAATCTCCTGACTTCAAATATGGGTTAGCAGGCATTAGACTCATGTCATTTCTTTATCATATTAATGCAAAAGTTAATTATTTTGATTTGGATGTAAATGCGACTATTTTGAAACAATTTTCAACGATTTTTCAAGCTCTGACACTAAAACTTTAAATGGGCATAACTTCGCAAAAAATAATTTTCAATCAAATCGATAAACGGTATAATTCCTTAATTACTTTGAAAAACGACATTTTTAATCGGCAATCAATTCCGCAATGTGATGTTACTCCGACTGCATGGTTTGAGATGGGTTTGGTCTCTATAACAATAGCTCCATGAAGAAGTTTAAAGAAAATTGCAGTGATGCATTGAAATTTTCGTAAATTTTACTATGGCGTCAGCCTTAAGCTCAAATATGTCAAAGTTTACACACTTCACAACCGCTTAAGATACAAATAGTTCACGGATAAGTAGCTACAAACAAATTTTTATCAATAAAAGCTAATAAAAAATTGATACTTAAAAAAATTAAGACACACGATCTTGGCCTTTGTCTTTAATTTTATGAGCATATGTAACAAATTTATTAAGAAACAACATTTAAAATCAACTAACTTCAATAATTTTCCATAACATGATAAGATGTTGTAAAAAAAAAATAATTTCCATAAAATCCCACATTTAAGAAAAATTAAAGTAGAAAAATCAAGACGACTGTCTATCTCCAAAAGTCATAAAAACCAACAAACGTGAAAGTTCTCAAATGTCATAATATTCTTGGAAAATGAAATTTATATTAATTTTTAACTTTCTGTAGAAAAAAAAAAGCCAGCACTATGGGGAGACAACTTAAAAACTAAAAACAAACAATAAAACTGCTGCTGACCAATATGACACCAACGGACAACTGGCAGCAACAACAAACGACTACTAAATGACAGCAACATTCACTTGTATTACAACAACTTTGGACATTATCTTTAATCTCTAATCTATAATCTAGATATATCTTGTTCTCAGCTATTACCACGTTAGCATGGGTTAGCGCCTTAACGCAACAAAAAAAAAAAATACAAAAAAGCATAAACGAAAAAATCATAAACTCAACCGATTCTGATGGCGCCAACTACATCAAAAATCACTACGCACACTCACACACATGCGTGCGTGTGCTTTCTCACCATCTCAGCAACAACTTTTCCATAGCCACAAAAAAACGCATAAATTGGTCTATTAGAGAGACGTGAAACAAAACGTGAAAAAAAGAGCAGCAGCCTCGGAATCTCTAAATTTAATTCTCGTCAAGATTTCAATTTTCAGATTTTACAGTCTGATCGCTGAGATTTTATTACTGGTGATGATGATGACGATTTTGTTGTATGCATTTGATTGCATAACATTAACATAAATATGCCATTATCAACTGTTTGTCTGTGCGTGTGCTTGTGTGTGTGTGTGTGTGTGTGCGCGCGCCTGATTATGCCCTCAAGGCTTAAGGGAATTCCCAAGAAATTCACAGCTGGAATGCGCCGTTGTTGTTGTTACTGTTGACATTTTTACTGCTGTTGACAAAATATGCAACAAATTAAAATTTATTTGCCTCGTTGAGTTGTTTTGACGTCTTGGCATTGAAATTTCAAAATTCAGTAGTTAGTTGTGAGGGGAGTTAAAGTGGGCGGAATAAGTGATAATCTATGCTTAATATATTGATTAAACTTCTTAATTTCTTATCAAATATTACTAAGAGTTTTTTGCCATTACACGTCTGATAGATTTTGTCATGCCCATGAGCTGACTTCAAGTGCCGAAAGAACTTATTTAGATTGTAGCTCTACACTTGGCCAAGGAAGTGGCAGTTACACCAAAACAATGCATCAGCTCACAGTAGACGGAGAGAAAAGTTCACCATTTTTTTCACTGTAAAATGCGTGTATAAGAATTTTTCAACCAATGATTGTAAGAAATGTTTTAAATTTTAAAAGATAACATAGAATAAGTTCTGCAACGGCCTGGGAAAATTTCTTGTAAAAACAGGATTTGATGCTTTTTAATGTGTCCCAATGGAAAAATTCACTGAAGCACAAGCTAGCAATCACAGATGCTGCCTGATAACTGGACACCAATTCATGTGTTTTCGACATTCTTTGGGAAACCCTCGTCCGTAAAATGTTAACAACGGTATTTTGAAGTAAAAAAATACATACACTCAGCGAAAAAAATCAATAATTTTATATTTGTTTTAACCATAAACGCTTATGATTTAGCGCCAAAGGCGACAAAATTTAATTTGAAGAGTAACCATTTTGATTTATATTCAAAAAGAATCCACACTGATTTAAATTGATTTCATATTTGATTCAAACTGATAAAAAAGTGTAACTTCAAATAGTTTGCAAATTCAAAATGTAATTTAAAGCTTTTTATTGAATTAAAGCCAAAAAATGATATTTTAAATTAATTATTTCTGATAATAAACATATGTATATACGAGTATATATGTAAAGGGTGATCCAAAATGAGGTCCCTTTTCTGTTTTGACAGCTGTCATGTGTCAAATAGACGTTAGTGTTCAGTATTCAATACAACTCAATCATGAATAGACTTACTCTTGAATAACGTTTATTAACTGTGGAAACTTACAACCAAAATTATTCATCAGTTAGATAATGTTATAATTGGGTGATCCAATAAGAGCTTCCTACTTTATTTTCTAAATAAAATACATAAAAATCAATGTATTGATGCAAATCTTTATTTGGAATGATAGTTCGGTTTAAAAATTATTTTGTTCAAATGTTGCCCACGACTAATTCTTAAATGGTCCATTCTGTGGGTCCATTATTCCACAACTCTTTCGAGCATATCCACTGGTATTCCTTGAATAACACGAGTTATGTTGGTTTCCAAAGTGTCAATAGTTTCGGGTTTGTCGACATAAACAAGTGATTTAACCAGACCCAGATTAAGAAATCTGCCGTCCTTAGGCCCCTCTTCACTAGCAAACATAGAAAAAAATTTTTGTAATATCAAAAGTGAGGACCAGTATTTGTCCTTTTTTCCCCCTGTCTAAATAAATTACAAAAAAAAATTTCAAAGTTCCCAATATTTGCCGCCCCTAAAATCGTACCGCCCTAGGCACTGGCCTAGTGTACCTCTAAGGTTAATCCGGGCCTGGATTTAACATATCCCCAAGGAAAGTAATCCAATGGCGTGCAATCACATAATCTTGATGGTAAGAAGCTCTTATTGGATCACCCTATATATTTGGTTATCGAGGATAATATTGAATGTGAGAGAATGGCGAAAAATATTGAAAGTAAGTGATGTAGCGCGAACATTTACCACGCGGGAGCAAGGATGTCGTTTTGGAATTTTTGACCGCAGTGAAAATTCGAAAAAATTGTTGGAAAGTGAAGTGTTCGCAGTGTTTTAAAAACAAAAGTGCAGTGAATTTCGCAGTGTTATAAGAAAAAGATACATACATGTACAGTGAAATTCCCTATTACGGACAGCCCCCATAACCGTACAGCTCCTATAACCGGACACATTTCGGCGACACTCACGTTTCATTAACTTTCCCACATAAAATTAATTCCGATAGCCGGACGTTCGAATGATCGGACGCGGACACTATATTCTAAGTCAAAATATCTCTTTTAAACGGACAGAATCAAATAAGAATTCTATTAAGTTTGTACAACTTTCCTTTTTTACAAATTCTAATTCGTTTTTGTTTTGAAAGTAACGAATTTGGTGGTTTCCCCAATAATGCTAATGTCAGAAGTGTTGAGTAGTGTTGGTCTTTTTCGTTCATTCTGGTTTGCTGGTTTTGACGAATTTTCGAAAATCGATTAAAGTCTATTAACTGAAGTCAACAATATTGAAGTACAATTTGAAAATCAAAGCGCCACTCCAGAGATAAGCGAGTCTGAAGACAATGATGAGAAAATTGCTGACCCTATAACTTCATATGATGAGGCATTGAAGCAAGTTCCCCGTTTGAAGCATTTTGCCAGAGATGACTTTGTAGCATTTCATCACATCAAGAATTTCATTGTATTCGACTATTTTTTTCAGTAACATAAAAACAACAGATTTTTTCGATAAATTATAAATAAAATTTAATTATTCGTTAAAATTAAATAAAGTAAAAATTAAATAAATCAAATTGTGGCATTTTGTAAAAATAATACTTATAAAAGTACATATCGGTCATTCTTTTAATTCTTTTAACATTTTTTGAAACGAAATATCTCAAAAACTATAAGAGATAGGATGAAAAACGATTTGATCATTTTTGTTAAGAAATACTATAACTTTATAAAAAAAATAAAAAAATTTTTGTCAAAATATTTTCAATATAACACCTTTTGTTTTTTTTTGTTTTTTTATGTTATTCCTCAATCAATCCTAAGAATGCATGTGTTTTCATATCGAAATTCCCGCCATAACTTTGGAAACTACGAATTTTTACTGATGACGCGCACAATGTTTTTTCAACATAAAATTCGACAAACATTTTTTTTTTTGTTTTTTTTTTTTTGGTAATGTTATTTTCAATCAATCTTAAGAATGAATCTGCATTCAATTCAAAATTCTTGCCATAGCTTTGAGCTTTTTATGAAGGCGCATTTCAGTCTAATTGTATGAATTATATCATATTTCCCAAAGTTATGTCGGGAATTTCATTTTGAATGCAGATACATTCTTAGGATTGATTGCAAATAACATTACAAAAAAAAAATAGTTTGTGAGATATTTGGTTTCAAAAAATGTTCAAAACGTCAAAAAATACAAAGTGTGCGTTTAATGGAATAATGACAGATGTATATATTTGTATGTACTTTGTTTATTTAGTTTAAAATAAGCTAAGAAAAAAAATAAAAATACGACACACGACTATTGGTAGTATTTTGCTAGTAATTATTTTGAAGATACACAATTTTTAAAGCCTTCATTAGAAACCGTTTTTTTTTTAAGTGAAAAAATGCGTTCGGTGGATACGATACTGTGAGGTAGGCATAATAATGCGCCAACAAATTGTTTTAAGCCAGGATACCAAGTTTCGCCTAAAGCGTTTTTAAATCAAAAAAATTCCATATGCCAAAGTTCTTCCAAATTTTTTTCTTTTGGTTTTTCTGGCTTCTGCATTAAACCACATGGCTTCGACATCACCTATAGTATGTCACCATTATTTACCAGGTTAGGAAAAATCAGAAATCGGACTTAACAATTGAACCGCTTTCAAAACAGGATCTTTTAAATTTGTTCTTTTTAGCTTTGAACGTAGAACGGGCCCGTTCATTGCTTTGCATGAAAAGCAGTAAAAAGAAAAGTTAAATCAAAATATCAAAAGCTGATGAACTGCCAATAATGTTACAGTAAAATTAATTAAAAATTCTGCGTTGTCAACTCCAAACCGTTAATAATCCAGGAGTGATTGCAAGAATTTATAATTTGAAAATTTTTTGCTAGATTACTTTTGCGACATTTTTTTTTCTAAAAGTGCAGTGTTTTCATAAAAGATGCAGTGTCGCAGTGTCGTACTTTGAATCGCAGTGAAACACTGCGATTGAAGTGACTGCGACAACCCTGCCCGGGAGGAAAAACAAAATGGCTTACGAAAAAATTTTTACACCAAAAAAAAAGGTTATCAATTTTTGCATCACAAAAACACGTGCCAAATGGAATATTTTTGAATTGAAAATAGATTCGAATCCTCTCCATCCACAAAATTTAATTTAAATACCCAAAAAAAAAAAAAGTTTTTTGATCAAAAATATATTAGCTAAGTTAGTTTCAGTTATCAGTACAGCACACTATTCTGGAAATCTAATATCTTAGCTTACTATCTAGGTTCTATTAATCAAGAGCAATGATGGACAAAAACATGCACGCAAAACTTCGTTTCCATGTAGTGGTAAGACTACCATATGAAGTTCTGCGGAAGTAGAACTGACTCGTTGCTGTGCGCTCACATTTGTAGATATACGCAGGCCCGGATTTACCATACAGGCAGAGTGGGCACGTGCCTAGGGCGGCATGAATTAAAGGGAGGCAAATATTGACGGAAACATTGAAAAATTTCTTTATTCGTATAGATGGCGTCTTATCAAAATGATCATAAATTTATAATAGAAAATTTATATTGCATTGAAATATATATCTAGCTCATACGCAGAAATCATTAAAAAAATCTCAAAAATGCCAAAAATACTGTACTCTGATCTAGAGACCTACAATATACTTAGTTGGAAATCAATAAAAAGTGCTTTTATTGATTGAAAAACTTTTCGTACAAAATTATTTCATCATTGAAGAAGTTTTGAGGAGAGGGGCAGCAATTTGTTCAACTGCCTAGAAGCGGCAAATTTCTAAATCCGGGCCTGGATATATGTACATATATACCAATTCTCTGTCGTTGCTCAAAATTGCGCTCTGGTTAGAACCGACAGAAGAACTTGTGCCTATCTATGATTAAGAGCCACACAGTTATCAAGAATATGTTCAGATTAGCTCTCATAATTCAAGCAATATCTGCAACTATTATTCTCAAGTGGACGTGCTATTAAATCCTTTTGATACAAATAAACGTAAGAACATTTCAAGCGTCAAACGTTTCTTACATAACATATATTGAAAGTTAATTGAGTTCTAGATATTTATAAAAATTTTTCACAAAACTTACCAGTCTTCGCTTTGGCTTAATTAGCGGTCTGTTTTGTCCGTTCATTTTGTAGTAAAGTCCGCAGGCATTGCACAAATAATGGCCAGTGCCATCACGTCGCCAAAGTGGAGTCGACGTGGCACCGCAGTTGACACATTCACGGCCTTCTGAAAAAAAGTTGAACAATGAAAAAATCAATTACAAGTGAGTCATTTGAATAAAAAATTATAAAAAATATATACTAAATGCTTGTTTTGTAAATATTATATAAATGTAGTAAACACTACATATCACTAATTAATTTCAGTTTAATTTGTTGCAGCCAAGTGGAAAATTTAAAGAATTTGGTTACTAATTTTCAATTTCTGAATGTTTTACATTTATTTTTAGCTGAAATTAAGCACTTAAAATATACGCACACTATTTAAAGCAACAATAAAAAGTAAAAATAATTATTATTAGGTATACTAGCAACAACAACAACAACAGCACAGTGGGTAAAAACGTAACCAACAAAGGCCGACCATTAAAAAGTTTTAACATGCGCGTTAATAGCGCGCGTTATTCCAAAACAAAAAGTAGGTAAGAACATACCTACATAGTCACATCTTAACACCGGGCCTCGACCTGTGCAGCCGGCATTTTAATTTTTTTTTTTTGTTTTGTTGTTGGAAATTTTTAAAAGAACAGTTAGCTAGCAGGCGGCGGTTGAGTGGCGCTCAACCCTGACATCGGTTTTAATTGTTTGACTTTAGTTACAACTCAAGTTGTTGTTGCTGTTGTTGTTGTTGTTGTGTTGCCACCAACGCAATATTAGACTACTTTAGTGTTCTTATTTCTTTTATCTCTCTCTCTCTCGTTTTCTGCGTTGTTCCATTCCAGAGTTATTCTCTCGTTTTTACTACGTTTTAACATAAATTTTTTAACCTCAGGCTTAATTAAAATGTAAAGCAGTCGAAGAACATTGTGAAGAAAAAAAAACCGCATGGAACCCGAATCCATCATTTCCGCTTCCATGCGCGCGCACCATAGACGCAGTGCCTTAAAAAAAAGTGCAAAACAGGTCGCAACACCACAACGACGCAGTTGCCACTGCGGTACGATGATGATCAACGGTGCAACAGCCCTAGTGAAAAATTACGGAGATCACCATTGAAATTTTTGAGCCATTTATTTGGAACATAGACACAGGGATCGTAAATAAGTTGGGAGCAAATTAAGTAAAAATAAAGTGGTGAAACAAAATCGCACCGAGTTAAATCGGCTAAGGGTTAAGAACATGAAAAATATGTAGATATCGATAAGACTTTGCAGTAACTTAAAAAATATTCTAGCTTCGAAAAAAAGTTAGGTCCCCAAAATAATTAACCCAACTACTGGATATCGAACATGAAATAATTCTTTATTTCATTACATTTGTACAGTAGACATCCAATATAACGAACTAATTGATGAACGGGTCATTCGTGATATCGTAAAATTCGTTATATCGAAGTTTTTTTTTATTCAAGAAACTGGCTTTTATTTACGCCATATTTACTTGCGATCACTTTTACTGACATTCCTTTCTTACGTTATTCAATTACATATACCTAGATATTAACTTTATCACTTTTCGTAAGGCTCTTGCGTTGAAGCGGCATGAATTAAATCCCGTTCGTAACTTAGAAAAGTGAAATTTTTCGTAATTTAGAGACATCAATGAAAAAATTTAAATTTGAAGAAGTGTTCATTAAAATGGAAATTCGTTATATCGTTATACGTTAAATTGGACGTCCACTGTATTTGTCATTGCGACTCGACAAGAATTCGATGACTTGACATTGACACCTAAATCCATTGCACGATCTTATAAGCAATGTTTCCACATACTAAGACATTTTTTATATACCAAGTAAAACATTTTATTTAAATGAGTTCATGTTTTATTCTGACAAGTTAAAGCTCCGCTTCTAACAAAGTTTAATTGAAACTTTTAAGTAAAATTCTTCTTTTTTTAGAAGAAAAAATTTATTTTTAAGGAAAAGTTTTCTTATTTCAAGTAAGTTGTCTTGTTTGAAAAAATATTTTACTTAAGAAGATTTTAAGGAAAGTTTTATTTTTAATTAAAAAGTTTTCTTCTTTATAGTCAAAGAAGCTTTTGTTTTTTACTTATACCGAGAATAAATTCCTTAATAGCAGTATATTTCATATGAAAACGTAGAAAACTCCACTTAGAAATATTTCGAAAACTTAGAGTAAAATACTAGATTCATATATTTGAGGTAATATTATTCTCCCTTAGGATTATATTAAAATACTCCACTTTAACACTTTATAATTGGGAAAGGACATCTCTGAAAGTTTCTTTCGCAGACAGCACTTAGCCTTTCTTACAATACTACAAACTTTAAAAAAAAATGTGTATTATATGAACACATGAACTTTTTTTATAATGAAGTATTTCTACGTAACGATTCTTGATTATGTACAGAATAAGAAGTTTTCTAACTGGGTGGAAAAAATGTTTGCATTTTTAATATAAAAATTAGGTCTTAAAAATTCTTGCAGTACGGATGCAACTAACGGCAGAAAATTAAAAAGCCTACTATAGTAATAGCAGTAGTAATGCATACATTGTATGTAGGTATGCGTATATTCAAACATTTATTGATATAAACTTTGCCTGTCTATACATATATGAATATAGATGTCACAATTTGCAGTGGCTCAACTCATTTAGACCTGAAAATTATGCCAAAGTGCTACACTTACGTATAAGTCAGTATGACAGTTGAGCTGAGGCGAGGACTGTGAACATTGGTAGCCAATGCAGCAAAAACAACAACTTGCTAATACGATAATATGAAGATATTCAACTTGTTTTGGTGTTGTTTTACTACATTTTTTCCTCTGTGGTTTTAGCCACTAACAGACAGGGTGGCATAAAATCATGGCGATATTGAAAAATTTGAGACCGTAGTTCATACAACAAAGGTCACAATGGCTCTGTTACAGAACATCTTCGGCAAACTCATTATTTTGCGTAGCTGCTACTTCAATATGTCGTCACTGCTAGCGAACTTAACCGCTCACTACCGTTTTCTTTTGTATTTCTGAAATCCAATATTCACAATTTACTTAAATGACAGAGAGTTTTAGAAACGAACCTTTTTCCATATGAAATCAAATCCAACAAAAGAATATTTATTGGAAAACATAATTTTACACCACCCTGTACTAGTTTTTAAGTTCTTTTTTTTTATTATCTTCTCGTACAAAATATGAACAGCGAAATTTTAATTTTTAAACATTTTGTTGTTGTTGTTGTTATAATTTTTATTGCTGCTGTTGTAGCTTTCAGACTTTTGATTGTAAAGAAAATGCAAATCAGTTAACTTGATGTTGCTGTTAACGTTTATGTTAATGATGCAGTTAGTGTGGTTGTGATTTGTAATTTTCATTAATGTTTTTTTTTTACTCTTACAATAAAGTTTTCGTTCTATATATAAGAAACCCTTGAATATGTAGTTTTGCGACGGGTCTGTAGCATTTTAAGTGCGATTTTTGAAAAGATGCTAATTAAATGGCCAATTTAAAACAACTTAGTTAAAGATTTGTTTGATTTTTTTTAATTACATACATATTATATGTATGAATGTTTAAGCAGCATTTCTGATAGCTTCATGTCTTTAAATGATCTTTGATTTTTTTAATCTCGAAAAAAAAACTATCATATGTGGCATACAAGATTTCAGTGAAAGTGACATTTAAATATTTTCTTTCTTGTTGCATTAAAAGTAAGTTTATGATATGAAGTAAAAATGTGCGAAGGCACCGAAGCCTTACATGTAAATTGTAAGGAAAAATTATTTTTTACTAAAATATCTGACTGAATACCTAGGTGATTAATGTTGTTCGGCTGAAGAGCATCGCTTTCGAAGTAATTTTTTGCGCTGAATCTGAATCTGGCCTCAGAATTGACCTATCATGTCAGAAATACTTGAGGTTAAGTACCTAAAACATGATGTTTTTTTGTCTACTTTCACCTTCACACATCTGGAAACCATTCTATTTTGGTTTAGCAAATTAAAGGCACTAGTAGAGAACAAATAGTTTTCAATCGACTTTATTACGCAGTCTATGTCACTATAATTATGTTTATCTATTTAATTGAATCATACGGCAAGCTTTCTTCTGAGCAAAAGAACGAATGACGTCATCATAGTCAATTCATTGCATTATTTCTGACTCTATGTACATTACAGAGAATGAATTTAATCTGTTCTCTTCAATGGTAGATCTTAAGTAATTCCTTACTCTCTTTAGCGCTGAAAATGACCGTTCTGCTGAGCAGTTTGACGATGGTGTACACAACAGCCGTTTTCTAATAAAGATTTGTACAGCTTTAGTGATGTAAACCCTATAACTTCGTCATTGGATGATAAATGAGCTCGCAGGTGCAGACACTCGTTTGCCGTCATCGTATCAAAATCCTCTGGCTGCTTCAATGATGTGTTTAGATTCCAAGCGATTTAGTTTCGTTAAACTTTTAACAAAACTCTTTATATGCAGATCCGCGTCTTTGTAGTTCTACAATAATCCTATCTATAATGATATTATATATGGTAACTCAGCATATGTCCTTGCCAGAAGCTTCGGAATCCTTTTCCTTGGCTCCGTCGAACTAAACTTTATGGTAAAGTTTCCTCTGCATGTCATATGCTTAGTTATTTTCACCTGATTTTTCAACAGCTTTCGACTCATAAAGATCAAAGGTACGGGATTCTCTTAAGCTTGTATATACGTTACCAAAGATTGATACAGTTCAGCGGTAGTACCCAGGTTACTGTTGACAGATTGAAGAGACTTATTCACTTTGTTGAACCATTCCAGTGAAGTGTCAAAAAGCAAGTTTCTGTCGAGTCTAATGAATTCAGAAGACCATTTGTATCTCATCCCAGCAAGAACATAAACTTTAGCAGGCGCCAGCTCGAGCAGACTGTCTCGTCTAAGAAAGACTCTTAAAGACTGTTGAATTTGGTTTCAGTTTCGATAACAAAATTTCCCATCTGTGTGTTGATGCCGAAAAAAAATTGTACAATGATTTCAAAATTGACTGGGGTCCCTAGGCTTGTTAGGCCTCTAGATCGGGGCCTTGTAGACCTAGGCGGAAATCCGGCACTGATTGAAGCACAACAATGATTTATGATAAATCATCGAAATCATGATAAATCATCAGCCAGATTAGAGACCAGGACCTTCCCGAAGGAAAGAGACCAATTTAATTAAAAGAAGTAAGGCGTTGAAATCAAAATTTTTTCAGCTTCTGAACAAGAAATGATATCACATCGCCCCGGCCGCAAAAGCTTGGAGGCGGCAAACTGATCCTCGGTATTTAAAGTATTGAGATTCGCAAATAATAGTAAAAATTTGTTCTACGTCCTGGACGAAAATTTTTCAAGGTACGCTACTGCGCATAAGGGTGGTTTTAAAATATATCTCGTCGACAAAACTGGCTATAGCTCAGTGCTAGAAAATTGGGGTTTTATGTGAAAGTATAGAATTTTTTTAGCAGAGATATTAGTAAAATTAAGTTCTTCTCTTAATTTGGTCCAAAAAGTCGAAAAATGTTGAAAAAGTCAAAAATTTTTTAAAAATATAAAATAATTCGATTCAACTCAATAACTGTTACATACTCCATGTGTTAGCGTTTCCTTTCTACCAAAACACTTCAGTATACATTTTTTTCCGTATCTGCCAGTAAAAATGTCCACACATCAAAAAAGATATAGGCACAACATGCATTATCACAATTGTCCTTTTTAGTATTTTTGTTTTTTTTTCTTATATTTGCGTTTCCTTTTTGATTGTATTTTTTGTGCTTTCCTGACCAGCAGACATAAAACATTTAATGTTATGACACAATTCAGAGACAATGTCCTTTTTATAGCCGCGAATTTGCTTTATGTTCAGTAAACGAAACCATGGTGAAAGCAGTGTCCAGCCAAAGTTATTTTAGTGAGTGATTTTTATTTTCCACCAACATTTCGTGGAAATCTGAAAGTTTCATTATAATTTGCAGTTACCTATAGTTTTTTTGGCTAAATTCGTTAGCTGCGCTAAACATTTGTTAGTAATTCTCACTTGCTGAATATGTGGTTGCTGTTGTTGTTGCTTTTGTGAGTTGAAATTAAATTAAATGCGCGCTGCGTGTTGATTCCGTGCATGCTGTCTGTCGGTTTGTCCTGCTGTTTGTTACTAGCGTTAAGGCCACATATTTACTATTTGGGGTTTTAGGTGTTTTACCAATGTCTTTCTGGTTGGCTCATTATGTTTCAAATTTTTGGGCGTGTATTTACTTGTGCTTTTATGTATCTAGGAATGTCCGTAAAAACCTTTGAGTGATGAGTTTTACTGTTACTTTTATTTTTTATTTGTAGTTTTAATGCATTCCTGACCGTTGTCAAAAAAGGATCGTTAAATAAACAGTTCATTTGTAATGGGCCCATTTTAGATTTTTTCTTTGTTTTAACATATCTTGCGTTTGGTTTTTTTCACAACGACGATGACGACGTTTTTAATTGCCAACATTTTATTATCATTTTTATTTTCTAGTGACATATTTTGACTTGTTTTTTGTGAGTTTTTTTGTTTTTATTTTAGTCTGACGTTCTGTTGTGCTTTACTGATTTTTTTGCGCCGCAGCTTGTCGTGTTGCTGGCAACAGTGTGTAACAATTTCAATTACAAACTGTTTAGTGATTGTGTAATAAAACAAGTGATTTATTTTTGGCACAAATTTAATTTGTTATCCGCAAAGTTTCAAGGTCATGTATATTGAAAATTTAGTAACTTCTTAATGTAAGTATTAGGTAGATTTTAATTTGCTGCCCCTACCTACCAAATTTATTTTTCCCGTGCACATAACAAAAAAACATAGGTCAGCATTTTTCACATCCCTTAAATCCTTGAAATCAAATTACTAAACCTGATGGTGGCTCTGTCGGAATTTTCAAATTACGAGAACCATTTTGCCGCCCCACCTAGGTACTTTTATGCATGCAGGTGCTGCTTTATTCAGCAAAAATTTATCCTGAAACCGAAAATTTGAGTTTCAAGACCATTTTTGATAAGTATGATATTATTAGGCCTATTCGATGTATATAATTTATTTTTTATTTTTAAAAACAAAATTTATTTAATACTTTTCGGAGCACTCAATAACTTTTCCGATATTTTTCGAGACTTCTTGACTCTTGTAAGTCTTATTGTCGCTTGTGCGACATAGCCAGAATATTTATCGAATGTCATGAAACGTTGACAGTGTGAAGCGTCAACCTGAACTATCATACCACCAAAGTTTCGCGCCAATCGAGCGTCATTATCGTGTTATCTCAGCGCAGTCAACATGTCGAGTTTCGTGCCGAATAAAGAACAATCGCAGACAATGTTAATTATGTGTTTTCATTTGAAGAAAATAGCCACGGAATCGCACCAAATGCTTGTTGAAGCCTTCGGTGAACAAGTGGCATCTGTTAAAACGTGTGAAAGATGGTTTCAAAGATTCGAAAGTGGTGACTTCGATGTCGAGGACAAAGAACGCTCTGGAGCTCCGAAAAGGCAAACGTTATTGGACGAAGACGATTCCCAGACGCAAAAAGAACTCGCAGAGCAGTTGAATGTGAGCCAGTCTGCCATTTCCAAACGTTTACGAGACATGGGAAAGATTCAAAAAGTCAGTAGATGGGTGTCACATGACTTGAACGAGAGGCAGATGGAAAGGCGCCAAAACACATGTGAAATTTTGCTCACACGGTTCAAAAGAAAGTCGTTTTTGCATCGAATTATCACTGGCGATGAAAAATGGATCTTTTTCGAGAATCCCAAGCGCAAGAGATCCTGGGTAGACCCTGGACAATCGTGAACATCGACTGCTTGGCCGAATCTCTTCGGCAAGAAGACGATGCTCTGAGCTTGGTGGGATCAAGAGGGCGTTGTGTATTATGAGCTTTTAAAACCCAGTGAAACGGTTAATACGGCACGCTACCAACAACAATTGACCGATTTGAACTGTGCGCTGTAGAGAGAACGGCCGCAATATCAAAAAAGGCAACACAAAGTCATTGTCCTCCATGACAACGCTCCATCACATACGGCAAGACCGGTTCGCGATACGTTGGAAGCACTCAATTGGGAAGTGCTCGCGCAAGCGGCGTACTTACCAGACCTGGCCCCTTCCGATTACCACTTGTTCGCATCGATGGGACACGCACTCGCTGAGCAGCGCTTCGATTCCTACCAAAAACCGCAGGAATTCTATTGGTGTGAAATTCAAAAATTGCCTGAAAGATGGGAAAAATATCTGAAAAGTGAGGGAGCATACTTTGAATAAAGGATTCTTTCTTAAACTCTTGAAATAAACGTGTTTTTCTTAAGAAAAAAACGACATTATTTAGTTATACACCTGATATTTGATACAAATAAAAACTTTCCAACATTCACCTACTCGTTTGTACTTTTTACATACTTTTAGATCCTTTTAATATATTTTTCGGTAACAGTTGACATCTTTCGACTTTTACTATTTCGATACTTTTCGATATTTGAAACTTCAAAGTCTTATCGATTATTTCGATACATATTGACACTATCGGGCATTTTTACGTTTATTATGAAATTTCGATAAGTCAACTATTTATCAGCTTTGGTCGATTTTCAATGCTTTTCGAAACCATAAGACCTTTTTTGAACTTTTTGAAGTGTTCCAAATTTTACAATCGATATAACTTATTTAACTATCCAACACTAATCGTATTTTATTAACATTTTCAGTATTGTTTATTTTGTATCGGTTTTATTGATTCTTTTGAATTCATTTTCACATTTTTAAGTTCGTACTATTTCTCAATATTTGTATATATCAATATTTATTTAAGTTTTATTTATATGCTGTGTATCACAAATAATTTAGAATTATCACACTTTTATACCGCCGATATGATTTGCTGTGGATAAGGCCCCTCCTACCATTTTGTCAAAAACTAAAATAAACAGCAGCATAAATAAACTCTGAGTTATGGTATTTATAAGTAAGAGCCTTAGCAAAATTGGCTATGGTTGTCTCCACATAGTATGGCTTGAAAGGCATAATTACAACAAAGAAACTATGCTTCAAGCAGCAGCAGCAGCAGCAACATTCCACTTAAAAATTAAACAACAGTTTTTTATATCATTTTGATTTTTTTATTTTTTAATTATAGCCTTTACTAATCAAGGCGTACCTCCCCAAAAATTAAATATGCATAAATTATTTGTTTTTTTTTTTTGGTTTCATTTTTTACGTTTATTTTATGCCCTGGCGTCTTTGCTGTTTTCAGATTTGCTTTGCCGCACATACCAGATCAGTTGAAAAAAACATTTTTTTGGAGATTTTTTTTTATTTTTTAATGATATTTGTTTTCACATGCTATTTATTGATTGGTTACTTTTTTTTAAATTTTCTTTTTTTTTATGATGGCTTTTTTTTTTTGCTTTTTTTTTACTATACAAGTTGTTTTCTTTATAACATACCACACAAACACACACACACATGCTCGTAAGTATTTCTACTTATTATAAAAACAGTAGCAGCAACATAAATTAATATTTTATTAATTTATAAGGCGCCATAAAAATTATAGCAAGCACTGTGTGTGGTTGCGTGTGTATCATATTGTAAATATTTTTCTATTTCTTATGATCAGGTAAATGCTTTTGAGTAGAAAAGACGTGAAGTTGTTGTACTGAGACTAGTAGTTCATTAGCGAAAGAAGAATACAGTCCTATTAAGAAAATTAGGTATACATCCTGGCCTTTTACAAAAGAGTTTCTTAAATATGTATGTACTTACTTATGTATATACTTCTAAGACGTGCAAAAATAAAAAAAAAGAACTTGACGTGATAGCCAAAATTAGTTTGGCGTATTAAACTCTTTTTAGAGATTTCTTTTAAAGATTTCTTTCATGAAAAACTGTATTCTGCCAGTCACATTTCCGTCCACGTTTTTAAGTAATTGGAGTCTTATGTCCGCAAGTATCCGATTTATGTTGGCTTGCAAGGCGTCAATCGTTGCTGGTTTATCAACATAAGCCAGAAACTACACACGTTGTCACAAGAAAGAAACCAGTGGTGTCTAATTACGCGAATTGACTTCACAAATGCAACAAAAACGTATGAATTTAAAGTTGAAATTTTAGTGAATTTCGTGAATTTCTCATTGATTTGATTTGATTTGTCAGACTATACTCAATAAGTTTGACAATTCGTTTCACAGCTCACCGTTCCATAAAATTTAAACCTAATGAAACACAATTTACATGATATACAAAATAAAAGTCTGTTGATGAAAATTTGATTTAAGAAAAGATTAAGTTTGTTAAAGTTTTTACTATCAGCATCAGGATAGCTCAGTATAAACGCAATGCAAAAAAGAAAAGGATTTTCATCGCATGTCTTCTAATCTCATGAAACTCTTATGCAATTTTTTATTCCTAACTTTCTTGTGTATGTACATTGTACACCTCTCATTAGATGATATGTATCGTTTGTTTTTATCCCTTAAGATTTTCGACTTTTTATCTCATGAAACTTTCATGTTATTTTTGATTTCTCAGTATCTAATCGCATGTCTTTTTATCTCATGTAATTTTTGTGTACTTATTTATTTATTTTACAGCTCTTGCATACTTCTCTCAGTAGATGATGTGCATGGGTTTTTTTATCCCATAAGATTTTGTCGCATGTCTTTTTATCTCAGGAATTTTTGTGAACTTATTTAGTTTTTAGAATTATGCATATTTCTCTCAGTAGATGTTCTGAATAGTATTTTTTTATCCCATAAGAATTTCATCTCATGATTTTTAAGGTAAAGAAATTTTTTTGCAATATGTTTTTTTTTTCAGTGTACTTCGATCAGTAAATGATCGTTAATTTTTATCCCTTAAAATTTTTATCGCAGGACTTTTATCTCATGAAATTTTTTTGAAATTTTTTATTTTAGTTTCTTGTGTGATTAGTAGATGACGTGTTTCATTTATTTTTATCACATAAGACTTTTTAGCTCATGTAATTTTCATGCATTATTTTATTTTTCACAATTTTAATTTTTAATTTTCTCTACAGTCTACATAATATGGTTCAGTACATTTTTCGAAATAGTGTTGTTTAAAAATTCTCAAAAAAAGCAAAAGAAACTCTTATGACACCAGTTTCTTACATCAGCTACATAGAAAAAAAATTAAGTTATTCTCAAAAATTTTTAATGGGTCTACATCATTTTACAAGCCCAACTAATTCGTAGCATCCAATCTTGGCCAGGTCATATGTAGCTCGACAGCGTAAGCGTAACGTGTTGCCTTCGTGTCGCCTCTGTGACCGTTCATAAATCAGCAAGTTAATGATGTACCATACCATTTCTCACTAAAATTTCATATATTTTTATCAAGAATTTTATATAAAAACCACAGCAGCAGCAGCAGCACGTTGCTCATTTGCTGTTATTCTCGCTGCTGACCTTTTTTTTTCTTAATAAAAATGAAAAAAGAAAACTTTAAATTTGACTGTTTGTTCTTTTGCTTGAATTCGAGAGCGTGTCTGTTTTTATGAGCATTTAATGGTCTTTCGTTTGTTTTTTTCTTATTTTTCTTTTGTTTTGGTTTCAATTTGCCTCTTTTTTTTGCTGCTTTTGTTTTCATTATTACAACTATTGTAGTTGTTGTTAGTATTGTTTTCTTTTTGTTGCTATACCGAGGCACTAACGACATTTATTTGTGGGCAGTGCATCATTGGCTATGACAGTTTTCCCCCTGTGTTTGCCGTTTCAGGTTGATCTGAGAGAATTTTCTTGTTGAGTTCAATTTGAGTTCTGACTTTTATGGGTTAAATTTGAAGAATTTTTTTTTTTTGTTATATTTGTGCTTGACTTTCCTATGGTATATGATTTAGTATCATGTAACTGTGTTTTTTTTCGTTGTTTTGGTCCATCTCTTTGAAAAATTCTTGGAAATTTGTGCACACTTTGGTATTTCGTGTGTGTTTGGTTTGACATTGAACCTGCAGCTGAAACCACGCATCGATCGTAGCTTGTGAACCTATTTTAATTGACTCAGAGCAGCTAGCTATGAAGAACTGGTGTTCCGTCTGGACTAACTCGAGACACTTGGCGTCTGCAGGTAATATTGAGCGATAAGTTATTAGTGTGCTTATCAGTTAATTCAATTATCGAAGATTTGGGCTGTGATAGCGTTTTGGTTTTTGCTAAAGTTTCATAATTTTCGGTAGAGTTCATAATTTTTTTTTTAGATACATATAAGTTAAGCAAATCACGACGTCTTTATTTGGGATTTGATTCTATCAAATATTTTTAAGTCGATAACTAAAATAAATTGAACATTGAGGTATCGAACTCAAATAGAAACTGTAAGTCATTTTGCGATTTTTTAAAAAAATTTCAAAAAAAGATTTTTGTGTACTCAGAACTAATCCAAGCCGTATGGTATCCTTGGTACAAGTGCACGGAAATGGTCATAATCGGTGTTTTTCAGATGTATAAAAGTTGGTTTGCTAGTAAGAGGCATTTTTTAAAGTATAAAATGGATTTTTTAAAAATATATTATGATTTTAAATTATAAGAATTCTCGATCTGCACGTAATTAATTCCAAATCATTTTATTTTTTCATTTATGTTCTACAATTGAACACCTTGTAGATACATATATTAATGTCAATATTAATTTATTTAAAAATCGATCTATTAAAATATCGGCTATCATATAAATTGCTGAAATCAGGAAACAATTTGAAACCAACCCAGCCAACTATTCGAAGATCGTAAGCGAATGTAAGGCGAATGTAAGGCGTTCCCGGACACTGTGGTGCCTCAGGGAATGAATTAGATTCATCGGCATCAGCTTCGCGAATATCACTCGTTGGATGACTTAATGAGTGCTGCTCATACAGGGAGGTGCCCTGATCTTGATTCCTGCAAATTTGCAAAGTGTTTCGTGAAAGTATCGTTTACGAAAGATGTGAAGTTTTTTCACCATCTGAAAATAAACGACCTACGACTACTAGTTGGAGCTATCACGGGACGTAATACTTGTGGGAACAGTAGTCTAACATGGGTGTCTTTACCGAACCAACTTTTCAACCGCTCATAGAGGACGACGATACTTCAGAGCACTATAGTTGTTCGGCTTTCGCAAGATACACGAGAAGGTTATTAAGTAGCGATGTCTTAAAAAAAGTTCTACTCTTTCTCTTCCTCTGCTGATACTTGTAATACTTCTTACAGAAGCAAAGAAGTTTGAGGAAGAGTAAATTTAATTCTATTGAAATATTGAATATCTCTGAGAATTCTTAATAGTTTGCAAAAGGTTGTAAGATTTTATTAACTTTCATACAGCTGACTCCCGGCTTATTGCGATTCTTCTAAGATCATACTTCTATGTACAAACTCGTTTCAAGATTATTTGTTTGACTAACGTTTTCGTTAGGGCCGTTATTACGATAGTTAAAAATATATTTTGTTAATGGAAAATATTTACAATGAAATCTAAGTGGTGTACACTTTTTCGTGTTAGTAGTTTTCGTTCAACGTAATTAAGCCAATCTAGATCGATCGAAATACACTACCTAAAACTTTACTCCAAACTTTCAACTGTATAATAAGTGTAAAATGTATTACTTATGTACCACTCTCTCTGGTAGCTCAGTTATTTTATTTGTTTTTCCCAAATAGTATTCTTATAGTTGCATTTTTTATTTTTACTTTAAATATAATTGAGATAAGGTCAAGAACGTTAGTAAGCTTTTAAGTAATTCCAATAAATTAGGAACTATTCAGAGTTTGACTTCGAGTTACTTTTGACATTAAATAATTAATGATTTGCTGTTAGCTGCAAATTTCAAAACTCCAAAATTCGAAAAGAAATTCCGTCACTACTTGACTTCTGCTGCTTCATACATTTACACTAAAAGTACATTTATACACAAAAGAGTGTACACGGCTGAGGAGTTTCTGTTGATGTATTTAAAAATTTCTCACATGAAAAAAAAACAGCAACAAGAACACAGTGTTATATTTGATATTATTATTTTTGCTAGTGAACAAGACAAAAGACACATGATGTGAGTAAATATAGTAAAATTTTATAAAAATGCAAAAGGAGAAAAATTATGTACATTTTCATAAAACAAAAAGAAATATTTGAGAAACAAAATGCAAGAGTGAAATAATATGAAAATTTTAAAACACAACCAAAAAAGAAGCCCAACACAAAAAGTTTACAAAAAAACCATTAATCTGAATATAATAAAAGTTCCCTCACTTAACATTTGAACAATTGAGAAAAAGCTTAAACTTTTTTTCAGCATTTTGTATATTGAAGCGCCTTCTGAAAGGCTGCTTAAGTCCACTTAAAAGCCACTCACTCATGTTGGCTAACAATGGTGCTGTTGCTGCTGCTACCCATATCAATTACTTTGACTCATTCTTTACATTTTTTATTTTCACCTGATCCAAAAATGAAATAAAAAAATATTGACAAACGCAGCCAATTCTGTGCGACTGCCTTCTACAATAAGCATCCAAATAATGCAATTATTAACCAAAGAGTCTCAACCATAAAATGCTACATTTAGTGTTGAAGCCAGCAAATGTCTGCTATCTGAGTTTGCTTATCTTATAACTGCAACTGCAACACATGTTCTTGCGCCCAAAACTCAACTTAACAAAAGATAAACTGTCCTCTCGGCTCGGTATTTTTTTGCTCTTTTCGAATGCGGAAAAAAAAGGTTCAGGCTCAGACGATACAAAATCAGAACCCAATTTAAAGAAAAGCATATCTGAGAAAAATCAAAAAAAAAAAAATAAAATGAACTGTCACCCGAAATAAAATAAAATAAATGCCCGCACAAGAGCGCACAGCACAGAAACGGTGACTATCTTCTGTAGAAAATATTTTGTTTGATTTGGATATTTCTGTTTGTTTTTTACGTTTTACATTTTTTTATATTGAAGCAGTCGATATTTTCTAAGATCCTTGTCATCATCATTATCAGTTTTATGAATACTTTTTCTTTTGCTTACTGCAATAACATTTTGTCTGAGATTTGTTTAATTTCGTGTTTTCTGTTATAATAAAAATTAAAACGATAGAGTTAAGCTACGAACTTGTTGCTGTCTAAGCAAAAGACTTAAGAGATAAACTTGCCGTTGATGTTTTTGTTCTAGCAAGACATAAAATGTAAGCTAATAGAATTTACAATAACAGTGAGAACTATACATGCTGCGCATAGTTTCAAACAAATATATGTTATATAAATATTATTGATTTTTTATGCAAAACTTAATGAAATTTATTGTGCTAAATGCAGGGTGCAGTAATTTCTATTTTACATTTATGTGCATAGTGCTTTAAGGAGTTGGAAAAATAGCCAACAGATACAACAACTAAAAATTTTTGTTAAAAAAATTTTGTTCTGTATCAAGAGGAGCGTTTTCGGTTGAGAGGAGTTATCAGAAGAATGTTTTGGAATTTAATTTTTCACAGGCTGCCTGACGGAGAACCAATGCTCAGACTAAGGCTAGAAAAATATTAAGTATATTGAAGTTATAAAGTCCTTACACAACACTAATATCTAAAAGCAGACATCAATTCCAGCTAAGTACTGCCAAAACATGGTGATGGGGTTGGCACCAGTAGCATACCTATGGTGATGCCGAGGGTGTGGTCGCACCGGACGCTAGGATTGAGGGGGCGGCAAAATGGTTGTGAAATATATCTCAATTTGCTAGGGTTTTTGAAAGTCAAAAATGAAGACCTTTTTTCAGTAAACGAAATTAAATCGACGTAGTAAATTTGAATGTGTAGGTGGAAATATTTACAGTATTAGTAGGCAAAAATTCAGGACCTTTTTTTTGATTGTCAAAAAATTTTTTTTGGTACTTAGGAGGTGGCATTCGAAGTGTTCGCCCCATGCGCCAAATATGCACGGTACGCCTCTGCTTGGCACCGCTCAAATTTCGTTATGAAATTTTGAATGGCAGATAAACAGATATAAGGTATCTTATGACTAAAAGTGAGTTTTCTCAGCATTTTTCGACTTTTGAACCTTTTCAACTTTTTTCGGGTTTTTCAAGCTATTAAAATATTTTTCAAAACATCTTTCAAGCTTTTTTTCAATATTTTTTTGACTTATTCAACCTCTTTCAACTTTATGGCATATGTTTTCGACTTTTTCAGCGGTTTTCAATTGTTTGAACATTTTTTAACCTCTTTATACATTTGCCTATTTGTTGGACAATTTCAACATTTTCAACCCCTTTAAACATTTTTTAAAATTTTCCGACTTTTTTAAAAAATTTTCTACTCTACTCAAAGTTTCCGAACATTAGCTCTCTGATACTTATTTTCTTATTAAATGCCTCATTCGATTGGATGCTTCGTGACTACAGTGGAATATGCCATGTGGATGATTTGCATTAACAAGGATTACCAGAAAATCTCTGGATGATAGAAATTATATCCTTTAAGTATTAAAACAATACATTTTATAAAACTATGGAAAAATACGCAGCTTGATCAAAATTCTCCAAAGAAAGAAATTGACTTTAAATTTGTAAATTTTGAATTGCAAATTCCCACCAATTCCTACTACTTATGGTACAAGCAACCTTGCAATCAACTCCAAAACTCTGCGTCTAAAATTACAACGTCCGACATACATATACGCTACAGCAGGTGTCTTTTGTTCTGAACAGAGCTACCGCTAACAAAATAGGGGGAATAGCAGCAGAAGTAGCAACAACAGCAATATACAAAAGTAATTAACAACAACATAGTAGCAAACAATTTATGTATTTGTTGTACGCAAAATGTGAATTCAAAGACGCTGCGACGTCATCACCGACGAGGGATGGTGGCGAGCGGAGTAGATGATGCAAATTGAAGTAGTGGCGCAGATTCCAACACAGCAAGGGAAACGAAATTATGGAAAAATGTGTTGTCATTGCGAATTTTTTCGCACGGGACAGCAACAAAAGCAGCAGTGAAGCAAACAATGCACGTACTTAACTGCAAGGTATACGGCGAGGGGGCTGTGGGGAGTGTACAAAATGAAATTGAGGAAATGCTCATGTTTAAGTAGGGAATTTTTACTGATTTTAATTAGTAAACAACATATTTTCTATGAAGTGCTGTATAAGAGTGCGGCATATGAAGTGCAACGAGAAGTGATTTCTTAGTGTTGCATACGTGAGACTTTTTCTAAATTGGCAGGTAAGGTAAAAAACTGAAACAGAAATTCTGACAAGTGTAAGTATAGGCAGATATTGAAGACTGCTATTGTTCAAACTTATGCAAATAATTTTCAAAAAAAGAGTATCTGCACTGAGTCAAAACGTTTTAAGTTTGTTGGACCTAAAGAATATGAAATCAAAAGTTTATTTTTATAAAAAAGATCGGATTATCTGAAAAGTCCTAAGTCCAGAATGCTTCTGTCATGAGTTTATTGGTTCCAAAAAGAAAACACGCAAGCTAAGAATGTTGCGGACGAGTGGTAGCATTTAAATGTGTAAATTATTTACTCATTGTGTAACGAATTGATCACAAAATAATGTGAGCTGGGTCATAGTATAATCCTTGTTCAAAATTTAAATTAAGAAAAAATACTCTACCTCTATCTTCCCAAATCGGAGTCTTTCACAGTCCAAGTCAATCTCTAAGAAAGTCAGTTGAAGTCAATTAATTAATATCGTCGTCAATCGTATTTGAAGTCATTCGCAGCCATAATTGAAATCAACTTTAGTTAAAATCAGCTAGATGCGAGCTGAATCACTCGCGAAGTTTGTCACAGTCAGTTGCAGTCACATTTGAAGTCAATTTCAGTTCATGTCATTCGAAGTTATTCAAAGTCTAAGGCAGTCACAGTTTAAGTCACTTCCAGTCAAAATCATTTGAAGTTAAAATCAATTACAGTTACAGTGCCTAAAAAAATAATATGGCCAAAGTCATTTACTTACAGTGATGCAGACATGTAAAATTGTCAAGCCAAAGTATGGTAAGAAGTTTCACGTTATTTCACATTATAGAGATTGCATTTTCAAATAAGAAAACTTTCAACTATTGTCCTAACTTTCAGCTTAATCCATAATAAAACTAAGATTTTATAAAAAATATTAATATACTAAATAAAAATTATGCATAAGACTAAAACTAAAAGTAAAATTCAATGAAAACACAAATCACACACATTAAAATCAACATTAAATAATTGAAATCGATAATAAGATCTGATAAAACATAAACAAAAAAGAAAAATCAAAATCAAAATTCACCCACACCATTTAATTTTACATTGAAAATTAATGTCAAATTTTGTCTTGCTTACCAGCACTGGTCCTTGGTTTCGTCCTTTGTGGTTTCACGTCTCCGACGCTCTGATTGGGACCACTACTTGCTCCAGTCATACCACCAATACCATGCCCATGCCCATGCCCGTGCCCGTGCCCATGACCATGGTGTCCATGATGCCCACTAGCAGCCATACTATGCCGCACTGCTGCCGAAGCAGCAACAGCGGCGGAGGAACTTTGAAACATACCACTAGCAGCAGCAGCCGCTGCAGCTGCCTGATGATGTGCCGCTGCTGCATGATGATGCGCATATGATGCATATGAACCATCATATCCGACACCACCAGCACTACCGCCGCCGCCACCACCACCAGCGCTTCCGCCTCCAGTGTTGCCGGCAACACCAGAGATGCCCATACTGGCGCTTAAATTGCCCAACGAGCTAGCGTAGTGACTTTGCGCCGTGCCATCAAATAAGCCGGAACCGTTAAGTGCGGCGGAATTGGCAATGCTGGCATTATGTGCTGCGGACGCGAGACCATTGTGATTACTATTGTTGTTATTATTGTTTGTTGCATTATTGTTGTTGTTATTATTTGTTGAGCTATTATTATTATTATTGTTGTTGTTATTGTTGCTATTGTTATTATTAGTACCTTCACGTTGCTTAGGCGCCGACTGTTGACCATTGTGTGAGCTGTTGCCATTTGGTATTGTTGGTTTGATATCCAGCGCACAACTCGCATCTGATATTGAGGTAGTGCCGGTAGCTTGTGCCTGATGCATAAAGGCGTTGACAACAGCCTGAAATTATAAAAAATTGTTAGAAATTTACAGCTACTTTTCGGACACTTAGGTCAAAGAATATTACGAACAAACGTCCTAATACATACAAACATATGCATGTATATTGAAAAATTGCTTAATTGGAAGAAATATTCAACAATTTAAAAAAATGTCACCCAAATAAGTTTTATGTGAATCGGATATCAGATTTTATGCAATTTTTCATAGGAAAATGTGATATTCCGTCGATAATTATCCAAAAAGTCGATAAAAGTCAAAAAATGTCGAAATGTATCGTTTGATACTGAAACATAAAAAAAGAAAAAACAAACGTTGAATTTGGAGAAGTGTTCAAAATATCGATTAAAATTGAGAGGTATCGCAATTTCTTAAAGTATATTGAATAAAATTTCATATAATTTCGTCGACATACGTCAAGGTGTATCAAAAAGCATCAATAAAGGCAAGGTTTGTTAAGAAAAGTAAAATAGCATCCAAAAGTACCGAATTGTGGGAGTGCATTGAAAAATTCTGTGAACTTGTATCAATCAATTGAAGAAAATCGATGGTATCGATCAAAACGAATAAGCACTAAATAGCATTGAATCAGACGGAAAACATCTTAAGGTAATCGAAGACTCGCTACTGTATCGAAAGATTTCAGGAATACTAAAAAATGGTAAATAGCATCGAAACGTGCCAGCAAAAGAATCAGAATGTATCGAAAAAGACAAGTTAATTCGTAAAATATTTAATTGTATTCAAAAATTAGTGTATTTTGTATTGTTTAGTATGGAATAGTCGTTAAAAGTCAAAAACTGTCAAATTCAGGTCGGTACTGGAGTCCCATAGTGCTTAATAGCATTAAAAGATTGATGAATGCCATATGGCATTGAAAACTCGATAAAAGTTGAAGTTCGAATTGAAAAAAGTCAAATAACCTCGGAAAGTATCAGAAGGATCGAAGTAGTCGAAAGACTTTACAGTATCGTAGGTAGGAATGCTTGTTTTTTAACGAAGTGTCGAAACTTTTATGGGTTCAATGATATAATAAAGTGTGAAAAAGTCGATAAAAGTCCTTAGTTTCAAATAAAAAGTAAAGTCGATTAGAGTCTAAAAGTATCTAAAAGCCTCAAAAATTCAACGGAAGTAGAAAAATTCCTAAAAAGTTGAGACAGCTCATAAAAGTCTTAATACTGAAAAAATCGAGAGGTGTCAATTATTGCCGATAATATCATACATCGACATGAGCCGAAAAATGTCAATCAAAAAGTATCGAAGCCAGTTAAATTTGTGCAAATTTCATCTTACCTGATATTCCGATGGACCTGTTTGTACTGAATCAGGTGTTGAATCCTTTGGCGGTGTTGGTGGGAACGGAAACGAATGTTGACCCGCCGTCGTCTGATGATTTTGCCCAAGCTGACTGACCTTATGATCCATCTGCGGATCCTGTGGGCAAGCGAACGGACTGGCCCACGGACTGGCTGGCGCAAATGATTTATGTTCGCTGGTAAGCCATGAACTCAGAGGCGGATGAAAGTGAGGCCGACATACTTGCGGTGATGTATGTGACGATGGCATACGGGAAGCTGGATATGCAATAAACAGAAATAAAAGATTGATTTTTAAAGCTGCAGCAAAAAATTTGGCAAAATTTCACAATTTAATAAATTGAAATATGGATAATCATCAAAACATATTAAATCAATTATGGGAAATACATATTTATAAGAACACTTTGTTTAAGTTTAGCACACATGGCCACGGTATTAAAATAATAAAATACAAAAAAAAGATAATAAAAAATTTGACGCAAACCTTACACCAGAAGCGATAAAGTTTTATAATAAATGACGTTTTAAGAATTTATTTCAGTTACTTAATTTTTGTTGTGTTCGCACAGTTGAAAAAGGACTAAAAAATGAACGCGAAATATAAAAAATAATGCAGCAAGTGTTATAATTTATAGCAACCGACAGAACGCACTACTCCATACAACTCTGAAGTAAGAACCTTGCGAACACAAAAACAGATCGCGCTTGCGATTGATCGCACCACACAACAAAATTTTGCCTAAAGCTTCTGTATAAATGTCCACCCTATCGACGCCGCACCTCACTCGCAATTCAAAAAATAAATAAAAAACAACAAAAAAACTTTGCATATGTAGGTACGTCGTCGTTGCCTTGACGCTCCACATCTGTTTGCATCGTTTCGCTGCTGTTCAGACCGTTGCTTCTCTGTGTGTCGATCGTCGAACGGGTGATCAGTTGACCGCTCGATCGCTTGCCGCTAAATGTGGATTGTCATAAATTGTTTAATTTGTATCATAAACAATCGCGTTAAACTTCATCCTTAAGCTATAGAGATCGATCATGATCGTAGCGATCGTGTTGGGCTTTTTTCAGATTTTTACTATTGTTCGGTGTGGTGTCCAGGAGTTCTGAAACAAAGTGTAAGCTAATGTTGTGCACTATGTAATTTAGCGGACACCAAGTGAGATTTATGTGTCTTTGTGGAAAGAGTTTACCCAAAAATAAGAAAATCACATGATCATACAATACAGTATAGATCAGCTGCTGCTGCTGCTGTTGATCTCGATCTTGATGCTGCTGCTGTACAGATGGGTGCAGTTATTATCGTTATTATGATTTTGTTTTTTCATTTTGGTGACCGCAGGCCTATTTTTGGTTGGCTCTGTTACAATACAGTATTTGGTGAACCATAGTTGACAGAATGTTAAGTGTACGAATATAAAGCGCTGGGTGATCTCTTGGGGTTAGTAGTGGGCTAAGATCAAATACTCTAATATTTTACATTATAAAAGTTTATAAAACGATACGTCGAAAAACCGATATTTTAATATATCGATAATTTGCTGAAATGAATGAATCTTTTGGAATTATTTTTTGATAAATTACTCCTGAAGTGATTGTGAGTTTCCAAGAAAATGCTGCTAAAATTGTTCTTATTAAGACTTTTTAAAATGAAATTTTCAGTTTGCTAAAAGACTCACGTTTATGAAAAAATTTTAGATAGAAAAATGTTACTGAAAACTTTGTTATAAGTCTCACTTTTAAGGCAATTTTGCATGAATGTGTTAAGGAAATGAAAAATCAAATAAATAATGAAATGTTAAAATTATTTTAACAAAAATGTCAAATGATATGAATATTCGAAAACTTTTTAGTTTTCTGTATTCTAACCGAAATTCAAAAAACGAAAAATAAACATTTTGGGACTTTTATTGGTATGAACGAGGAGGAACACACCTCATATCCCGAAACAAATTTATTGTGGCCGTGTAATGATTAAAAAAAAAACATTTAAATAATCGTAAAGAAAATGGGTGTGAGAAAGTGATTTCGCCTTTGACCTTGAAACCAATTATCAACTGTACTGTTTTATAAAGACACCTATAATTTTAGTGCAGATTTGTATTTTTTCAAAGGATGCAAACTCAATAACAATTCATAGTATCAGATGTAAAAGTGAACTGGCCTGTGCTAATCGTACCTCACCAGCAATCGCAATGTTTGTCTCAAAAACGTATTAGTGAAAACAATCAGTGAGGAGCTAAGTTCATTATGGATACAAAATGGCAAATTTAGTTTGAGGTATCTGTACAGCAAAGGCTTTGTAAAATGTCTTTCGTAACCCAAAAAGAATTAGAAAATTTTCAAGTATTTGGATTGATTCCAGCAATCACTCTCAGAAAGTTTAACTACTAAGGAAGGCGAGTATATTCCAAGCCGTAATGAAAACTTATTTTAAATTAAAACCCCCATTCGTAGGCACAAAAATTCACCCAATTCTTAAAACATCCCTATTATATGTACTACAATAATTAACATTTGATTGTAGGTCAACTACAAATAACAGCGTTGCACTCTTTACTTATATATCCGAAAAATAGAACTTCTAAACTAAAGAAAAATTCCTAAACAGCAAAAACAACAGCAACACAATGCCACTGAACTTTTTCCGCGTACTGCCTTCTGCCTCCAATCAAATTGTTGCAATAGTTACGTTAGAGATGTTGCATAGATTACGATGGCTGCCAAAAGCAGCATATTATTATTTATTGGAAGGCAATGTTATGTGTCCCTCATCAAACTACCACAGCAGCAGCAGCAGCAGCAAACAATCACTACGATCACAGTGATTACACCGATTACTGGTGTATTCATATTGCAAGCAAATCTCGGCCAAGTAATGCGCGCAAGATGTAATCTTTTGTGTCGCCCAACTGTGATGGATTCTGTTAGCGCATTCGCATAAACCACTACACGGGGAAAGACGGAGACGGAGAATACCACAAACTTAAAGAAGCAAAACAAAATATCGACATCAAAAGATGATCTACGAAAGCAACACCAATACAGTCATTGGACTAGAAGGTGCCAGGTTTAAGTCATTGATCACTAAAATTACATTGCGTTGAGCTGATCTTAGCTTCCTTCATTCGAAGAGTGCATTTTCCAACACTGAATCAGTCAGCCAGGCAGCAGTGCGCGCATTCGATCATTCGTTTGTTTGTTCGCGTACATTAGTTGCTTAGCACGATCGTCCGGCTGCTGGCTGCCTGCCTGCCTGATCGTCATCGTCATCGTCGTCTTCGATCGTATCGTACGATAATTCCCATTTGATTATCCTAATAACAGTTTTTTAGCCAATATTATATGTACGTGTGTCTGATTATAGATATTATGTGAAGCAACAACAACATATTACTTTTTTTCTGCCTTATTTTTGTACTGTTTATTGCTTTCGACTGCTTGCTGATCTTGGGTAGTAGAGTAGCTGCAGGACTTGTTGCAACGAATTGTATCGCATTATTATTGAAATAATGCGCTGTATATTGGCAAACGGTACTTGCGAGAGCGTCCCGCTTACTCATTGACAGGCGTAGTATGTACTGTCCGGTTTAAGTTCTTGTGTACCGTGCCTAGGCTTGTGCGCTTTCTTGACCACGAACAACGATTATGTCCCAGTATAAATTCAGTACAATTTTAGCAAGAATAATTTTATTTTGTTCAACAGTGTTGTGATATACGCGCGTACACGAAATTATTGTTTCCTCAATTTTTTCTACATGAAATTGTATGCTTTATTTCCAGAGCAATTTCACACTTTGGCACTGGCATTTGCCATTGAAATGCAATATGACAATTGCAGTTATTTCGTCATTATTACCATCACCATCACTGGTGATACTTGCGAAACATATGATTCACTTGAGTTCCAGCTGAAATGAAAGCGATCTCAGCACCGTAAAAAAGCGTTATTAATAAGCTGGCTATAGTCTATAATTTACAGCGTCAAAATAAGTGAGTGTTGAAATTATGCGAACATCAAAATTATAGGTTGATTTTAGGGTAGCGTAAAAATAAAAATAACAGTCAGCCAAATAAGAGTCATAAAGGTACAATTGATGCAAATGTGTTGAGGTCTGAAATAAATGAAACTGAAACCGAAATGAAATGAAAATACCACGTTCACCGCAACTTGCAAGATGGGCATGTATTGGAAGCTTCATTTGGTAGAAGGGAAGTAGTTGCAGAGTTGTTTTTTTTATCTGTTTTTAGACATAAATGAGGTGCAAGGTGTCAATTTAGTTCATGTAGAAGTTTTCGCATACGCATTCAGTTTGAAAGATTTTGTTTCATAACTGAAAAATGCAGTCGATGTGCACAAACTTTATTTGTTGCTTGATTACCGTGAAAATTTAATTTTATCAACTTGAGCTGTGTGGGCTACAGTATCATCTTGATGGAAAAAGCTTTCTTGTTTCTATAAACCGGGCCGGGCCGGGATAAAAGAAAATAAATTCCTTTCACATTCTGCTGCCAACAATTCCTTGGCCGATTTCTGAACACAAACTCTCTTCGGAGCCGAAGATCCGGGTGAGCACCAATCCTAAGCTTCTTGTTTTGATTCAAAATCATGGTGATAAGACCAAGTCTCATCCCCAATGATGAAACGATGCATGTGCTGATTGAAATGCCAAGAGCTTCTATTAAATCTCTCTCTGTCAATCGTCGATCTTCCAAAACCATATCCTGTATTTTTGTGTTCAGGTGTTGATGCTGTTTTTGGACGTCCTTCCCGTGGATTGTCTTCATGACAAACCAGTCCTCGTTCAAATGATTGGTTCAGTTCTTATGAAAGATGAAATATTACAATAGCATTGAAGACTTAGTTCTTCTACTTATTAACGAATAGATGGTGCCTTCAGAAATCTGTCGTTATCGAAAAGATTAAGCTAATTTTACAGCTTTCAATCAATATACCGCTAGTGACAAATCAGTTGCTATAGTCTAATGAATAATCAAATATCTAATAGGTTTTTTCTTATTCTTATTACCATATTCTCCAATCAAATCAAATGTCTTCATCAATCGCTCAACGGCGCTCATTAGAGCCATTAATAATGCGTTACCGCAGTTCAACGCTTTTGACATGCCATGCCATCATATGCACATACAGTCGTCTCACTGACTGACATTTGTTTGACTTCTCTCACCTGTCATTCAAACATAACGCTTGTCTAACGCTCAACATTCAAATGGTTTTTCTTAACCTATGCGTTGTCGTTTTGGTCGTTGTTCATCTCTTTCCAGCGCCGCGCGATCTACAATTAATTATGTCATTCACGTTTTGGCCGAAAGCCAGTCACTCAGAAAAGAGCCAGTTAGTTAGCTTAGTCAGTCAGTCAGTCAGCTTGTGAGGTGGTTAAGTCAGCACTCGACTACTCGTAGCTTTGCAATTAAAAGGCGCTTTTTTTATTGGAACGACCAAGTGATCGTGCTACCTGCTTACTTATTTACTTACTTACTTTACTTACTGTATGACAACGAGTAACTCTAAATTCCTAACTTGGCTAAAGTACATCGCGTTCAAACAACAACAACAACAACAAACATTGGCAACAATGACATTGTCAAGCACTGTAACGTCTGTCGCTATAAGCTGTCAAACGCTTACCGCTGCAGCGGCACTGTAAGTCCAGTTCACTTAAGTTTTACTCAGTTTCAAATCAATTCTCAGCTGTTTTTCAATGCGCCATTGCGGCTTAATTGCTTTGATCTGTCATTTAAGAAATGCTCGCTTGCTTGGGTATTTTCTGTGATTTTTTTATTATTTTTGATTTGAAGCTGCCAGATGGTATCATCTATTCTTATTGATAAGGCATTTTTCGCCGAAATCATGTGATTTTTTGAAGTCAATTCCCACTACTATGAAACATGCTCCAAGGCTGAAAACATTACTTTGAACTGAGAAACTTTTTTATTTTTTTAATATCCAAAAACCTGCGGAGTCCGGTATATCCCAAGGCACTGCACAGAATCAAATTCTTTTGACTTTGCGAAGAAAATTGTCTTATATTTGAGCAATGATCTCTCATTTTATTTAAAATTATAATCTGATTTTTCTGAAACAATCTGGCAACAACACTCTTACATAAAAACTTTTTTTTTTCAACAATTGTTATTGTTGTTTTGGTTGTGAAACAGCAATAAAAATAATGATAAAAAAGAACGTATCGCTTGTTTTCAAGTGTAGCTTTGCTGCTTCTGCTTCTAAAACGTCTTTGTCCGTCCCGCCTGGATTTCAATCCATATGTCCGTCTGTCCAGCACGAGTTTTGCATACCGACAATTGTTGGCTTTTGTTGATGTTGTTATTGTAGTTATTTAAGCCTGGCATTGTCGCTATTTGACTTTATTGTTTTTGGTTGATCTATTTTGTCACATTTGTTGTTGTTTTTCTCTTTTTTTTAAATGGAATTGTTTCGAATAACCTTTTTAATTGCCGTATTTTTTTCTCATTTTACTTGATTTATTGATGTCCAACAACTCTCTGGATTGAGGTTTCTTTTGGAGACCTTGACACCAGCAGTACGTGCTATAATGTTAAGTTTAAGAGGTTAATAAGAGGGCTGGAACAAAACTTCTTTAGCTATTACGCTCATTTTGTACGTTGTTCGTTCTGATTTTCAATAAGGTGGTCTGGTCCTGCCAGAATTTTTGATATGCCAGTTAAACAATGGTTTGGAGCATTTTTTTCGAAAAGCACCAAAACCGTACTTAAAATTAAACAAAAATCAAATCGTCTAAGTCCTGCACTAATTTATCCTCATCTGTCACTCTGACTATTCCACCAAAATGCTGGCATTTCTCCAGAATTTCCTGATCCGTTCTATGGCTAGTGCCTTTTCATAATTTTAGTTCGGTTGAAGAATAATAGGTAGCCAGATGGAAGTCGTGATTAGTGATAACGCCAGAATATCAACATGAGACTCAAGCAAAGAATCACAACCTTGTATTCGTCATGGCATAAAGCAATAATGCTAGGACATTTGATTTAAATACTCGTAGCTTGGTGTGTGTGTGAGAAGCTCAGTGGTAAACGTATCCGTTAATTTCATTGCTACCCTTCCCTTCGCCTTACACAACTGGCGAGAGTATCGAAAGACTTTCTTTTCTCAATTATAGAATTTGAATAGGACGCAACGTAATGGCGGTGAGATACAGGCCCGACGACAGGTGGTAACGGTACGATTACTTCCGGGCCCGCAGCTCTTCGAAGGGGCTCGTACATTTTGAGAAGAACTTTGAATTTTTTTAAAAACTTATTCTCGTAGAAAACAGTTGCAATGAAAATATTTTCATTTTTATGGAGATTCACAAAGATTGAAGAAGAGAACATCATGAACGCTGCAGTCAGTTTTGTGAAGAATTATGCTCAAGACGTAGCTCAAAATTTATCGACTAAAATCATTCTTCTGAAGCACATATACATATGTACATATTTCACGTTATTTTATTATTCTAGCAAGGATAAAGAACTTTCATAAGGTTATCAGGATAAGCAACTCTTTGTTTGGAATCGGAATTGGCGAAGAAATTTGATTTGACTGAGGTCGTCAATGTTTCTGCAAGAAAAGAATGTATTGTTGATTGATAAAGTAAAATTGCTTAGGAATGAAAATACGATTAAGATTTCTTAAAACGTTTTAATTGTTGGGAGAGGCTTTGAAGGTCTGATCAAAGCCTCTATAAGGTCGAGGCTGTTGGGCCTCAATAGATGGTGTTCAATTTAGATATTATATTGAAATGTGCAAAGAAGTTCTGGCTTTATCTTTAATTGTGAGAATGCTTTTCTCGTACATATTAATATACGGGGAAGTCATTTCTGTTTATGTAACTTCAGTTGCCTGGTTACTGAGCTTTGGCTGGAACATCGTACGATTCGTATGACAGACGAGCAATATAATCAGTGTAGATATTTCAGGTGTCCCTAGATAATCTGTTGGCTGCCTATCTTAAATTATATAAAATTAGTTACTATTTAATAGAGTAAATAAGTGCTTGAAGTAAACACAATTTTTTAATAAACATTTTCCCAAATTAAATGCATTTCAATTCAATTAGTTAAATGTGATTCAGCAAAGTTATCACAAAAAGCAGATGCTAAAGCAACAACAGCTACTCTCTGCATCTTATCTGTTAGATTCGAGTGCAAAGCTGCAGACGGACGTTTTTTGTATGAGAAATGTAACGAAAATTCACTTATCAATACAGTAAAATCAAAATCATTTAAATGAAAAATGAAAGAGACAGAAAACACACAAGAGAATGGGACAAACAGCAAAAGAGGATGTTATTCAAAGGCAAAAAATCACTGTACGAATACTCGTAAAATACAATAAAAGAAAGGAAACCAAAAGCGAGAAAATCTTGATAAAAATTTGTGACTGTTACAAATGCAAGCAAGCAGAGACACCTAATGCACGAGTGAGAGCGAGAGCGAGAGAGAATGAGTGAAGGGGAAAAAGAGATGGGAAGAACATAAAGTAAGCAACCGGGTACTTATGCATATGAATACGGAAAATGCTTTTCAGCAAATTACATTCGCACTTCAGAGTAGCGCATCAGCAAAGAGTCGACAGTTGTATTCTTCTTCTAAAGATAGGGGGTCCACACATAAGGGAGTGAGTTTCAAAGGGTAGTTAAAAGAATGGGATAAAATGAAGTGAAAAAAAAATTCCCACCAGTTTTTTTCAATTTACGCTTTTATCAGCAAAAATAAATCAATTCCACAAGCGGATTAAAATGACTTAATTTACTGGCACACAGCAGCGGTAGCGTGTAGGATTTAAAAAGCGGATGGTACAAAAAGATGAATAAGAGAGTGTCAACAAGGAAGATCGATATCGGTTAGCAGTGAAGCAAAGAATGAATGTTGCCTGACAAGCAGCTTGTTAGAAAATTCAATAATTGCTACTGCAAGGCGTGAAGTTGAGGAGAATGAGTAGAATGACACATGGAACCACGCGGCAAATACCAAATATATAACGTAGGGCATTAACTTCTTACGAGTATATAGAGTAGTAGTAGTAGCACCTGAAGGACGTCTGCTGGCAACCATACAATGATATGTATAAAGGTATATAACTCAATTTCGTCTACACTTCTTGGCTCACCTGCTTCCTGCAATGTTAATGCAAACATCTTCAAAAGTGTAAAGACAATCGACCATTCATCCATCATACTTTGGTCTTCCCCAACAAGATGTAATGCATATGAGGCAAAAACAAAAAAAAAAAAAACTGATACTTTTGAGAGAAAAGTAAAGGTGCAAAAAATTTTAGTCGCAGCCAAAATCGTCGAACCCTCAGTCAACAACTAGGGGTTGTTGGCCAGCCGTCTGCGTAGCATGGAGCAGTGCAGCGACAAAAGTCCTTGCTGCCGCTGCTGTTTAATTTATAACCTGTCGTGGCGTCACTAATCGCCAAGTCAAATGAGTTAACTTTTCACCTGCTCGTTTCCTCCATGCACACTAAAGTTGTAGGTGATCTTGTAATAAAGACAAGGGGTCAAGCAGCCACCAACTCTCTGTTAAGATTAGGGTGCATTTAATAAGAGAAAGGAAGAAAAACTGAAAAATTACAACAAAAAAATACGCATTATATTTGAGCGCGTGCCAAGTTCCTGTTTCATGTTTTGTGCATTTCTTGTATATTTTGGTTACTGCGTTGGCCTAATCCCCATTAGGCTTATTGCGGCAAACACGCTGAATGCACCTGCTCCAAATTTAATACACGTACAGCAACAAGAGCAGCAAAAAAGAGGCACTTTAATCAATACGCGTTGCGTTTTTGTTTGGAATACATATATAGAATAGGGTGGACATTCTAATTTCAATTTTGTTTGTTTGCAATTATTTGTTATTATTACGTCGAAAGCGTAATCGTTAAAAAATTTAAAATTTCTCAAAAATATTGTGCCGTAATAAGAACGAAAAATTTAAAAAAGGAAAAAATCGGGAAACCAATTTTAAAAATTGTCGAATTTCATACAAACTTAAGTTTGAAAGAATTAAAAAAGTCGAAGAAGAATGGAAAATGTTAAAAAAAAGTTGAAATTGGTTGAAGGAGTTGAAAATTTGAACAGGATTGAATAGCTGAAAAAGGTTGAAAAAGCTGAAAAAGAATAAAAAAAATCGTCTTAAATGAAATAACAGCACTAGCAACAAAAAAATCCAAAGGCAACTACATATAACTCCAGGACTACATTTTTTTGATATAACAATTTAACAATCAGAGAGACTTATTTTTGAAACATAATCTTTCAGCAAAGTTCCACCCAAATCTACGTAGTATATACCTGCATCCTTGTATGTGTTACGCAGTGTACATACATTTTTTTTTTGGCGCGCCAGCATGCTAAGTGGTAATAAACTATAACGGATTCTTTAGACATGCACAGAGTGCGCGCTGACTCACCCGCTGCTGGGGAGGGAAGCTAGGTAGGTCAGTTGAGCCACCTTGACTTGGTTATGTTTGTTTTAATTATTTCTTTTATGTTTTTTTATTTGCGATTTTATTAAAAATTTAACTTTTTCTTTTTTCGAATTCAAGAGTTTGCGTGTTGTGCTGTCAGCCACCGCTGTTGACTTGCAAATTTTGTTGACTTTTGCTTTGTAGTTCTTCGTGCTATCGTCAAGTGCAACATGATAACAAGTCATAAACTTTAGCTCACTTGCACGCCTGCGCATTTTAATGTAAAATATTTTTATATTCGGTCTCTCCGGTGCTTTTTATTGTAAATAGGCGAATGTAACGTGCACTAAAATTCGCAACAGTTTTTGAATCATTGCTTCGCGTATTTATTGTTGCAGTTGTTTTTTTATAATTCTTATCGTTGATCCCACTTGTTTTATTTGCTTATGAAAATGTGAAAAATTAGCAATTCAACACTTTCTTCGGAATCGTGCATGCTGTCTGTTTCCATATGCGATAATGATGGTGCTGATGATGATAATGATGAGTTGTTGCTGATGATCTTGTAACATGCGAACTGGTTGCTGATGCTTCTGTACCTACTGCATTCATTGTATGTGCAAGAGGTCTCTGTAGCATTTAATACCTTATTATTGTTTCGAACAAATCTTATGATAAATATTCATATACTCTATGCCCTCTTTCATTTGTTTTTTTAATGCATTTCGCTTGCAAATTGAATTTTTTATTACATGGTAACATCTAATTATATGGCGCTTATGGAGTTGGTTATTCACAATAAAGTTAATGCGATGTAACAAGTATTTCCTTATGTAAATTATTTTTCAGTCTTAGGTACGGGCTTTTGACTAGGAATTGGAACAATTTATGCTTCTAAGCTTAAAGGAATTAATATACATAGCTAATCGAGTTATTGAAAAATGAATTTTAATATTATTGCTACCCAGGGCTGTCGACAGGGGAGGGACGGTAACGAGAGGACTCCCCCCGGGTCCGCAGTTCTTCGAAGGGGCCCGTTAATTCTTAAAATCACTATTCGCCTGGGGCGCAGTATAATCTTCCACCCCTTTCCATGCACCGAAATTGTTGAAGTTACCATAAACAAAATTAAAAAAACCTCATCGGATTTTACTTTCGCGCGTTGTAAGAAATTTCAATTCGTCTAGAGGCGACTGCCCTCTTCGCCTTGGTTTGCTTCAGTTTTTACTTGGTTTCTCTACAAATCCTTGGATTTGGGAAAACAAATCAGGTTGTGAAATTCTTTATTATTTCGGCTCAAAGGTTGCTGATGACTCCTTTTGACAATGGATGAAACTAGTATAACTTGCTTTTGGTTTTTTTGTTGTTGTTATTGTTTGGCTTTTGTTTTGTGTATTTATTTTTTTGCTGTTATCACTCACTCTACTGAACAGTAGGCTCAGTCAAATATTTATAAACTATCCTGGTATTTATTATTTGTATTCACAATTAGTTGCGGATTTGCTAGTAGACCAATAAGGTCTGGGTCTTAGCGGCTAGTTTTGTAGATGACAAATTTGTAAAAGTGTTGTTTTATTTTACACTGAAAAAACAAGATTGGTAAAATCAACGAATTGCAATTCTTTGAATCAAAGAAAAAATTTGCAAAATCAAAACCCTTTGTTCTTTGATTTTGCAAATTCAAATTACCTGATTTTACAACAAAACATTTTAGCGTAATCAGCAAAATGTTTCACTGATATTGCAAATAAAAAACTTCCATTGTCTGATCAGGGAAGCATCGGTTCAAATCCCGGCGAAAAAAAGTATTACAATTAAAATAAGAATGACTTGACAATAAGTACCAACAAATAAGAAAATAGAGGAAATAGAGAAAAAAAGAGAAATAGAGGAAAGTAAAAAATAAAAAAAAGAAAAATTTTTTTTTGCTAATTTATTCTAAGTTTCAACAAAAACTTTAGGAAAATTAACAAATGTTGTTTTGAAATCAACTAATTTATTTTAAGTTTCAACAAATCATCATCATCAAATTAGCGAAACTGATTCGCTGACTGAAAATCATACCCAACATTCGTTGAAATCGGACCCGGAATTGTTTGATTTGAGCGAATCTTTTTTTTCTGTATAGCTCATCATTTTAATGTGATATGTGAATGTGAATTGAAGAACATTTTTTTTTTTTAATTATTTCACCAAAACTTTTCCAAAGTTAAGGACTGTCCCAGAAAAAACTTTGTTTTTTAGTTATAAAAAAATACCCAGCTTTTTTTTTTGGTTTTTTTTATTTTTTTATTAATAATGGCTAGTGTTCAGAATATAAATATCTAAAAACTAATGAACAATTTTGTTTTTTCTATAAAAATTTCTTACTTTTTTTTAAGGCCCTTCATTAAATTTTGCACAGTTGTATCATCGACAGTACGGTACGATCTTTTCCACTTAAGTCTGAAGTCTTGAAAATTTTTTGCAGTCCTGCCACTCTTTCGAAGATCTCTTTTCATTAGAGCCCAATATCTTTCAATTGGGCGAAGCTCTGGGCAGTTAGGCGGATTTGCTATTTTTGGTACAAAATTGATCTTTTTACTTGCATACCATTCCATCGTAGCTTTAGAGTAATGAGAGGTTGCTAAATCTGGCCAGAATATCACGGTACCCTCATGTGCACGAATAAATGGTAGAAGATGTTTTTCGAGGCAATCGTCTATATAAACTTTGGAATTGATTGTGCCTTGCGTAACAAAGAAGCTGCTTCTGAGGCCACAGGTGCATATGGCCTGCCAAACCATATATTGCTTCGGAAATTTCGAAATTTTTTTTTCTTTGAAATTACTAGACACATTCTCCTTCTTCGGTGATGTATAATATTCGTGCCCAGGTAGCTGCTTAAAATCTGCTTTAACGTAAGTTTCGTCGTCCATAACACAGCAGTCCAATTTAGTCAGGTACCTTTCATACAATTTTCGGGCTCGCATCTGAGCAACCAACTGCTTTTCATCAGAACGGTCTGGTACTTTTTGAACTCTATATGTCTTGAGCTTACTTTTTTCCTTTATCCTTTGCACAGTAGATTTTGATGTACCTGCTCTATCCGCCATATCTCGCACTGAGGTGTTGGGATTCTGCTTAAAAAGGCGCTTCACCTTCGCCGCTACCTTTGGGTTAGAAAATTTTGGTTTTCTGCCTGAACCCTTTTTTCGTGAAACAGTTCTTTCTGATGCACCAACTATTTTTGCTATAGCTGAATATTTTAACCCTGGATTTTGCAGGTATCTGGACAAAATCAGTTCGCGGACTTTTTCTTGCTTGCTAGACATCTTTGTCGTTAGAAGTGCTATCTTCAAGTGTTATACATCATATTAAACGTCACTTTATATAGAACAAATATTGTGTCTTTTTAGACCTATAAGATTATCAGGTAGAGTATAATCATAAAAAATAAAAGTGCAAGTTTTTTCTGGGACAGTCCTTATTTGATATAACAGAATGACATAGTAAATTTGAATATAAATAAGTATTACTCTTGATGTGCGGTGGTGTATTTTGAATGAGGCACTGACTTTTGATCATTTGCTCGATCGCACATATTTTATTTTTTCAATAGACACTATACTCTCTAAGTCAATGTGGATTTCTTTCGAATCCCAGATAAAAGGCGAAAAGTAAAATTTTTTAACTTTAATTCAACAAGAATCGGCTTTCACGCTAAATCATAAGCGTTTATTGTTGAATTATACATAAAATCGTTGATTTTTTTCAGAGTGTAGAGCTCATAGCCATTTGTACGAGTATATAATGACATTCCTGCATGTGCTGCTTGCTATTGCTGCGACTGTTCCTTATTACTGTTGCTACTCATATACATACAATCGCCCTGGTTGCAGCAAATCGACAATTCTTTTATTTTTGTATTTTGCTTTTGTCGTTGTTGTTTGTACGCAACTCTACACATTTTCAGTATAGAAAACTACGAAAAAAAAGGAAACCACAACAACAACAACAACAACAACAATTGACTCGTACAAGGGGCACAACATACCAATCACATTTATCGTACATAGAAGAAAAATGGCGCATTTCAAATGAGTCTCTCCCATACAGTAGTGAGTGAGCCGCCTAAAGCATCTATACTGTTTGCAATGTTTCCCCTTACCTAAGCGCGATGCAAACCTTTTTCGTATTATTTAATTTATAGGGTAAATATACATAGCGGTACGTGAACAGATAAAGAATGTAGAGGATTTTGACGTATTAAAGCAGAATTTAATAAATGTTAACGATGACTTTACAAGTCAGTTAGCAAGGATCGATATTCATGTAATTTTACAATTCCATTAATTGCTTATTTTTCCAGCAGATGACATTTCATCATGACGTCACATGAAGTTGACAAAGGAAAATTAAATTATTATGAGATGTTTAGTGTTTTTTCATCCACCATGCCAACGATTTATAAAAGCTTTCATTATAAAATTGCATGCACATAAGAAATTATTTAAGTGTGAACGTTAAGTAACTTTACTCTATATTATCCTACATGTATGTAAATGCTTTGCAAATTTTGTTTGTTGTTTCACCTTATACTACAATGTGAAAAAAAACTCAACTAGCAAAATGCTGTAAAACGTAACAAGTTGCCTGCCTTAAGCTCTAAAGCAGCAGCAATTTTGCGTTGTTCACTGATCTCTGGCTTAAAAATGTACCAAGATCGACTTTGGTACGTACGTTCGGGGAAAATGCAACTTGGAAAAAGTAGGTTTTTCAAATGTTTTTTTTTTTCGTTCTTCTTATGCACTTTGTTTTTGTTTTTGTATGTAGTGATGTTGCTTGCATTTTTAGGCAAATAAAGTTGGTAAAGTTGTTGACATTTTGACACCCATACATGTGCACTATTTCCAAAAGGCAAACTAACTTTCGCTGTGTGTGAACATCTATTCTGTATATTCCTTTTTTTATATGCTTCATTTACACTTTTTTTTGTAACTTTTCGAACCCATTGTTTGTTGTTGCAGTTGTTTACTTGCCACTCTTTTTTTTTCTTCTTCGTTTGGTTTATGAGATATACATAGATAATAAACATAATAAGACATTTGCATCATCATTAACATCAGTAAGTTGTCGCGTTGTTTACAATTGTTACTGCTATGTAATGTTGAATTACATTGTGTTGTTAATATAATGGCAACACCTTTTTGTGGTGTGAGAAAGGAAGAAAAAAAATTATTGACAGCTGGAGGACCTTTTTGTGCTACATACATGCATTTAAGTTCAAAGAGTATAGACGTACATAGTAAAAGAAGATTTTTCCCTTAAAAATGACAAAAGAATTTAGGTTAGGTTAGGTTATTTCCGGGAGATGACATGTCATCATACCTTAGGCCACGGATGGGCCCGTTGTATACCCGATTTGTATGTAGTGATTCAACCTAATTGAACCATTCCGATATTTTTATAAATTTCACAATGGATTTGAGATCTTTTGATACTAGTTCATCTAAAGAGTCGAAGAAGTAGCTGCCGACAGTTTTAAAGCGTCTTTGCGCTAAAGAAGGGCATTCGCAGAGAAAGTGGAAAATAGTTTCTTCAACATCTGGATCTCTGCAGCCCTGCAAAGGTCTCCGATGTTGAGCAGACCGAGCTTGGCGGAGTGTTTGTCAATAAAATAATTTCCTGTTATGACACCAGTCAGGACTCTCAGATGAGTTCTGTCTAGTGAAGTTGCAATATAGGTTAGTTTAGCATCATAAAATGGCCAAATTGATCTTGATGTAATACACGTCGACAATTGAGACCATCTAGAATTTAGTAGCTTCGCGAAAACACTGCAAATTTATTTTCATTTTAACTGTGTTTATTGGTCGTTTTATATGGACTGATCAATAGTCCCACTGCTCATAAATGAGCCTTCCCTTGCCAGTTTGTCAGCATGATCATTGCCGACAAAATTACTGTGACCTGGGACCCAACACAGAATGACGTCACAGCAATTGCCTAGATCGCGAAGAGCTGTTTTACATTTCAAAACTAGTTTAGATTTAATTATGTTTGAGTTAATAGCTACAATTGCTGCTTGGCTATCAATGTATATCACCATTTTAACACCTGATTGTAGGGGTTTATTATTAAGTAAATGGCAAGTTTTCAAAATTGCAAAGACCTCAGCTTGAAAAACACTACACAAATTAGGTAGTCTATATGATTCGCCCAGGCGGAACGTTTCGGAGTGAACTCCAAAACAGATGGAGTAGATTTTTTTGTTTATCTTTTTGTTTCTAGAAAAGTTCAAAAGTTTTAGTATTCCGGCAAGAAAAAATTTATCCTTTGAACAAGTCTAGTTTTGCTTATGACTAGATTGTTGAAAGACATAAAGAAAAGATTAAATGAGATTGCTGGACTGTTAATAGGCTAATACATAATGCAGTGTTGATCGTGTTGATTCTCGCGATGCTGATGTTGGACCGAAATTGAGATTTCAGACTGATATATGTATGAAGAGCAAGTAGCACCAGTAAACTTACAGGTTCCTAAGGCTTTTGATCTATTTTTGGCCTTGGAAAAGGAAGGTGACAAATTATTTCCTGAATTGAGCTTAGCGGAGCATATAAGTGCTCCGAATAACTTATACTCCTAGTAGCAAACAGGGACGTTATCAAGAAAAAAGTTTAGCAAGATACTAAACCATAGCACAGAGAGAGCAAAAAAATGTATTTAATATGCGTGTTTATATTTTAGACATAAAAAATACTTGAAATATGCTGTCAATTTTTGATATTTTAAGGCAATTTACCAAGGCTAATGTCAGAAAAATATCATGCACCTTCAACGTATAATATAATGTATCACAGATAGCTTAATGAATAACGTGCAGGACTATGGATTTGAGACCCGCATACGAACTGTAGTAAAAATAAGTAATAATATTAAAATAAAATTAATCAATTACATATTCTTTCAAAGATTATTAAAAGACATATTTAAGTCTCTTTGTAAAGAATTCTACACTTGTCTGGGAACGGAATTGAAAGTTTTTGTAGGGTCTCTTTTAAAGGCCTTGGGAAGAGGTTTTACCAAGTTTCTTCAAAGGCAACATAGAGGGGAACATGTCTTTATACTTCACACGCCATATGACACCTATATTCTTTATTAATATAATAGGTGATCTTCCCAATTGTTTATAAAAGACCTGTTAAAGATGCTACAAAACCTTTTTTTGTTACTAGGGACATAGAGATAAACCGTGTTTTTTATTTTATTAGTCTTTTCAATGACGATAATATTCATGTCATTTCATTATTCTTTCCGCCTTGTTCGAATACATTTGATTATATTTCTACCGATTTCAAAACTTTTTTTGAGGGCGTATGGGACAAAGCATCCCTTAGAGAGTTCCGATACCATCCGGTGCTGAATGTTGATCAGAAGTATCGTATATACATATATTGATTACTTAAGTAAATAGTTAATCGGATTCGATGGCGTATTTTCTTAGTACTGTTTTATGCATCGTTATAGCCCTAACTAAAGTTTTATTTTAAAGTAAAAACATATTCTTTTTTCTTAGGAAAATCTTAACTTGGATTAAATAGAAACTCTGTCAAAACTACGTTCTTGTTGCCAACTGTGATTGACAAACGTCATTTTACAAGTGATGTTTTTTGTCGCGCACTTTTTGTGCCAATCAAAGTGAATATTCTTTCATACCACCACAATACACTACAAGATACCAACTAATTCTGACACATACAGCAGCAGCATCAGTAGTATGGATAAGGCACTGCGGTAGCTGAACACAGTGTAAGATCACACCAAATACATCATGTCTACTCGTATGTAAGTGTATGCCTTTTGAAGGTCTGTCTACTGAAGCAGTCGATGAACGCGCGCACGTTGTGTGCTTTATTATAAATGATCTGAACTATTTTCTGCTGATGTTGCTGCTGCTGTTGTAGCCAATATGCTGGCAAAGCCAATAAGAACAACATTATCATCATTAATGTTCTTATTATGATAATAATCATCATCATCAACAGCAACAGCAGCAGTGGAAGCAACAACAACAGCACCAACTATTCTTGCACTGTGTGTTCGTGATCATATTTCAAAAATGTAATCGAACGTTGCGATCATAATTTTTCATGGCGTTAAATATTGCACGTCACAGCTTGTTAAACAGCAGCCTGCCTGAACTGCTGGGGTCTACTAGAAGTGTGTTTCAAGAAGCAACGCACAGTGGTCTTATTGTTCAATTTCAAGAGTTGAAAAATATTAATTTTGAAGATAATCTTATACAACTTATATTAAGACATTAAAAGAACTAAGTGAGTTTAGCTACCTTATTAAATACTAAATTATTAATTTGTTCAGTTCACACAAAATGCCCACTGTGCATTTTTAGCAGAGTTAACATGTTGAAAAGATTTCCATCAAAAGATACAAACAAAAAAAAAAGACGTACAATATCAGAGCATTTGAAAATCACAGCAAAATCCAACAGCAGCAAGTACAACAAAAAAAAAGAAGAAGATCTTGAAAATGCAACAGGTTGTCTATAGTAGTTGGTAAATCAACGCAAGTAACTCCAACAATAATTGTGCTCGGCATGCCTAATCAAGTTTACACGCCAACAAGAGCCAACAACAGGGCCAGCATTTTGAAGTTATCACTTGTTCAAGAAAATGATAAAAAAATCATCAACTGACAAAAAAACCAAACGTTTGACAGTTCAAGCGTCAGCGAAATCATTAAAATTGACAGAATGTTGTTGTTTTTTTTTATTCGGCTGTCACAACAACTCATAAAGTAACAGACGCCTGCTCTAACCAAAAATGGTATTTGCCTCAATAAAGTAAGGATGCGCCAAGCGCGCCATGTTCAAATGTGTCAACGCTAAGAACGAAAATGACCGCGAAGAAAAAACTGTTGACAAGTCGCTAAAATGTAGCGCCTACGTGAAACGTTTTAAAATGCCAAACGCAGGTTTTTTCACCGTTTTTTTTTTTCTTTCTCAAAACCGAAGCTTCCCTATGGACACTGGGAATGGAGATGGACCACCAACCGTTTCATACTGCGCGCTCACTGATCGCAACGATCAACGCAATGTCAATAAAATAAATAAGCATCCTGTGTGTGACATTTATCACAAAGTTGGCACAGAAGATCACGGTAAAAAATATTTTCTAATAATTGGAAAAAATCCAATAAAATTACGGTTTAACTATACAGCCTTTCTGTTTGGTTCCTAGCAATGATTAAACTATCCACTTTACTTTCCGCTTTTGGGCGCTAAAATCTAAAAAAAATTTCCAGAATATGTACAAAATAAAGAGAAACTGATAGAGCACAAAAAGTTATAGCACTCTCCAATTATATTCTTCAACTGCAACTGATCTTCTCGTGTTGAATAGCAAAAGCTTTTAAAAAAAGCTTCATTACAAGAGTACAGCAGTTTCAAATAGATGTGTATGCGATTTGTGGCACCAGAGGTCAAAACCATGTCTTAACCCTAGATAGCTAAACTTCGTCATTCTGACGTATGTACTCTCACGCCTACACAAGTGTCTTACCTGTTCGTCATTTTGACGAATGGTTAGCTTTTGTGTAAGTTTTTTATTACAAGTTTTCAAAACATATCTATACGTTTAAGGATACGTTTTGTTTTATTTTTAGTCTTAATGAACTTAAAACTTATCTGAATACTAATATAAGTTGTAGAATAGGTTGTAACATCACATATATCCTTTTTAATAACATTTCGCTACTTCAAATGTTGCAAGTAAGCTTTTCTCTCAATGTAGTAATCAATAAAAACAGCACGCAACAGCATCCTTCTATGCGCATGCATAAATTCATAAGCTGAGCCTAAGTGTTTTCTTGCAGGCAGGGAGCCAAAAATAAAAATTCAATTCCTGCTCCAACATGAACAAAAGGTATATTAATAATAATTTTTATTAAATTATGCGCTGTCGCCACTCTTTCAATGCCTTCAAATGTTGACCAAAAATTATGCAAAAACCAATTCAGAGGGGGCTAAAAAGTACTATATTGGGATCCATGTTAGCGATGGACTTTTTCGTGAATGTACAAATTTTAGTGTCGCAATGTACATTTTGGATGTCGAGTGTACTTTTTCTCAATTTTTACGAAAACTATCAAAAGAAAATATAAAAAATAGTTCAACTGTTTATATGATAACGCTCATACATACATATATCAGCAGGAAGCAAATGAGCTTTACGATAAAACGTTTTATCACAGAAGTATATTGAAAATTCTCAGAACATTGTACTATTCGCGTTTTTCAAAGCTGTGTGCAAATTGTGCCGGAAAATACCATCACTGATCCACGTACTTATGTATGTATGTATGGTATATCTCGCCGCATTCACCTAAAGTGTTTGGCAGCAAGGAGGTCCTGCCTCGTCCAAAACGCAGCAAAAATTCGACTGTTACAAACTTTGCTAGCGCGCAAAAAACCGAAAATTCGTTTTCTGCTGCGCATCCAAACACATCCACCACCGGATGACATTTTTGCCGAATGTGTCTGTCTGCCTAAGGACAGCAACAGGAACAACAAAACAAAGCCGCATACTTATTGCATATTTTATTAGGAATGATATATACAATTTTTATTTATTTTGGTTTCATCATTTTTGTCGTTTGTTTGTTTGTTGGTTTTCATTGCACGACTGCTGCTTGAAATTCCGCGGAATGCCTGCACAGCACAGCACCAGTAACAAACAGCAATAGCACGGAGCGCATTGCAACCACCGCCGCCGCCGCAACCGCATCATAAATGCAATCGTGAGTTATGTCCGCTGATTGCTGCCTGCGCTCGGCTTCTCGATTTCTTGCAGACTTTGTGGTACTTGGTAACGTCATTTGCAGCGCGACGGTTTGTCTGGTGTTTGCAACTTTGACTTGTCGTCGCTGCTGCGTGTTGTTTCCAGGAATGTGTTGTTCTTCGGCTGTGGTTGTTCGATTGCTGTCTTGGAAGTTTCTTCGCTTTGACTTGCTGTTAGTTGTCTTTGTGCATCATGCCTGTTGTGTTGGTGTTTAAATGTTACCTATGATGTTGTCCAAAAGGTGAGTTCTATGGAACTGCAGTTGTTTCGTGGAAGTTGTAATAACTGTGGGTTGATTGGTGGATACGCGCTGATTTGTTGTTGGTTAAAACAAAAAAAAAAAACAAATTATAACTGCAAGAATTTTGGCTTGAAATTGGGCTGAAATTTTAACAAAGTTATCGAGAAGTATTGATTGCATTTATTCCATTAGAGCATTAGTGCTGGAAAAACAAACTTTTTGTTCTGAAAGTCCAGATAAAATTAATTTACTCAATTATGATCGCCTGATATACCTACAAACCAATACGAGTAATCTAAGCAACTTTTCGCATTTTTTCATCTATTTATTTATTCTGTATGGTAAAAATGTTTGGAAAATTAAATTATGTGCTATGTCTAAATTTCATGTCTATTAAGACTATAACCATGGGTGAGTTGTGAAAAAATCATAAGCAAGAAAACCTAAACCTGTTAATTAATTGATCATATTTTATGTAGATAAAAAATATCGCTTTGATGTTTAAAAAATGAGCCAAGCTATCATCAAAGGCATTGATAAATGCTTATTAGTTGCGACAGCAATTTGTAGATACATATATTCGTTACGATACTTAAAGACGATTTGTTTTGATGTTGCTGATAATGGGTAGTCTATCTATTTTAAATGAATGCTCAGACACACGTGAAGTTATTAGAATACCTGCCGTTGTCAGCAAAATTAATTTTTAATTAAATATTCCTTTAACGAGTATTAATTAGAAATAAAAATTGGCGAAGAAATAAAAACATCAAACAACATTAAAATTAACTTAATAAGGTGTTAGTGATCAGCAATTTTTGTTGTGAGTGTTCTCAAATTCCAAAAATTAATATTTTTTACTTTATATGTACATACATACATTTTTTTCAAAATTAAAATAAATTAAATCATATATGACGAGCTGGCAAACAAAATTGCTAACAAGACAAAAATAATCCTTACAAGAGGATTATTTTGCTTGAATGTTTTTTTGGCTTTTATGACTTAGGTATGTAAGTTAGCACAACACATACAACAACAATAGGTACACGCAAATTAACACACAACCACAACAATAAGTACTTAGGTGAACCTACAACAACAATAAGTACATACACAATAAATAAAACACAACAACAATAATTGCACTTAAAAATCAATTATTTTACTTCTATGCAATTTAATTGTTAATTAAGCATAAAATATTAAGTTAAGTAAGCATGAAAATTTAATTGTGAATTATGTATAAAATATTGGAAATTGTCAATCGTTAATTAAGCATATTAAATAAAGCCAAAATATTGATTGTGAAATTGTAAAATAGACAAAACTATGTTATAAAAGGAACAGACAATCCAATAAAGTTTAAGTTCAGTTTCAGCAGCAACCAGTGGCGTCAACTTGGTAGGGCATTGGCCCCACCAAGGATCTGTTGCTAGTTATTATTCCTACATCAATTCAATAAAATCATCTAATAGTGGTGAAATTATAATTCTCGCCCCCCAAGGATTTGGTGAAGTGACGCCACTGGCAGCAACCTCCGTGTTTAATATCTCAGTTATCCATAGGCGAGTAGTTAACTTGTATACACAGAAAAAAATTTATACAAATACAGTTCTCTACTTCTTTTTGTTTTTTAAATACCTTTAAATTAAAAAAATAAAAAAAAAATATGTCGTCGCCGGGGTTTGAACCAGGAGCTTCCCTGATTAGACAATGGAAGTTTTTTATTTGCAATATCAGTGAAACATTTTGCTGATTGCGCTAAAATATTTAGTTGTAAAATCAGATAATTTGAATTTGCAATTCCAAAGAACAAAGGGTTTTGATTTTGCAAATTTTTTCTTTGATTCAAAGAAATGAATTGTAGAATTCCACAAATTTTAATCATAGAATTGCAATTCTTTGATTTTACCAATCTTGTTTTTTCTGTATAGTTTTAAAATCGTATTCTTTTTATTTTTGAAACATATTTCTGCTACAATATTGTTGAAAATTTCGAGGAGACTACGATAACCATGGTGCCGCGATTTGACGATCCTTTTCGATAAAACACGACAGGTGTTGGATATATTATAGACTGACCCGCGGCCAAGCCGGTGTCGGATTTTTTGGAGTTTGAAATCCTTAGCTGCGGCCGTAGGCCGCCCACTTACCCCTACTTTTATGTTAAATTACTGTGGCTAGAAAACTAGGTGTTTTGGTCCCAAATGGAATATGGGGTTATGTCTGCATTTTTTTTGGGATTATAACCCCCTTCGTGGAGTGTCACAACAAATACTTATGCATATGTATGTATATCGCTTGTATTAAAATTTAATCCAAGATTTCTAACCGTGTTTTAAGCAAATTTTGCTGAAATTTCAAAGACGGCGCTTGACAAATTTGTTCTCAACTTATTGCTGGCTCTCATGCTATGATTATACTAAGACGTTTAGATATTATACAAACTAAGCAAAATTAAAAGTAATTTTAGCCAAAAAATTTATTTCTTGTTTTGTCTTTCCAAACTCCTGCAAAGAATGACTGTATTCTGTCCTGTTCTCACTGATGTCATTGACTTCCTGTGCTAGACATGATTTACATTTCCGCCTACATTTTGCCAAACAATAAACAAGCCGTCGCAAATAAAAAACCGTGTATCCTAGAATGAAAACAACTTCCAAAAAAAAAATTAATAAATTCCAACAAAATCAAGCGAAAATTCCACTCCAGTCATTTGTCAAAGTTAAGCGCGCTCGCATCACAAGTTTTCTTGTGACAAGCGCAACGTGATGATTTCCAAGAAGTTCAAGAAGCAGCGCCACAAAACTTTGTCCCATGATGGTCATAACAGACGCCAAAAAATGAAAAAAAAAGAAAACAAAAACCGCCAACTTCTTAGTGGCTCATCAATAATCATGGAACAGCACAGCAACCAGTACTAACTAACAAACGAAATTGCAACAACTGGCAGACTGTGTATTGTTGTTGCAAATTATTAATTTGGCACATCAGAATCGGCCAAGGCACAGATTAATAACAAAACAATGTCGCCATGCCATACCAGGCTCATTACCTGTGACACTTGTGTTCACTTGTTGTGATTTGTCATTTTTAAATTGGCTACCATTGACTGCCGGTAGAGATATCCTCATACATAAATATGTACATATGTATGTATGTATGAATGAAAATATACAAATATGAGACACAATCTTTATACTGAACACAGCCAGTGGCCGCAAGCAACAATACGCAAATGTGGCAGGCTTCATTAATATTGGCATGAAGGAGCACAACGCAGCATCCAACGCGCAATTTGGTCGATTTTATATCTTCCAGTTCGGTTCGTTTTGCAACAATTACAATATTGAATATTAGCTGATTGTGCAGCGATTACTGACTGGTGCACGGTAGTGGTTAATTGGCAGCACACCCTCGCATCGTTGCCTGGTGCAGCATAAGCGCAGCAGTTTCTTGCTGGAGATGATATTGTATAAAATAGTAGATATTTTTTTTCTTAGAACTACATATCTACGACAATTTTGATGTAAAATGCAGTGAAATGATTTAGGTATGTACAATGGGACAGGTCGAAGAAATTGAATATCATTTAAAAGTAAGCTTATGCAAAAAAATAAATAAATAATAGATATTCGTAATACGAACACACACTAGAAATGAAACTACATACATAGATCCAAAAGCTAAAATTAATATCAGGGCATAAAAGTAAAGAAGAGTTATCAAATATTATGTAGAATCATCGAAAAAGTCGATAAATGTCGAAGAGAATCAAAATTTCGCCGAAAAACGTTGAAATAGACGAGAAAAGTCAAAAATTATCGGAAAAAATGGACACATCGAAAAAATTTATAGAAGTCGAGATGCATCAAAAAATTCGTTAAATGCTGAAAAGTATCGAAATAAAATGAGAGATAAAAAGATAAAAGAACAACATCGAATGTGTTGATAAAATTTGAAATACATTGAATAAGCCCTTAAAATCGGAGAACATCGAAGAAGTCAATATTTGAATATCAATACCAAATATAATTTGTAAACTCAAGCATATGCTTTTCATAGTGTAACAGTCCGAAAGATTCAAAAGTGGCGATTGGGTTATCTTATAGATATTTCAATACAGTGTCACAATAAATGCTTCTCTAAATAGTTCGGAACTACGCACTTTTCTGATATGCCCATTCAGTTAATAAATGAATTGATATACTGCTTTTAAAATGGAAATGAATGTTGTTCAAGGAAGGAAGAGCCATTGTGCGACCCTGTTCAATAATAATCAATACAAGTCCCGTGCATAGCGCGTATAAAAAAATCTGTTTTTTGTTTTGATTATTTTTCTTAAGAAAAACGATGTATTCGTTGTAATGAGTCGCAAGTGGCTCATTAATCGTGTTTTGCCCATCGCTGGAATAGGCCTTAGCAGGTATAAGAAAAGCTACATAGCAACTTAAGGAACTTAAAAATGATCTAAAACCACTACACTTTCAAAAACTTTTACAATTACAAGAAAAATTACGTTTTGCATTGATATCCTATTTATAGAAAGTTTTGGTTGGCGTTTAAATTTTGGGACTGTTTTCCTTAGTTAAACGATTTTTAATTTATATCTAGACCAAATTTTCTTGGGTTATTTTGTAGCAGAAATTTTTTTACAAGAAATGAAAGGATATGAGATGGAAAAATTTGTTTATTCTATTAATCGTGTCAAGCATTGATCCTAATCAGTGGCGTCAACTTGGTAGGGCTGGGGAGGGCATTGGCCTCCCAAGGATCTGATACTAGTTATTATTCAATACATTAGTTCAATAAAACCATCTAATAGTGGTGGAATTATAATTTTCACCCCCACCCCCTCCCCACCAAGGTTTTGGTGAAGTGACGCCACTGATCCTAATACTATTAAAAAATATCGTTTAATAATTTTAATTTAGAATTCAACCAAAATATCGATATAATTTACCACCGCAGATTGGCACTGCTAAAGCCACACATTGGCCATGATAAATAGTACGCAGGAATTGTAGCTGGTAACGCAATGGACGTGGCTTGCTGCTGCTGCTGCTGCTGCTGCTAAACAACAATAGTTTACAAATGAATTTTATAGTTGGAAGTGCAACTGCTGCTGTTCGTATTGTTGTTGTTGCCGCGTTTAGTGTTGCAACTAACTAATTTCAGCAGTCTCTGGCCATGACATTGCGCATTAAACAAATTGACAATTGGCTGAAATCGATTCTCTATTTGGTAGTTGATTGCAGTTTAAGTGCCAGCACATATGTGTCATGTGCTTTATGTGGGCTTTTGCAGTTTGGTGAACTAAACGGATTCAAACATAAATTACTAGGTTTACTTAATGTGGGATTAAGCTAAAGCGACGGCATGAGGAATATACGCAGTGTTAGTTCTACTAGAAAGACTTTTTTTTTTTTGACATGAAGTGAGATTTAATATTGATCTAGGGATTGTTTTCAATTAAAGCACTAATTTTGAAAACTAACTTCATACGGGAGGTGAGTTCTGAGGGTTTTGTACCCACCCTTTTCACCCGACAATGAAAGTATACTTTATAATTTATAATAAATCTATAGATGAGATTACGAAAAGTATAGGAGTGACACACCCCGAGAAGAAGTGGTATGATTCGTCCCTGTGAGAGCAAGAATGAAATATTTTTAATTAAAAATTTTTTTTTCCAAAATTCAAAAACCTAATTTAAATGAAAACAACAAATTCTACTCAAATAAGGACTTAACTTTGCCAAGAATTTTCCTTTACTCCTTCAATGTTACACTCTCCTCTACCAAAATTTAGTTATCTTTTTTGCTTACCAACAACGCAGCTCTCAAATTTCTAGTTTTATTTTTGATTTTTTCATTTATTTTCGCTGCACTCAAGTCAACTTTAACCAGGTGTCGACCAGCGCTTAAGTTACCAACTTATAAACAAGCAATAAATTTCCCTTGGTTGCATGAAAAAAAAAAAAATTACAAAATAAACTAAAAAAAAACTTTTAAATTTCCTAGAAACTTTCGAGCAGTTACAACAACAAAAACAACAACAACAGAAAAATCTACTACGTTGACTACTAACACGACGTAATAGTTGTTGTAATTTACAATCAAGGGCCGTAGCATTTTATTTTATTTTTTTGTTGTTGTTGTTTTTTATTGAGTATGAAAGCGCTGTGGCATCACAATATGCCAATAACAACAACCATATCAAAACACAACAGGAAGTTTATCGCCAAACTAAGAATCTAAAGCTGTTCGTTTCTGTTGCCGTAGCCAAATCTCTAGTTCGCTCTAAGAGAGCTGCACAAATCTTAACCCCGGTGTGCAAGATTTCAACAGAATGTGCGTTTGAACGGTATGGGGTATTAGCTCTTGGCCAAGACAGCAACACCAGCAGTTGATGTTGCAGTCATATTATGTGTTTAGCTTGTGAGGAATAAATAATACATTTTAATATTGGCAGTAAACGGCGGGTGACGAAGAAGCAGAGATTTCGCGGAGTGGAGTAACATTGAATTGGTTTTAAAGTTTGGAGAAATTAATTGCGCACAAATTGAAGAAGGAGAAAGATGTTTGGAAGTATATATATATTTTAAACTTTTTGACTGAAGTAAGAATATTTTTAAAGAAAACTTATTTCATTTTGTAAATTAATTTTGCCACACGGAAAATGATATTCACAATGAAGCTACGCTGCTGAATTTTATCAATCTACATGTGGGAAATGTCAGGCTGTCATTACATTAAGCTACTCTTTTCTATGTACATAGACACAAATATGAACTCTAAAAGCCCTTTTATTGTATTTGGCTCATTTGTTGTTGTTTCTGCTGCTGCTGCTGCTGCTATTGCCTGTATTAGTGCTGTCGCTTTGTAGCAAAACATAATTCTTTTGATTAAAATGTCTTGAAATCATGCCACATTAATTATGACCCAAATTCTTGGAAATTTTACATCGTACGATGTTAGTTTGTTTGAATTTAAATGTAGATGTGTGTGTCCACATACACATGTATATATGTATGTGTATGTGTCTTCTGCATCATTATTGTCAAGCATACAGTGGCGGTCATTCATATGAATTGAAGCTGTAATATTTCGCTCGGTTGTATTGCAATTGCAAATTTATGCGCATCTTCATCATCATCATCATCATCGCACAGTTGCCAGTAAGATGTTTTAATTAGTTTCGCGTCACTCCCGTTAAAGACATCACTAAATTCAAACTTCGTCCCTTGCTGCTGCTCCTCTCGCTATTATTTGCAACATTCAATTTAGTTGCCTGTGGCGGCATTTTGCTTCATCTGTTAAAGAAAAAATTCCTTTAATGACAGCAAACAGTGGCGCATGCCCACTCTGCAATTCTCTAGGTTGCATTTCACTTGACTTTGCGCGTCGGCTGCAATTCTGGTTGTTGCGTTGCCTGCGTTGACAGCCGCTTGTTTGAACTGAAATTGAAACGCCAGCTTTTTTTTTTTTTTTTTTTTGCGTTCAGCCGCAGCATGTGTGGAGGCTTGGCCTCTGGTGTCCGTGCTTGCCAGTCTGCTGGTAGACGACAAGTATCTCACATTCTTAGACAGAGCACAGATCTGTTGGGGGTTCTGCATAACAGCGTGAAAGCTGTGCGCTCAATTAAATGACATAATTATTCCAATTCTAATTTGTAACAGCAACAGCAGAGTATTTAACTTGATCCAGAGTGTTCAAAAAATATGGGGATCAACAGTTGGCTGTTTTTTTTTTGGATTCTTGCTGTTACACAGCTAAAATTATTTTTATGAGATGATTTTTATTTATGTGTTCACTGAGGAAAGAACACGTTTCGTATAAATTTGAAAAGCCCAGTTGCTTTCAGATTTTACTTAAAATTTTTGTTAAAAATAGCAGGCCGACAAAATTTGCCCAAATCTCATACCCAGATATTACTCTCTGACGGTTTTTAACGCGCTGAATTCGAGGTCTGGCTTACTCTAATGGGGGTTTTCTCAAAGATGAAAAGAAATGTCAGGACACATTCAAATGTATTTTGAAGTGGAAGAGAAGTTCTTTCGGAACCCCATTAATGATTTCAGGAGCTGATCGAACATCGTTGAACTTTTATCATACGCAACAAAGCAAACTCGAACTATTCGATTCGTTCAAATCAACTCACGTTCAGTTCGTTCATTGTTCGAATCCTATGATTGCAACTCATTAGTTTCGAGCTACTCGTTTGTTTGTGTTACGACTTTTTTCCATAGTACAGCGCACCGCAATTGTCATTTCTTTTCTTCGAGCGACTTGTACGCAGAGAGAAAACAAAAGCAACATTACGAGATGTTAGAAATCACATCGAACTGAGTCGAGTCGAGTTAAGCTAACTTGGTTCGGTGCAGGGCCGTTTTTAAGCATAGGCTACATAGGCTGCAGCCTAGGGGCCCGCGCCATAAGAAAAACTGTTCTAACATTTTAAATTTTGAGTTGCATAAAAAAGGCTGCATCGTTTTGTTGCAATCTGCTTCAATATCTCAGACGTGTACAAGCAACTTTTATGAATATATTTTCATATTTGCATACGCTGGCATCGTTCGCTCTTTTGACTTGCTCCCAATTGCCACTTCTTATTAAACCAAACTTTTTATATGTGGTTTTCAATTTAAAGAATAAATATTTAATTCAAAAATGTTACTCGGATCTGGTTTCGGTAATATAGCCATCATAAGAAAGATAATTTAGTTTGTCAAAACTCAGAAAAATCGTCATATCTCCAAAACTATTGGTTAAATTTTAAAGTTCTTTACACCATTATTGTAGGACAATATGTTATCTTTCTTATGGCAACCATATTTTTACATCCATGCAGGGATCCAACGTACATTGTACATATATGCGTAATGAGAGTGGGCGGCCTTCAGTCAAGGATTACATCCTCGAATATGTCGAACAATGCTTCTACATAAAAGTTAGGGCAAGTGGGCGGCCTTCGGCCGCGGTTCCGGATTAAAAACTCCCAAAAATCCGACAACGGCTTCGCGATGGCCTTCGGCCGCGAATCAGTCCATAATATATCCAACACCTGGTTCGTTAGTCACAGTAATTTTACATAAGAGTAAGGGTAAGTGGGCGGCCCACGGCCGCAGCTGAGGATTTAAAACTCCCAAAAATCCGACACCGGTTTCGCGGCGGCTATAGACTGATCCAACTCCGGCATCGCTACCCACAGTAATTCTAAATAGAAGTTAGTATATTATGCGAAATTTTTTTTTGAAAATTTATTTATTTTGTTATAAGCACCCAAAATTATTTGGCCTTATGTCCTCATGTTTTTGGGTATTATATCCGTTCTTACAAGTGGTCATAGCCCCCAAAAATATGGGGATTATGACCGGAAAAAAACGGACATAATGGCCAAAATCATTTTGGGGATTATGACCGGATACCCGTTAGAATAGAGTTGTTGACCTTTTTCTTTTTGTGGGTGGTGGTGTTAAGAATGTAGCTATGGACGTGTCTGCCTTTTATATTTTCCTCCTTAACACACAGGTAATAGTAAAAGTAGAAGAAACGAATTCGAATTAAACCTTTTTTTTATTTGCTAGGTATTTATTAAATTTCCCCAATGGGGGGCCCGCACCATATGTTCAGCTTAGGGGCCCGCACACACCTAGAGGCGGCGCTGGTTCGGTGCAGAAATTTTGTGAAAACTCGTGACGTTCGAGTTCGAATGTTATATAAAAATTAATTTTACTATTATTTATGGTCCGTTTCTCGTTTGGGACATTTTCATAACAAATTAGTTGAGCATTTTAAAGTAATTTTTATTTTCAATGCGGTAAAAGATCCTTCCATCTGGTCACCTTTTCAAAATATATTGGTCAACAGATTTTCTCAATGTGCATATTCTTTTAAACAGCTTAACACTTTCGGAATGTCGCTGCGAATACGTGATATTTATTTTTCCTTTAATTTTTACACGCTGTGCAATAGAGACGCATCTTATTGACGGCGCAGTGTGGGGTTTCTTGCGACAAAGCGCATATGCGTCACAGGCCACCATAGTGCAAGAGTACTAGGAATTCGTTTTTGCTAAAAAAAATGCCGCACTTGTTCTATTGTTTGTTACCGACTTTTCATTTTCCACCATCTCGCTCTCTCTCTTAGTGTAACGACGCATCACGCATTTAGAATTGTCAAGCAAAAGTTTCACATCCTTGCTAGCAAAAACTACAGCGACATTTTGCATATAAAAATTAGTAAAAAATACTAAGTACGAACGCAATGATTTTTTCACTTAAGGTGTCTTTAATAGTTTGCCGCAACAGTTGCTTACAACTCTTCAAGTCGTCTGCCCTTACTCGCTGATGTACATACGAGTAGTTTGACTACATCAGCTGCATTCTAATTTGGCAGCCTGCGTAGTTGTTGTTATATTCCTCGTAGAGTGGTGTGAAAATCAAGGAACTGTCAGTCAACTTCAATGGCTGTCAATCAGTGACAGCTTGTTTTTCTTTTTCTATTTTGTGCTTTTGTTGTTTATCCTTTATCTAGCAAATATGGTGTAGACCCAATCAGTTGTCGTAGCGCACAGTTTCGCAATTGCGAATCGAAGCACACTGATCGAGATGGGTGCAAAAAGATTGTACTGCAATCTATTGTGACCATGTTCAAATAGTTGTACTACAAAATCGAGGAAAAAAGGCGGTACTTGGCTGTGTGTAATGAGCAAAGGATAATGCTTGATTTTGGACCGAAGTTGCTAGCAAATGATTCTCTGTTTGTTCTGGGAGTTTTTTATAAAACCATGATAATTTTCACTCTTTCACATGGGTTTTAATAAAGGATGGGTTATTATGTTGATATAATCATGGTATTAAAAGTCAAAATATGTTGGTTACGTTACTGTTTTTTCAACCTCTTGAACATTCCATGTATAATTTATGACACGTCTGAACAGAATATGTTGATCTTAAAAAGGAGTTGCATATGAAGGGTATTCACGCGATAATGCATAAATGTAAAATTGCAAAAATATGTCGTATGTTGCTGCCATTATGTCGTGAGCTTCCTGTGACAACTTGTGCTTTGGACTTTTCTTAAAATAATTAGCTGTCAAACAGCTGTCAGAGAGTATTGTACATAAGCAATAAGCGCTTATATCAAAAACAGCTGATAGTGGAAAATTTTCTGTTGTAGAGTTGCGCTACTTTTAGGATAGAGCAATGTCTAAATTGTTGTACAAATTCACTCACAACGCAGCAGTTTTTATAGTGATGCAGTATTTTGCTCGTTTGCACCGTTGCAAGGGATGTTTGCATTTACGCGTGAAATCCCTTATTGTGTGTTTCCAGAAACTTCTGCTCAGCAACTTTTTCTTGAAACCCAAGTGGTAAATTGAGAATTATTACCATTTTTTTTTGAGAAATTCCTGGTACCAATTTATAAAATAAACATTTTGGCATAGGCCTTATTTGTGGCGGGTTTCGCTCAAAATCAAGAAATCTCCTTTGCTCATTTCAACTAATTGAGTGGTAGTGGTTTAGAGGGAGACTCTTTTAGATGTTATTTTGTAATGAAATCTAGGTAGTAAATAATTGGTTTTTACTGAATAAAAATGCTCTGGAATTTAAATAAATATAAATGTACATAGATATATTAAGTTGTTTAACAAAACAATGCATCAAAGTAGGTACATATTCAAACTCTATGTTCAAGAGTTTTAAAGGTTCATAAATATTTCATCAAAAATTTATCCTAAAATTAAATCATTTGAAACACAATTACATTAACGTGCAATACTTATATAAAACTTAAAAATTGGTGTTACAGTAATAACAAATTATCTTAAAAAGTCACTTAATTGCATTAAATTTACACGAAATTGTTTTTTTTCAAAATTCCAATGATCACTATAAATTATGTTACGTAGTGGTTACAAAAAAAAACAGAATTCTTCACAGCTTGCCACAAGCACTATGCACACGTGTAAAAATTCAAATTATAAATTGAAATTTTTAATGCCCCACTAGATACATAAAGACTAAATCAAACCAATGATTTTTGGCACATATAACCAAACTAACAGATCGTTAAAAATCATTACCATTCGAAAAGCAACACCAGAAATAACATAAAAAACGCGAAATGAAAACATAAAAAACTTAAATCAGACAGAAAACAATATACCTACATATTTATAACTACATACATACATACATACATATATCTAAAAATTTACACAAAAAAAAAAGTCTAAAAACCAAAATCGACATAACTGCAAAATCAAATTCGCATACCTGAAAACAACAAAAGCAGCCGCTCTACGACTATAATTAAATTACGTTAAATGTTTGTTCAACACAACCAATAAAAACACACAAAAAAAGTACAAAAACAACAATAAAATCAAAAAAAGCACAGCCGAAGAGTAAAAAAATAAAATAAAAAATAAATAAAACATCAACAAAATAAAATAAATTTACATTTCAAAAGCCAACTAACCGCCGCCATATTGGTAGCAATGGCTATAACGCCATCACAAACATAGTGGACGTACGACTGCGTCACTAAAAATAATAAAAATCGAAATTTCAACATTTTGGCAAAAACAAATTTTTACTGAGTTTTTCATATTTTCGATTTGTAAAAATTTTTCATGACACTTAGTGGTCATTGTTTAATTTATCACAGACAAATGTGCTAGTGATATTTCGTTGGCTTTGACTTTTTGAAACGAAATTAAATGGGGTTTTTATTTGAAACTGGAAACTTAAGTAATGAGTTAGTAAAACAATAGCAAATTTAAGTTGAAAGTCCAACTTTTATTGCAGTTTTCGACGCCGCACAAAACTATCACTAATAGCTGTCAATACAAAAGTATTAAATATTGCATGCCTTTACCGGAAATAGCAGTCATTCAGTGCATGTTTTATTTACAAATTCTTTCAAAAATTTTTTAGTAACATTAAAAATTAGCTGCATGCAAATAAATTGCAAAAAAAAAATTAATCGAAAAATATTCGCTACATTTACAATTTAAAAAAAAAATCTGTGATGTTTTGCCTAACTGAATGCATCATTTAAAAATTTTTACGTAAACATTAAAATATCACTGTTGCAGTTGTTGTCATTATGTGCTAGATTTTAATTGATGATAAAATAAGTTTTTTTTTCATTTCGTATTTTTTTTTTTAATTTTCACTATCACAGCTAAAGCGACTACAACAATAATAGACAAAGCAATAAACTCAAAAATTGTGTGCATTTCTGATATTTCGCTTGCTGCTGTTAAACTTATTGTTATTGCAATAAAATGTTGTTGTAATTAGAAATTTTTATTGTTGTTGCTGTTATGATGCTTTTCAATAACAAAAAAAAAATAAATTTTTTCCTCACTAAACACGGCATTAAAAATGTAATAGATTTTAATCTATGTCATCGTCGTTGTTGCTGAAATTTTTTGTTTTTGCACCGTTGATGACCACTAATAATAAAAATTTAATTTACAATAACAAATACAGAAAACAAAATATTATTTTGTGCGCAAGCCAAGCATATCAATGCAAAAATTAAATATTCGCTTGTGTTTTTTTGTCTTTTTTTGACCATATTTTCATTTATCACTGAGAAAAAATCTCAAAATTCTGTGACATAAGCGCGCAGCACACCACTAACAGTGTTGCCATACTGTGTTCATACATATGTATGTATGTGCAATTACCGTAACGTGGCGTTGTTGTGACATTTAATATTTTAAATATCATTTAATTGGGATTCAAATTAAGGCTCAGTTGTACTATAAAATAAAAGTTGCTCTGGGTTTTTCATAGGGTGATAAGAGCGAAAAGAGCGCATTGTAGAATATAAAAACTTTTTTGAATTTTGAATTTAGTTAACTGTATTTTGGAAAGACGTGTACTTTTCAAACGAATTTTAAAGGCATTTGTGTTGGGTTTTGGACAAAATAACCAGCGCCATTAGATTTGTGGGGTGATTTCGTATGTTTATATATAACTTTATTTGATAAAAAATCGATAAGGTCGCGTTTTGGAAATAACCGACTCTCATGATTTCATCTGAAATTTTGTTACACCAATGCTAAGAGCATGAAACGCCAAGTCTAATATCAGTAGATTATTTATTTATTAGTTGCTAAGCGATAAGGTGACTCTAACGTAACTTCACCCTATATATGCTCACGAAACTACTGAAATATTTGCAATATTTTTTCTTCACCGCTGCGAACATCTCTCACTTTTTCGTATTAACTTACTTACCATGGACTTGCTTTATTTGCTTAACTGCTTAAATTTTCGCAAGCATTTTAATTGTGTCTATTTAAACCACTACTACTGCAACTGCATCCTGAAAACTTTATTTTTACATTAAAAAGAAAAAAAATTACTCTCATGCAATTTAATCTGTTAGTGGCCCATCGATATGCGTTACTGACTTTAAAGTGCAACGTTTGCCAACATATTGGGCGTATGTATGAAAATTCTTGTGTGTGTTTGCATGAGTGACATTTAAAATAAGAAAACGTTAACTTGTCACGCATGGTACCAAAATCGAAAAAAAATTACATTATGGTATATAAATGTAACACGTTAACGTTCTCGGAACGCGATTGCAACACTTGCGCAAATGTTGTAGCAGGTAAAACTTTTTGCAGCAAGCAGTACTTTTTTTTTTATTTTGCATAGGTAAAGATTTAAGTTTATATTTCAGTTGGTATTCACGTGTTAGACTTAATTTATTTATTTAATAACGATAGAGTCACCAAAGAAACTTACTTCCCAAAGTATATGTGGGCAGATCTAGAGAAATTCCAAAGCTTTAGACTTTTAAAGGAAATAATCAATAATATAAAGATAGCTTGTAAGTGTAAGTCGGCGTTGTCTGATAAAAATAAACAGGCATAAGATACATGTTTTGAATATGGAAAGATGAGGTAGAAGCAATGTTCATGTGCAAATATATATATATATATATATATATATATAATAAGTAGGATAGCAAAAAGCTAAAAAATTATTTTTACTTGATATGACAGTCACATGACATTGGAAATGTCCAATGCTACGAAAATCGCTATTCTGGACTACCATACAACTAACTAATTTCACTATTTCTTGATTCAAACGAAAATGAGTTTAGCCTAGAAACTATCCATGGTGGTTTGAATAGAAAATATACAATTGGCAAGCGTTCCAAAGAGCACAGAAATTTTTGTCAAAACAATTAAAAGCTATTCGATCTCGCCGTGCTTAATGTTACAAATTGTTCCTTACTTTTGAAGAAAATCTTGAAAAACTTAAAATTGGGATCACAACCGGCAATTGCTTATTTCCATTCATCATATCATTTTCATTCATTCTTACTGATCTTCATTGTCACTCTGTCTATGATCAACTTGATGTACCTACATTTTCTATCATTTCTTTCCAGGATGAAACCTTTTTTTGTTGCTTTAAGTTGATTTGGAAAGTTTTTGATGACTTTTCAGAGAACCCTTTTTTGATATTTTTTCATTAGATTTTACGTAAACGAAACTTGTAATACCAAATCTCGCCATCCTTCATATGTGAGAGTCCTTAACTAACCCCGGATTCTTTCAAAGTCGTCAGTAGAGTATACTCTTTCAATTTGTCCTGAATCATTCATGCAGCTCCGTAAACGATCATAAAGTTTTATGAACTTTAAGAAACTTCTTTCAAAAGCAATATGTGGGTGACACATTATGCCAACAAAACATAGTGACAACGAGCAGAGATATGAAATCATATTACTGATATTGTCGATAGAAGACATTCCGGGAAACTTAAAGAGCCAAAATATTTGCACATTATGGCTCCGATGGAGTACATTTCCTTATTATATAATGATATCGTTGAAATAATTTTTTCTTCATTAACTTTAACTTTTAATTTGAGATTTCCCACATTTACATTGCAACCAAACGAAAAGTTACATGCGAATTAATAACATTCACAGTCAGTCACTTGTATATTTTAATTGACTTAAACAACTTAATCCGCGACTAATCAAGCAGTCATCATCAATAATGAATAAAATTTTTGACGTTTCTCTCTCGCTGCATGCTGCAATCAATGTGCACAACAGGCAGGCAGACATCATGAAGAAAACTAAAGAAATTGCTAAGTCAAATGTCAAAATTGTAGACATATATGGATTTTTTAAGCTCAAACAGCAAAAACAACAAGCCCAAGAAAAAAGAAAAGAAAAGGCAGCCAGCATGTCTGTCAAAGCTGGACCAAAACGTTAAAAGTCAAAAGTAGCAGCAGCAACAACAACAACAACAAACAGCAAACAATTGATTTGAATAATGATTTTGAATGATGCGCGAGCGAGTTGAATGAAAAACGCTCGCGCAGATCAATGAATCAGAATTTTTTTATTTACACTCGGGATATTTTTCTCGATTGGTGCTGTTTTTTTTTTTTGCTTACTATGAATTATACATAAACGCAAATTTAAACAAAATCAAATATGAAACAACAACAACAAAACAATACCCATTTTTGTGACTGATTGATCACTTTACGTGTAAAACGACAGTCAAACTCTCAGCGCGCAAGAAATGCGGGATTGGTATGAGGTTTTTTTGATTTCTTAAAGGGAATTCCTTGCATCGTGAAATTGTTAAATCATTTAAATTTAAAATCAATTTGGCACAAAAAAAAGAACAGCAAACAAAAATATTAAAAGGCCACAGAGTTGAGGAAGGGAAAAAACATTGGAATTGAGCAGCATTGATGCATGTCAGACAGCAGCAGCTACAGCCACAATGAAGCTGAAAAAAATAAAAATAAAAATCCATCCACATAAAACTGTCGTATTAAATTTGAATAATATGAGGCAAAAACAAAGGCCCAACAATGCATGGATTCCAACTGTCAAAAAGTCTGGCAAACGCAACGAGTTAACAATGACGCCTCTCTTTTTTTTTTTTTTTGTTTGATTTTATTTTTCTGCCTTTTTGCGCTGAACCGATTTTGAGTGTAAAGTGCTTTAAATACACCAACTATTCATGCTGTGGGAGATTCCATAGCAGAAATTTGTTGTCATTTTACGATATATCAGTAAGTCTGTTTTTGAGCCAACTGTGGGAATTGAGGGTTCAAACAGTGAGTTTCCCAAATGCAGAGTAACTTACTCTTAAATAAAGGCAGACAGGGAGAAAATGGAGCATCCGCCTGTTAGCATTGGCATTGGGTGGCAAAATATTTCTCGGTACTCAATGAGGTTTGCAAATAATATTAAATTAAAAATATATATTGATTAGAATCTGAAAATTTGTTTCCAGGGAAGGGAGCGGCTGAACGATTTTCGCCCCGCGTGCCAATAACTCCGTCTATCCTCTTCATTTATTTTTCTAGCAAATTTAACGGTTTTCGCTATCGAAATTCGAATATTTCTCAGGCATTTTCCGGCGATCTTGAATATTTTCACTTATTAATATTTTCGTTTACCATATTATTGCATTTTTATCGCACTTTCTCACAATTTCAAAAGCTTTTTTCTTAGCGATTGGTAACAGTTTCGTGGATTTTTAGACAATTTTGCGTATCCGCATCTGTCGAACTGTCCATATTAGGGCCTTACACTTCCAGAACTAAGTGATACCAAAACGAGATTGGAAATTGCTTTGGGGTGTCAGCAAATACAAAGACATGCTTTGAAAATCTCGATCTAGTTTCTTAAAAACTGAACCTTAGACTTGACACTAGTGTCTTCAAAGTAGAAGATCAACTTGGCCCGCTTACAGTAAACTGAGAACCATCTACTTACTGTCTAACGCAGTTGCTTGAACGCAAGCAAGATTGAATCACTTGAGCACTTTCTTTGCAGCTGTCCAGCTTTAGCAAGAATCAGGCTAAGATGTCTTGGCAAACCTTTTTCCAATGACCTCAGCGAATTTGCTGAAGTTGAAATCGAATCTCTACTCTCTTCAGCTTGTTTGCTAAGCCACCACTCTTACCTAACCTAACCTAGATGACTATTATTTTCGAAACAAGTCGTTACAGCAAAATTTAATTTTCAGATAAACAAATAATTTTTTTCGTAGAGGCAACTTATTAGGTGTGTTCCATTATCTGAAAATTCGTAGAAAATTTTGATAGTTTGTGATATTTTTTACTAAAAAAAAAATTACAGAAGAGAGTGAAAATAAAAACTCCAGTCCCTACCAAATGTTGCTATTTTCTGCTACACAAATTTCATGTAATAAAAATTTTAAAGCTTATGCTTTGACAGTAAATGTGAAATTTTTTCAAACAACAAAATAAACTATAAAAAAAATATCGATATCAAAAATTAAATAAAGTGAATTTGAAAAATGGAAGTTTAAATTTGGAAAATTATAAATTTGTTTTTGACGTTTTCTACAAAAGTTGCAACCTTTTACTAAAACGTATTCCCGTACTTTTGGCAATTTTTCACGCTCTGAGTGAATTTTTTTGGTTATTCTCACAAATTGTGCAACTTGCAAGCTTCTGCTACAAAATTTACGGAACAGACCTATTGTTTGGCATAAGTTCCTGAAACGCTCTTGATAAAAACCAGACGAATCTAGAGTATCTCCACATAAAAAACCTTTTTTCGACTCAGAGTAAAATATATTCTAATTAACTTCTACATGGAATGGCCCATAGGAAATGGCATTTCGATTGCCAAAATCTGAAAGTACTAAGCACACACAGTACCTACATCACATGCACCTTTTTTTCATTTGAAATTATTTTTGGCGTTTAAGAGGAGTTAACTGTCAAATTGCGGTAACAACACCTCTTCATTGTAAGGTGTGCTGCTAGTATTGGGATATTACACAAAATTGAAATTACTTAAGCCGAACTTTTTCTTTGAGTGTGTGTGTGTCGGCTTGGGAAAATTGTAGGAGGTACCAAGTCAATTAGTTGACAATCCATTTTTTTGTCAGCTTCAATTTTGTTATTTTCTTAAAAATTTAAATTACAGGCTCAAGCCAGCAGGTGTTTAAAGTTTTGAGTGCTTGTTATTTTCTTAATGAGCCAAATAATATTGTTATCAACTGAAGTGAATGAAAGCGGTCAAAAGAACGCACCCAACTTTGAAAAAAAAAAACAATTGTTACAACTTATTTTAATAGTTTTTACCAAAAACTGAAAAAATTGGAAATAATTAAGAACTGTCGCTTGTTTCAGCATTAGAATATTGTTTCTGATATATAACCTGAGGGTCTTATGCATATGTTATAATTTGCCTGTGTGCTTTCGACAAAAACATGTTCAGGACATCTCTGCCGAATAATATTTAATAATTCTATTGACATAACTAACCAACATGTCGTATGAGTAACAAACAATTGAAGATATGTAAATCTCGTAAAAATCAATGCACTCCAAATGAGTAAAAAAGCTTAATATATTTGACTGATGAAATTTGACGATTGATTTTTAAAAAAAAAACCGAGAGGACTCTCTCCTGTATCATCTAGAGCAAGGATTCACAACTCGAAGCCACCCAAAACGTAAGCCTTTAAGTAAACAAATACAATAGAAAAAGTTTTTTAAAACCAAAGGAAACGGCTTAGAAGTTAATAAAGTGTAAGAACGAAATCTTTTGTTTAGAACGCACAGTGCCCTTTATGAATTGGTTCTAAGCGGTAAAAAATAATTGGAAATTAGAACTTTATCTTAATTTCTAAAAGCTACTTCGCTTATATTTTTTGACACTTTTAAGCTGTTATAAGGATTATAAGGAAGAAATTTTTAATAAAATAATTTTCTTGAATATACTCGACTGTTTGTAAGTATATATGTAACTTAAGGGTGTTTCTTTCACAACCAATGTTTGTCTAATATGTTTTTTTTTTTTCATTTTCTTTTTATTAGACGCCACTCACGCACCATTTCTGCCTTTTTGCTTTCTGACAATTGAAAAAGGTACCTTTCAGTTTGGATGTCAAGAATTAGATGGCTTTGTTATTGTTGTTGTTATTGTTGTTGTTATTGTTGTTGTATTGAAAATAAGGCGCGAATGAATCGATTAATGTCTATAAAAGCACATTAAAAAAAAATGTCTACGTATTGGTGAATTTGTGTGTATGTACAGTTTTTATGATTGTGTATTTGTGTGTGTTATGTTTGTGCATTTCAAAGGCAGTCAGTGCAGCGTGCTGTATTTTATGGACATTAAAAACTCATTAGGTTGGCTTTTTTTAATGGACACTTTGCCACTGACTTTATGTTTGTGCAGGTTTTTTCTTTCACTTAAATTTATATGATTTTTATATGTACAAGATACATAAAAAAACTGTGCGCCAGTAAAGTTGGCTTTAAAAATATTAGCTCACATTAAGAATTTTGGTTAAAATTTTACATAACATACAAAGTAAATAATTTACTTATTTTTAAACGTCCACCAAAACGAAGTACTCTGCCGTAGATTTGGGGGAGACTTTAGGGATTAAGTTTCCATTCAACCAGTCTCACCATTTTTCTAACTTCAGCCTACATATTATTTGAAGACAAAGCGTTACTAAGACAATTTTTTTTATTAATATCCTGATTAAATATCTTATAAGTCTTCTCAAAAAAGTCATGTTATCATCCGTAAAGTTTTTAGAAATCAACGGCCTATGATATTATATATTAATTTTATCCATATTTCTATAATAAATATATAATATATATTATTTTTATTTATATTTACTTACTGTGTTGATGATAGCTGGGGTAGTATCTTCTGTGATGGCCATTACTTTCTAATGCATAAAATGCGCTCATATCCGTAGAATCTAGGCCAAGACCGCCTCCGCCGCCACCACCACCGCCTAGACCAGCACTACTACCCGCTGATGATGCACCGCTGGAGAGACTGTGATGTCCTAAACTGCTGCCAGCCGAACCAAGGCCATTCGATTGCGGTGAACCGCCCAGGCGTGGATTATCATACCAGCTGCGAGCGGCCGCTTCCGCTGATGAAGTCATATCCATTTCGAGTATAATTTTGATGGTTTTTTTATAACAACTCACGGATGAAAATTTTTAGTTCTTCGCACACAACGCGCTTTTTTTCGTGATTTTTCTTTATGTTTTATAAAGCAGTTTTTTTTTATATTTCTAATTTATTTTCATAGTTTTTAAGTCCAGCACATTTTATTTGTTTATTAATGATTTTTAGGACATTCAAGATCATATAACACATGGAAATTCAACCTGAAAATTAAATTTTTATTTTTTATATGAGATATTAAAATTTTTATTTGATAGCTGCACACAATTTGTTAAGATTTATTGCAATTTATTTAATTTTAAATATGTGCATTAAATTTTTATTTGGAAATTTCTCAATTTCTGAAAAAGTTTTATTTATTCATTTCACTTTTATGTTAAACAAAATTTATGTTTATAGATATGTATAATGTTTCTTTTTTAAAAAGATCTTCTAAGCTTAGCGTACTTTTGTGGATACATTTCCACTAATAGAAAAGGTTTAGAGACTTAATACTGAATTACTCTGTGTGTTTGTTGCTTAAGTCTTTTCAAAAAAACTTTATTCACATAGGTAACTATTTTCGGTTTTTTTGCAAAATTTCGAATGTACTTAATATAAAAAAAATGTATATAGAGTGTTCTATTCATCCAATCCCATAATTTTTTCTCAACTGACGGAATATTTTTGCATTACATAGTTTTATTATTTTTCTCCAAAAATTTTTATATGCTGTTATACTATTCTATATTTCAAAATTTCTTTGTAAATGAAATTAAACGTGATATGATATAAAAATAACGGATTCGAATGGATACATGTTACCACGGCTTTTATTCCTTAAATTCTTGTGACAAACTTCTTTACCAGTTTCTTAGGGTCACGTATATGGTATTAAAACGGTATAACTAGAACCACTTAGGAGTTCTAGTATGGTTCCTGAGTCAACACTCTAATCTAATCTAGACCCAACAAAAAAAAATTTGGTCCCGTCAGCTCAAATGGTCGCTGAGGCCGTACAAATACAGCAATTTTTAAAATGAATCGTACACAACCGAAAATTTCTCACAGTAAGGACGTCGATCGACGCCGTAGCTTGTTGAAGAATACCTCCTGATTATTCTCGAACGGTGGGCATAAAAATATTTTTTTGCATTGTCGTTTACAGTGCGTCGTTGATTTTGTTTTTGCTGACTATCTTCAAGGATATTTTGCCATAACTACTAGATTTAAATGCTGCATCAGCTGACGTTCTAAAACTGAGCAATTGAGTTCCGAATCAAGTTATTGTTACCAGATACTCTGACATTGAAATGTTGCCAGTATATTTCCTAAGTTTGAAAATTGATCATTCACTAGAACAAGAAACTTCGATGAGGTTTGCTCATTGCTGGAAATTATACGTAGTCACTTAATCTTCAAGGATTGAATAAAAATAATTGTACGCGAATGAGTATAACTATAGTTTTCAGTAGCTACCCTGTAAGCAAGTAATATTTTGCAGTAATATTTTGCATTTTTTTTTTTGCTCCATACTCTTCGAGCCGGTCTAATGCACATCTTACATTTTACCGTCGGATAAATAAGGAAATATTTTGCTAACAAATTTTGTATGATTGAGGATTGTGAAAAAGTTTTTTCAACTTTTAAGATAATGAAAGCGGAGTGCTTCAGATGTCTATGGTGACCAGGGCCGCATTAAGGCGAAGGCGAAGTAGGCGCCTACGACCGTAGGGCACCTTGCGAGCTTTCACTTGTATCTGAATTGAAGACAGTTCAAACTTTTTGCGGTTAAGAATGGTGCCTCTAATGGTTACTTCTCTCAATTGTATACTTATGGCATAGAATATTGTTTCAAGTCAACCTCAAGAAACTTCAGAAAATAACTATCAGTTTGGAAACAGCTATGAAATTTATAGAAAGGGTGAGATGCTTCCTGAAAAATTTGAGATCAGAATAGGGTTTGAATAGCGTTATCACTGATGCAAAAGGACTTGCTAAACAGATTGATGCTAATTCTGATTTTGAATTAGAAACGAGTATGCGCCCAAGGAGAATCAAATGCAATTTGATTACGAACACCCAGATGAACCAAGCACTTCAGGGAAGAAATCTTTTGAAGTCAATTTCTTCTATTCAATTCTGGATGTAGCTATCCTATCACTTGACGACAGATTTCAGCAAATGAAAAGTCATAGTGATAATTTTAGCATTTTATATGACATCCAAGCATTATCACTCTGTGGTCAAGTACAACTTTAAAAAAACTGCCGAAATCTACAGAAGATTCTTGCACATGGAGAAGAATATGATATCAATGGACAAGAAATGCAATCAGAACTAATTATCCTTTCCCCGATGCTGCTATCTGAAACTATTACAATAAATCCATTAAGCTATAAAAACGATGAAAATGGATATTTCTAGCTTAAGATATGAGTTTTACAGTGGAAGGAGGCCGGAAAAATTAAAAGACCACAATAGCTCGAAAACCGTACCACAAAAAATTTTTATTTTCATTTTCGAACTCAGCAGAAAAAAGTACGTAAAAAGGAACATAAAATAAAATCATTTTGTAAACTAGTTTTATTCAAGTAAAATTTTTCTAAATTGTATGAAATAATTTGTTTTTAAATCTATCAACACTGGTACACATTTTCTAGATACTTGCCAATTACTTTAATTAACTTACAACAAAGGGTGGGGGTCGCCAAATTAGCTTTTGCCTGCAGCTTAAATTGACCTTCATTCGCCCCTAAGGGTGACTGATTTAGGTTAAAGTATAGCCTAATAATTAACCGACAACGACCAAGGCGCCGCTAGAAAAGCACTAACGCATTTTTTGAAATTTGAGTGCATTCAAGTGACAGGAATGATATAAAGAAAAATCATATAGAAGCTGTAGCTATTTCTCAACTATTTATAAACTGACTTCTGATTTGAGTGAAATGACAAATAATTCTTGTTACTTTCGTAGCTCCATTCATGAAATAGAGAGCATACGTCTTTTAAGCCAAGCATCGTAGTATTCATATGAAAATGAACAGATTAAAGAAGAGGTTAGAAATTCCTTGTGTTCAATACTTTCATATTTTTATGTGGGTACCTACGAACTTTTAACATTTGTTTTGGTTTACTTAATTGACACAGAGAATGTCAACAAAATGATGAAATGGTGAAAAACATATGTAACAATAATGCTATAAAACAATTTCCTAGGATAGATCACTGAATATGCTTCAAATAGTGCATCAATCATGTATCCTTTGTATCCTTAATAAATTCTTACACCTGCTAAACCCACACACCACGCAAGGTGCGTACCTATGCGTATTTTAGCGGCCGGCAAAATTTTTTTGATTTTTTTTTTTTTTGTTGCCAATGTTGATACTTTATGCCTTAAGCAATTCAATTTATTTTAACTTTTCTTGACATTTTAATTGGGCTTGCACAACCAGAGAGATTAGATGCGATTAGCGTTTGCTTATCTTGATTGTATGATTTAACTATTATGTACTGTAATTGGTTTAGTTTTACCTTTCTTTTTTTTCGACAATTATTTAAAACTTTGTACTTTGCAACTTGGATATTGATATAGACCAGCATTTCTTCTTCGAACGTAGAAATAGAGTAGAGAAAAAAGCTCCCCCATTGCGCTTTCCAGTAGCCAATAAATAGTTAAATAACCTGTTGTTAATCCATAAATCATAATTCCTTTGAATTTTATCTGAAGAAACTTTTGAGGCGTACAAACAAATTTATTTTAGATAGTTTCTTATGCCATGTTTTAAGGCCCTTCATAAATATACTTATGCTATCTGGCTATTGATAAGACTTGAAAAATGTATCGATAAAAGCTACTGTTTGATAAAAATTGTTGATAAGAATTCTGATAAGAATTTAATAGACTGGACACTGAATAATAAATAAGAATTTGCTTTTATTTATAGATATGCACCCATATATTTTTTTTTTTTTTGAGAGCGTGGAGGTAGGTATATAACATATTTTGCCAATAATTTGAGTAAAACGTGCTTCATAAATGCACAAAAATTTACAGAAAATGGTATTTTGCCTTTAGCAGTCTGATTTATAATTGTTGGAAGAATTTATTCCGATTATGGATGGCAGTTTGATTTTTAGGGAATGTACTGAAATTTCACTATTAATTATTTAAGTTTTGATATTTGAATACCTATTCCACACGACGCGAATTGAGTTACGGTGTTATTTCTACGTCTGTAGACTGGAGATATTAAATAAGACCAGCAATTCTCAATAGCATTTATGTCCGCCAATTTGCCCGACAAAGGCAAAACTTCTTAATTGAAAAAATTCACGATGTTCATAATGGCTCTGGACGTATGGCAAGGCGCTTCATCTTGTATGAATGTGTATTTATTCTTGGAATGACCTAAGCCAGCAAATTATTCTTCGAAATGTGAATGTCCTGTTCGGAGCTTATTATGTCATCAACAAAATATCTCTCTTGAGGCCTTCTGCCAACAACCTCTGACCCTTTGAGATACTGCTTCCAGCCGGCATTCATCGCTAAAGATGACCTTTAAATAAATAAAAACATAGTTGAGTTCACTCCCGACTAGAAAATATCGTTAGGGGTAAATTAGGTCCCCATTGGTTTTGCCTAGCCAGAACGTTAGGGCCAAGTGTGGATTGTAACGGTGCGCCCCAAATTTTCCTAAATAGGATTGTCCAACGCCCGCCTCAGTAGGCTCTCGTTGGGTTTTTGCACAAGGCCCTAACGTTCTGGTTTGGCAAAACTCAACAGAGACATGCCTTTTACTAGCCGTAGTAAGGCCTAATCAGGCAGTCGACAGGTAAACCTAATTTAGAAATTCCTTAGGATTGCCTAATCAGGCTGCTGCTAAACATTTCTAATTTAGGCTAATCTCGTTATATCTCAGTTAGGGCCGAATGTATATTTAGGCATGCCTAAGAAAAATTCTAGTCGGGCTGAATTTAACTGAATTAAAGTAAGTTACTTTATTCCAGTAGTCGTTGGGAATGTTAAGAGGAAGCTGAGCCCAATAAGCAATCGGCATATCAAGCCATTTTTTTTAAATCGGCGTTGCCGAATGTCCAGCTCAGCTTCGTTGAGGGCGTTCAGTACTGATTGAGATAGTGCACTTCGCTCTATTATGGTTTTCAGTACAATTCTTCGGTCAGTTCTTGGAGTTGTTTTTGTTGTCTTTTCATTTGAAAACACAATAGACATATTCACACTTTTAGCGATGTTTACCACAGACGCCTTCGATATTTGAATAATTTTAGATATTACGACTTTTTCAACAGCCACCGGTGACCTTTGAGCATCAAAAATATCCTTTATTTTACCCTTAGTGTCGGTTTTTTAAAAATAACGATTATCGCTAATTAAATGTCTGTTTTGGTAGCATAGTGGTGTAACTTTGAAGAAACTATCAAGTCACTTTTCTTGACCTTGTGCTATGAATATGTAAAGAATCATAAAACATACAAAAAACAAAACCCAAAACAGAAAGCTGCGCTAAACTTAACTTAACTACGACGATGCTTTTTAGGCGAAATCCTGTAAAAACCTGCAAATTGTAGTAGTGCATTATTGTACTGGAACGCAGCTAATTTCGACAGTTAATTTTTGAATATATGGGTGAACACTGTTGTATTTTTTAATACATTGGTTTTCACTACTTTGGCCAATACAAAATAAATATCTCGGACGGAAGAATGTTTAAAGTGGGCCGCATGCGGGCTGCGGGCCGCGGGTTGGCCACCCCTGGTGTAAACTCTACACTCTCCTTTCCTATACTGTAGAGTCTTAGTCATAAAAACAAAACACATGAACAGTATACAATTCACAATTAGAATCATAATATATTGTTCAAAACATTACAAAATTTTGGTTATGACAATGCAAATATTTTACGTTTAATTTCGCACCGTTCTATGAAATTATTCGCGATCTCTTTTAAATCTATATACATTCAATGCATCGTCGGAATGTATAAAAAGTTAAGCAGAGTTTGGTTCAAATTACTCTTTAAAATAGTAGGCTTGGGTTTTTTTTCTTAAGGTCGAAAACGATCTTTCGGAAGTGCATGTCGTTACAGGCAACGTTTTGATCAATTTAAAAAATTTCATTAATTCTGGTAACAAATCTAAAACGGGATTATCACTTTTCAAAAAACGTTCAAAGTCGTAAAAATTTTTTATCAAAGATTTGCTATTGGAATTCGTTTGTTGCAGTAAGTTTTTAGCTCGCCAAATTTCTAAGAGCATGTTTCTATGTAAAATTAGTCGATCCTTGTAAAACTCTGAACCAAGAATCATTATTACTTCTTTTTGAAATTTGTCATTTCCAAAAAGGAAACTTTCCGCTGAGCTAAGAAAAGTGAAAACTTTCATGTCAAACCTGACTTTCAAACAATTCATAATATTATCAATAATTTCATAGTATTAACTTCTGAATTTTGCGTTTTTCTTGTGGTAGTTCAATGCCTACGGAAACTTTTTCTTACCGTGAACAATAAGATTGCGATAATTTGAACGACGTGTGCCGCTAAGAGACGAACGCAAAACTAATCATATTATACAAATATTCAATCTTTGAAAGCCCCCGGGCAACTGTTTTTTACATTCAGAGTTTTCAAATATGGGAATTTGCTTTCTAAAATATTGGAAGGCAATGCCCCTCAAAACATTTTTTTGGAGGGGGAAAAAGTGCCTTGCCCTCCCCATAGTCGCCGCCTATGGTAGACTATATCCGATGCTAACATAATTTGGGAAATTAATAAGTAAAATAAAAATATAATAGATGGCTAACAATAAACTAGCTCAATGCATTAATCCGAAATTCGAGGTGAACGCAAATTTGGTTCTGTGATCTGAAAAAATAAAGGTGTGTCTTGTCGGTATAACACTTTGATTTACGAATTTATCTTTAAATTGACTTCAAAATTAAGTTTTAAGCTAAAAACCAAATTCATTAAATTTATAGCCTGGCAAATTATAAGCTTTAGTTTTTAAAGGAATGAGCTTGACACTATAGTTTTCAAAAATGAAAGTGCTTCGGTGACAAAATTTTGATTGTACTATATGTTAAAAATTGGATATAAAATTTATTTTCTGCCTAGAAATATTTTGTGGGTTCACTTAAAGTCAATCAATAAAAAAGATATAGCATTAAACTTCATGCTAGATGAAATCCAGCAAAATAAATCTCCTATCAGCAATCTTTTATTTAATAAAATAATAGAGAGAATCAAACAATGAAGGACAGTTTTATATGAAATTTTTTTATTTTTAAAAATCCTGACAATATTTATAAGCTGAAGTTTGACTTTTCCAAAACGCCATTTTGTTCTAATTCGAAAACGCGCCAGAAAAATTAAGAAGTCCTAGCAAAAACTCCAAGTTAACCTAGTACATTCTTCTTCTTCTTCTTCAAAAAAAAAAAATTTCGAATCAGTTGAAGAAGAAACGAAAGGTGCATTTTATTGATTGGAAAACTTTTCGTACAAAATTATTTCACCATTGAAGAAGTTTTGAGGGGGGACGGCAATTTTTGCAACTGCCTATGGGCGGAAAATTTCTAAATCCGGGCCTGTTTATGCTTCGTTAACTTTGCAATTGCCGGCATATAAAAAGTGCCGATTTGGAACACGCTGGGTACAAGGATTATTTCTATGAAACTTATTAATATTATTGAGGCACACTACGACATGATTTTATTCCGAGTCGTCTACAACAATAATATCTAACCGCCCATCAAACTAAACTGTTGGGTGCTTAAAGTCCCCTTCAGTGTTATTTTTAATCATGCTGAATAGTACGCTAAAATGTACTCTTACTGGGAACCATGAGGTCCAATGGGACTTTTAGGGTCACAAATTCAAACAAATAGTAAAAATAATATTTTCCCTTTATTTTGAAATGAAATCATTTCAAATTGAAGTTTTTAAACTCAAATATTCGAATTACTAACATAGCTGAAGTGGATGAGAGTGACGCCGTATTAGTGTTTTGCGATTGGGATAATGGGGTGCCGAGTTCGATTCTGTACATGCATGTTTTGTAATATTTTCAAAAGATGGGACATTTTGAATCAAATATGCAATCCCCTTAAATCAATTGGGATTCCTTTTGAATCACAGTTAAAAGATGAAAATAAAATTGGAAGTTTTTCACGGTGATGCAACAAATTCGGCTGTGGTGCTAAATCACAAGCGCTTATGTTTGTATTGCTACCTTTTTTTCTCTTGAGGGTCAATAAGAAAAATTACATAAATTTTGCGAAATTCAGTATCTATAGTCAGAGGCGTACCGTGCATTTTTGGCGCCTAAGGCGAACACTTCGAATACCACCCCTTAAAGTTTTATTCACAAGCAAAAAGAAAAAAAGGTCCTCACTTTTCACATTCAAAATCTCTAGCAAAGTGATATATTTTACAAGTACTGTGAAAATTTCCGCCTACGCATTCTAATTTACTCCATCAAGTTAATTTCATTCCCTCAAAAAAATGGTCCTCTTTTTCGGCTTTCAAAAACTCTCGGCAATACCCTAGGTACGCTACTGTCTGCAGTATACGATATACATATATGTAGGTTCAGAAACGCGGTGTAAGTACTTATATCAATAATATTCTCAAAAAAATATTAAATTTGTGGAACACATCCATACATACATATGTCCATGTGCGTTTAAGAGTCAAACTATATCCGCAGCTGAATTGTTTTTGCACCAATTGATGCGGCAGTAAATGTTTCATTGGTTAGCTCAAAGAATTCAATATTGCCAAAAAAATAGGCTGCATCCTTTCTGCATTTGAAACTTAAATTGTACTAAGCGGCAAAATTTGAATTGCCCTAAAGGGTTTTTGTAAATTTGCGTGAAACTCTTCCTGAGAAGCATAAAAAAGTGAAGTCGGGAAATTATTTTACTTTCATAACTTAAGAAGAATTTGCGAAAATTATCAATTTTACTTCCCTTTTAATTTTCGAAAAGGCATGCAATACAAAAGTTTACTGATTAGCATCCTTTCGCGAACCTAATAAAATGTTTGAGAATCGCTTCAAAATTGCCGCGAAACTACTTTTCTTTTTGGAAATCTCGAAAAAGAGCAAAAATCACGGATACTAAAAAAATTTACTGAAAAAACTAAAATTAGACAAAATTATGGTGTTAATTGTGGCGATAAAAAACCAAACAATTTTTTTGAGTAAAACCAATGATGCGGAAAAATGAATAAATTGACACCAGCAAGAACAGGGAGACAAAAATTTTACCACATGGGTAATTACTTAGGTAGGTATGTTAATAAAACCGACAACTGTCATTGAGTCGATGTAACGAATGTTCCGCAATTGATTGCATGCAACATTTGCTGCCAACGTTATGCCGGCGCTATCAGAAAATGTCAGCAAAGTGTGATAAAATATATTTATAAATAAATTATTTTAATGAGGAGAATGAGTTTAAATTGAAAGGGGCGTTATTGGAGCCAGATTAATATTTCAGCATGCTGTGATTATCACAGTAATAGAACAACAGTTTGTGATAATATTTTTTCTCTAAGAAAAAATTCGAACTTACTACTATCAAATTGATAGATCTTTTTCTTTCTCGTTTGTGATTAGCACTCATGTGATGTTTATCATAGGTGCTGGCACAGCAAATAATACTGTGATAGCTGCAGCTGATAAGAATTGATTTACTTTTTTTTTGTATTGTCACACATTGGATCTTTTTCGGTTGTTTGTTGTTTCAAGTTGTTTAAGTTTTAAGAAAACTAACTTGTCAATGTTGGGTTTGACAGCACTGAAATAGCTCATGTGTCAACTTATCAATATTTGTGATAAGTGATGTTTTTTTTAACACGATACACACTTCATTATTGAGATAGCAGTGCTGATAACATGCAACTGTGATTTTTTCTTTACAATTTCTATGATTTTTTGGGTTTTCTTATTAGAAATATTTTTTTTCCATTTCTTGTTTTTTGATCAAAAATGTAGTTTAACCATCACAAACACTGAAAGAGGTTACATTTGATAAGAATATCATATATATCTTTTGTTAGTAATGACTTTTTTTTTCAATTCCAAATCGAAATGATTTTTTTTTTTAAACGCAATAAATCTTAACAAATGGTGTTGTAGTAAATGCTTACATTTAACTTTTTGTGAAAAATTTCAATAAATTTTTCAATTTTTAGTTTTGCACTACTGTTTGGTTGCACTTTTTCTTTTTTTTAGATTTTAATAAAATCGCGCAAATTTTTTATTTCCTTTTCTACAGCTGTTGTCAAAAACAAATAAAGAATATTAGCTGCGAAAAAAAAGCGATTTTCGCGTACGATTGCTATACGCGATTATACGATAACGTAAGCGTGTCCGTATCCGGTGCAATTTTGCCGCAAAATAGCGTTAAATCTCTGTACGAAAATCTCAAAACACACGCAGTAAATGTACGGGCGGCGATAGCAATTGACGAGAGCGACGACGACGAAATAGAGAAAAAAGAATTTACGTCACACACTGACTGAGCTGCAACGAAACAACGCACGATGTACACGCTTGTAAACACGTCAACGGTCACAGACCAACTAAATTTTAGTTGAAACCCATGAAATGCACGAATGAGATGAGAACAACCTTTGGTTTATTAGTAGGGTTGGTACAAAATTTCACAGAAATTTATCGTAATGGTCGCCCGCATGTCAAAAGAGTGAAATGAGCTTATATGAAACTACATGAGTAAGAAGGCCATAGCAATGCGTTGGTTTGAAGCGACAGTGCCTGCAGTGTAGTGGCGCAGCAGCTATCTCATTCTTGCTTTGCTTCAATTTAAGTAGGGCGTGACATTAGTTGATGTTGGCCTGTGAACCGGTTTTGGAGCTGTCGCCTTGTTATTTTCAACTTCGTGTGAGAGTATAAATTCTCTTCTTTTTTTGTAGCTGGCAACGCTGTACTTTTGTTTATTTCATATTTCTTGTGTTATTTTTACATCAACACTCCCGGTAACTGCATTACTAGCCGCATGCTATCTCACTCAGTACGCTGATGTGCAGCTACTGTTAGCTCTATCGGGTATGTCATTTTGACAAGCTTGTTAGCATGCTTGAGTGCATCGTTCAATACGGGCTTATTGTTTTTGTTGTTTTTGTTTTAAACGTGCAAGCGAGATAACATTACTTTAGCGTTTTTTCTTTTGCTTCTCTGGAAAAAAAGCATATGTGTGTCTAATTTCATTGTTTTTGCTGTTTTATAGGTGTCCATTTTTGCTTAAAACTTTTCCAGTACTTGAATTTATTCGCTGTTTTCTCAAATCTTAAAGGATTCGTAGAAGGATACGCGCTCTTTTTTATTGCTCTCTCCCTTTTTTCTTTTTTGGTTACAGTTCTTTTCACATTTACACTGCAATTTTTTCCACTTTTTCTTATTTTTTTTCCAAAATTTTTTGCGCTCAATTTTGTTTGCTTTCGCGTAACCGCGTCAACTGTCGGAAGGGTCAGCAGCAGCGCCATTATTTTGTGCATCATGTGAAGCATTTCTTCCTTCCTTCCGTGTTCAGCGCTGTCATTTGTTTTTGCTTTTGAACTTTGTTAACATTTGCTTTTGTTATTTTTCTTTTTGCTTTTTTTTTTTTTATAGCTTATTCCTACTGCTACATTTGCTCTTTTTATATGGTTTTCTTTTTCATTCCTACTTACTTAAGTTTTAACAAAATTTTATTGTGTTATCCGCTGTTTTCTTTTTAATTATTTGCTTTGTCCCATTTTATTGCTTTTGTTTTTTGAGGACCTCTTTTTGTGCAAAGTGCAGCGTTTGCGATTTCTAATTTTTTGATTTCCAATTATACCTACATACGTATACATATTTTGATTTCTTTAAGATCCTTTTTTACACTGAAAGAATTAATAATTTACTAATGTTATTTTTTTTTATTTCTAGAACTTGATTTTGTAGTTCAATTTAAGGAAAATAAATATTTCATAAAATACATACGTACATACATACATATAGATATTTGCTACATTATTACTCAGCGCCTCACCACGTTATTTGCTGCCTCTACGGCAACCACATTATTGCCGCCCCATGTATGGCATGCACCGGGCAAACTTATTTTGTTTGGAATGATCTGTTTTTTTGCACATTATTATTAAAATAAGTAGATACATAGTACCTATTAACTAATTAGGTACTACAAAATTTTAAATGTGTTGCGGTGCAGTGGAAAAAATTGATGATCTTTTTTTCGTTTTCTAAATTAATTATAAATAAATTAATTATTTAGTGTTCGGAGAAAACAAATACAGTGAAACTCCCCATAACCGGACACCCACCCAGGCCCGGATTAAGAAATCTGCCGCCCTTAGGCCAGTCAGAAATTTCCGCCCCTCTTCACTAGTAAATACCTAAAGAAAAAAATCCGGGCCTGCAACCACCGTAGTAGTATTTTTGTCCGGTTATGGGAAAGGAACAAAAAAATTTTATTGAATTTGTTAAACAAATTTACGCTTATCTCTGAAGTGGCGCTTTGATTATCAAATTGTACTTCATTATTGTTATATTCAGTTAATAAACTTTGATCGATTTTCGAAAATTCGTCAAAACCAGCGAACCAGAATGAACGAAAAAATCAAATTCTACTCAACACTTCTGACGTATATGTGTATGTATATTAGCATTATTAGGGGGACCACCAAATTCGTTGCTTTAAAAACAAAAACGAATTAGAATTTGTAAAAAAAGGAAGTAGTAAAAATTTAATAGAGTTCTTATTTAATTCTCTCCGTTTAAAAGAGATATTTTGATCAAAATGACACAGAATATAGTGTCCGCGTCCGGTTATTGGAGCGTCCGGCTATCGGAATTGATTTTGTATGGAAAAGTTAATGAAAAGTGAGTGTCGCCGAAATATGTCCGGTTATAGGAGCTGTCCGGTTATTGAGGCTATCCGTAAAGGGGAATTTCACTGTACACATGTATAAATACGCAAGTCTTCCAGAGCAACTGGCTCCGTGTGATTGCACGGATAAAAAGGTATCATCTTCCAACAAAGTTTCTTTAGCAATATAGAAACTGAAGTATTTAGTACGGATTGCTGGAAAATTCAGCTCGCAACTCTAAAACAAAATATGGGACCAGCAAATAATTTCGATTTAAATGATTAAGTGATGACAACCGTTGATTCCTTAAAATCGCGATGAAATTCATTCACTTGATAAATTTTAAATATGTATATAGAATTGCTCGCCTTTAATAAAAAATTGGATTTTTCTAAAACTTCTAGATTGAGCAGATTTGCTCTTTGCTTGAGGACAAGAGAAATCTTTTTGAGAAAGATCCTTTGTCAATATTTCTTCGTCACTGCATGATAATCTTTTAGCAGTAATTTTATTATTTTTGATTCAGTATATCGTAACTACTCATCATAAATGTCTATAGAGCATCAATCACCCTGTACAATAAATTTATGTGAAGAATAATACAAGGAATAATTTTTAAAACCAATTCACGTTTAGCCTCCAGATACAAAATGCACCAGCGCAACCATAGTCGGAAGAAACAACATAACAAAAACAACAACTCGTACTGGTACATACAAGATGTTTCTCAAGAAGCAATGAACAACGCAACATAACACTGCAATCTACTGTACTTCCTTAGGCTCCACTACAAGCAACAACCGACTGATGCAGCATCCTCGCGATATCAAGATACAAATTTTATTTATATCGACCTCATATTTTGCACTCGACTCGCGAAAATTTCACATCTGCTTCGGATGCAGCAGCAGTCCCCAGCACCAGTACCAGTGCCAGTGCCAACCCCAACAGCAGCAGCAGGAAGACGCATTAATTTTACAACACAGTTTGAAAAAGGATTTCTTGACTCCTTTTCGTGCATGTTAAAGGGAAGAAGGTACTGATAGCGAAACGAAGGATTTTTGCTGGTTTCTTTTATGTATTACCTACTCTTAAAAATTTTGCTTAAAACAAAGCAAAAAAAGGTAAAAATCGCCCCCACTCTGAGAGTTTACTTCTTGAAATTCATGTGAACCTGAAGGAAAACGTAACGTATGTGTGCACAAGAAACTTGAAAGCGTCGCAGATGCATCCTTTTTTTTTTAATTGAGTGCATCCCGCATAAAAGGAATAAGCGTACTACCTATAGCTGTGAAAACTTAAGTGGTATTTTGTACTTTTGTAATTTTATGCTGCTATTTTTTATATTTACTGATATGTTCCTACAACAGTGGGAATCAGACATTGATTTTTCGACCTATAATGACTTTCATATTCTCCTTGTGAGATTTTTATGTATCGTTTGGAAGGTTCTTCCTTGTACTATAATTCGGAAGATCATGTATGAATGGTGAAAATCACAAATAAATACCTTAAAAAGAAGCTTGGCCTTATATTCCGCTCCTGGTCTTGCTAAAAATTTAATTTCAACATCGATTGCTTGCACGTAACGTTTTTTAAGAATTAAAGAAATGTGGTAAGAATTTTTCAATGAAGTTCGGCAGCTTTGCTCATCCATTGATAGAGACAACTTTTTTTTTTTGGGAGAAAAGTTTAGTCAACACACTTAAGGTGACCTGTTTTTGTTTGAAATCCATTTTTGGAATTTTACACAAGATTGTGATTGGTATACAACAGTAACGGATTAAGGTTTGGCTAAGAGGGAATAACCGTCAGTATATTTGGTCACCAAGATAATTTATTTTTTTACAAGAAAAGAGGCCCGTTATCTGTTTAATGCTCGGGTCCCACAACGTACTAATCCGGCGATGGTATAGAGCACTATATTAAGTCTTTTGGAATCGACCGTTTTCGATGAAATGCTAATAAATCACGAGGTGCATATTGTAAGGATTCTAAATACAATTTTCCGCTATACAAAATTACCTTTCGATGTACCATAACCTCAAATATTTAAAAAACCGTGATTTTTGCACTTTTGGGTTAGAATATCTGAAAATTCCGACCACAAATTCGAAGTCAGCGCATCAAGACCTTCCGAAAATTAGTGATCTGGTTTCTGGGTAAGGGCTTTGGCAAAATTTTGTCAGCCTGTGTAATTTGCATAAAAGATCAAACTGAAACTCTGAACTAAAGGCAATATGACTGAGTAGTCAGTTTTCGTCAACATTTTAGCTTTACTTAAACTTTCTTCTCACACACTGCATTCTGTAACCTTTTCATTGGAAGGAAGAGTTCTACACCGTACAAAGTCTTAAGCTAAAATGCATTTTTAAAGTTCCCAAATTTTAATATTTAAACTGGTAGCAAGAACTTGAATATTAATTATCGTTTTTTACTGTCAGAGCTGTTTTGCTTATGATTATTCAGATTTAAATAATAAACTTAAAATTAATATATGACGATTGGAGAGATAAGCGAATCTTCACAACAAAACAAAAGACAAACAGCAGCCAAGTAACAGGCATAAAATCAGAAAAACATACGAATAAACATAAAAAAAAAATACTATCGAGCTGCCAAGTTTAAAAAATATCATTACTACAAATGCAGCAATCGGAACAGATCATGTGATAATGTTGAGGTTGTGCGCCTCAGAATCAGATCAACTGCAGCAATAACAGCGTTTCAAATGAATGCCAACGTGCGCGCAGCGCATGCGCGACATGTCAATACAACAGACAATATACATACATATATACATGGAACGGACAACAGTAGTAAAACATAGAATAGGAAATCGTACGTTGAAATCAGATAAAAGTTTATTAAGCTCCTCCTGCTGTACAAAATTTTTAATATAAAGTAAATAAAGAATTTGCTATAGAAAGAAAGTTGTCCAACGTACTTTAAGCGCCGAATGTTGTGCTACTAATACATAATTATAATTTCTAGTATTACAATTTTCAGATGTCCTAACAAATGTGATTCAGGGAAAATATAGAACGTATTTTAGTAAATTCTTCTTAGGCGGAGAGCCCGCTGTACTCGATGGCTTGATGAGAAGATGTAAGCTTAAAATATTGTCGAAAATCGGAGGAAAACTATGGCGCTCAAAAGGAACTTTCATTATACAAAGCTGATGGTTACTGATGGGTTTATTACAATGTATGTAGGTACTTGGTCCATATTATTCTGCAATAGCAAATGACCCAATAATAATGTGGGACTATTTTGAAAAATTTGGTGCCATCTTTAGAAACATGATTTTGACCTTCTACTTATAGGATTTGCTGTACCCAACTAAGAATACATTTATCTTAGCTATAGAAAGAGGATCTATATATGATCGCATGAGATTTGTACCAGTTTTTTACGACAATTTCCGACCTAATTTTGAATGAGACGTATCCAGCCACGCTATTTTCTATTATAACCGTCGCAATATCTTATACCTTCATATCAGCATCATGTTTTTCGCAGATAGTAGCTGCAGCATTATTTGCTCGAAAATATCAAAATATAGTAATGCGAAATATAAGGAACAAGCCATATTGGTCTTTTCAACATTTTATTTTCACTGAATGTCTAAAAGAACTTATGATAGAATTAAGTTTATATAAAAAACGCTGTATCTTACGAAAAACGCACTCATGTTGGTTTTAACCAAAGATTCGTATAGTACCCATATCAAAAACATATGAAAGCAGACGCACATTGCGTGTAATTTGCTGATTTTAATCGCATGTAATAATGATTTTTTTATCGTTTCAGCTTTTGTTGTTGCTGTTAGAGTTTAACCTTTCATTTGACATAACTGTAATAATAATGTTGTTTGTTTAAGGTGTTTTTGTTGTGTTATTTGTTGCTTTTACATTTTAGTTTTTAGTCAAAGATTTTGAAAAATAAGCGGAAAAGTAAAACTGCGCGCTCCCTCTCAAAAACCAACAAGAACATACAAATTACAACAATTAAATACCGTACAAATATTAACTCTTATTTTAATTTTAGTACGTACATATGTATTGTTAGTGTTAGTATGTATGCGTGCGCAGATAAGGATCTAGTCAATTTTTCCAGCATTTAAACAAAGCGTAATTTATCCACTACTACTGCGCGCACTCTATGGATCTATGGCTCTATGACTTTTTCATTTTCAGTGCGAGCAAACGCTGCAATGTTTCATATCTATCTAACCGTACACGAATCTTTTCATTTTGTTTTTCATCTGTTGGCTGGGTCTTAGCGTCTGCTGTCTGCTGTCATACGCATAAACGCAGCGCAGAACTGACGTTAATTGTAATGCTCCATTGTAATTAGTAATGTTTTAGTTTTAATTATCTCAAGTAGTCAGTGAGAACGGTCAAGCTTGAAAAGCGCAAACATGTTGAGCTGATTTCTGAATATGCAAGCTATTCAATGTGGAATATATGTACATATAATATGGAATTTCTGATAAAAGCTGTTTCAGACAAAAATATCTGAACTCTGGTCATATTCATGACCAATACATATAACATTTCATGCTCTTGTTGATCGGGTGAAACCTTTTTAGCTTACAAGGCTAAGTGATTTATTTTTGAGTCTAATATGTAGCTGTAAATAGAGGTTGCTCTGAAATGAATGGTTGTCAATCATCTTGTGTTTCCTTTATGTCCTCACTAAGCATAGAGCCTCCACAAAACTCTTCCAACAGCCGCATTTTCTGTTACCCCAAGGGTTCCACTTAAATGCTTTCCTATGCGATAAGATTTTTTAGCACAAATATATTGTTTTAAAAAAGAAATTATTTAAATAGGTTTAGTATATTTTACGCCAAAGCGTTACAAACCATTTCATTTTTATATAAATAGTATAGATATAGATTTCAACTAAACCTCTCAAAGAGTAGCTCTCATTGAATTGGTAGTTTAAAGAAAGCTACAGAGACAAAAAAATTGATTTTTTCTTATTCCGCCAAATGTAACCAGGTACATACTTATATACTCTTATGATGTGAGATGGGGTAGGGAGCCAAGAGCCAGCTTCTTGAGTTTCAGTAAATTTCCGCCTGACAAGTAGGCATGAAAAATTAAGCACTATTTACTCAAAAATTAAATTAAAATTCATAAAGTGTGTACAACCTTTTATATATAAAAACTCAATAAGTAAGTAGCTTACAAGATAGTGGCATACGATTCTATGCATTTGGTCAGAGAAAATTAAGGGGAAAGTCACTTTTCTTAAAACCGCAATAAAATGAAATATATGTATGTGGAGACAATATGAATAAAAAGTCCATTAATTCTTTATTCGCCATAACCAGCAGCTGCTGAGCCCCAACACAAAAAAAAAAACAAAGCCAATACAACTCCACTCAAAGTCTTAAAACCCATCCGAAAGTCATTTGGAAGCGCTGCTCATCGCTTACATGAATTCGCGCACAAACGTTTAATCGGAACATTTAAATTCAAGGAAATCGTAAAATTATCCTGGCAGACACATCGTAACTCAGACGCTAGACAACGCTGGAGCATACATAGTTCATTTGTATCGGTTACAAATCCCATGGCGCTGTTTCCACGTTCTCATGGTCGGTAGTAATTTTCATAAGGTGCCACAAAGAGTTACAATGCAGCTACAATAACAAAAACACAGAGAGTTTGGCAAGGCAAGACAACGTCCCTTCTCTCACCTCGGATTCATTCTCAATGAAAAAACAATGCCTACTAAAGGGTGGTGGTAATGATGGCGGAACTACTGCGTCCAGTTGTTGCACAGTCAATGTGCTAATAGAAAAAAGAAGCGGAAAATTCAAATACTCATGCATATTCAACAGACATACACACACACACAAATGTACATTGTACAAGCACTCGTTTCTCTAAAGCAGAGATACTGAACATTTTTTTACTTTGTACTTCCGTGTACTTTTTATGGAACCGTTCAATGCTATAGAATTTGCTACTTGAGTCTTCCCAGCTTATCGTCTCTTCTATACAGAATGATTTTCTGCAGTCTCCTATCACTTCATCATAGGGTGAATTATGTCTGGTCACGTAAAATTCATTGAACTTGGTAACAAGGTTTTGTCAAAACTTGCGCAATTTTTAACTATTCATCTAAATTCAGGGCCTGGTTATCTTTAGAATGGGCTGATTTGTAAATTTAATAACTATTTTCATTCAAAGTTACTATCGTTTCGCAATTTTAAAGTATTGGCAGATAACAGTCCTTTAGCCATCATCTGTAAAAATATATTTGATCGATACTTTTATAGATGGTCCTCAGTCTATCACACAAAGGATATTGCTCAGTACGTGCAGCACCGCCAAGTGGACGGTAAGTGAATCTGTTAAAATATCTCAAAAATCAGATCCATCAGAGAAATTCTGACCTTGGATTCGAATTTAGTGAGTCAAAACCTTCGGAGAAGTATATTCAGTTTTCAGAACAGTTAAATTTGCAAGGAGTGATTTTTCTTTCAAAGCAACTTCCTTGAACAAGAAATCAATCTCCTCAAATTCAACTGTTTCATTTAAGTTCGAAATATTTAATAAGTGTTTGTATCAATTGATTATAATTTTACTATTGTTATAAATCTTAATAAATAATAAATTCTTACTCTTAAAGGTTACAGAAAATATAGGTAATTGAGAACCACTGCGTCAGCACAACTTTCACCCTTTTAGAAAGTTAAAATGAAAAACGTATGTCGATGTCCACGTTGTTCGCTTACGACGTTTTCCACGTATAAGGTGTAAAGGGCTTACCAGATTTTCTAAAGATATTCATAGAAGAATAGATTTTTGATTTTTTCCACTACACATGAGTTGATACTGTGTGGGGTGGTCGGGGAAGGTGGCGTAAAAACAAAATTCGCAGACAGTATGCAAACAATGCGAAGCTTTGCTTCATTGCTTAGGTTGAGTTTGAAACCTATTTTTAGAACCCAGACGTAGTGTACGTGCGCATGCATATATTTTGCTGTTAATGTATGCTGCAGTGTATTGTTTGTGTTGAGTGAAATGGAAAGGATGTACAATGGGTTAAATTCAACAAATTTTTTAAAGCTTAAATTCAGTGAAAAAACTACACATGTAAGTATATTACATTTGATTATGTAAGTATATTACATTTGATTGTAAAAGGAAGCAGTAGAAATGAACTTAAACTATTGATCCTATATTGTTTTGATAAAATTGTTTAATATTAAATTGCTTTCATTTATGAATATAATAATTTCTATTTCTAATATTTTATAAATATTCTTAGTTGTACACATATATCTATACCTTATTGTTTAGAGACAATTTCACACTCTCGAATAAAGTCTTCACTACTTTCCCACAACTATCATTGACGACGGCCACTTTCCTTGGCTCCTTTGGCCACCATATGAAATTTGCATAATTGACTCATTTTGCATTCACTGCAACTCACTCAGCTCACATGAGACTCGCACATGCTACCCACGTTGACCAGCACTGATTTGTGAAATGTGAGCTTCTTTTCGTGCCAACGAGCTTTCGCCATTAAAATTTACATATGCGCTAAGGAGGGGGCTAACCCAAGTGCCAGGACCTAAGGGGCCTTAAGGATGGCAGCAGCTTAAAAGCAGCTAAGTAACGTCAATTATTAGAGTTTGGCCAGTTGTTTGCCTCGTGGTTTCACTAATCACGGACAGGTGGCGCAGTTAGCGTAAATATGGATTTTCATTTCGCTTTATTACGGAATTAGGACATGGACATTGAGCAGAAAGGACATGCTGCTGTTGTTGTTGTTATTATAGCTGCATGTATGCTTACACATACCTGCACGTACTGACATGTAAATAATTTTTGTGTGTGTGTGTGCATCTGCTTTTGAAATGATTTATTCTAGCGTGCTTTATTTGCATTTTGTTAGAATATAATTTAAATGGTTTTTATTATATACATACATATATAACTAAGGAAATAAAAACAATTCAAAAGAACCGACTAGTTTTCAGAGTAATTCCCAGCAAACATTTTTAATCGCAACAGGGTCAAATTTCAATGACCGAGACAATGATTTTGATCGCGTGTGAGGAACTGTTCAGAACGAGTCATAGGTAATGAAGAACTTCAAACGAATATTGTTCAAGTCGAAAAAGTTTTTATCGTGCTAAAATAACTTGCAGGGCTCGGGGCTAAAAACTGGAAAGGAGTCTGTTTTATCTAAACATAAAAAGTTGTATGATTAAAATGAAAAAGGTCATTGAAATACCGATAGGTATCTGTTAAGTTTAAAAGTGGCACTGTGTTACTTTCCAGAAGAGTTCATTGTCATAAATATGAAAGATCTAAGATCATTTCATTTGTTTGATGGGTATACATATATGGCTGTGATTGATCACTTCATAGAACATTAATAAGTGTCCTCGAATGCGTCGGTCTGTTTATCAGGGCTAATTTTGAAATGAACTGAATGAAATTTTATTTGCTGTTCGTCATAAATTGGCTGTTTCTCTAGAAACCTTTTGTGGTATACATTTAATGTCAATACAGAAGAAGTGGGTTTGGCAACCTCATTTAAACAATATACTTAAGCGATGTATTTCAATTCCTATAAGGTTGATATGTACTTTTTTTTTTCGTGGGGAAGGTTGTGGTAAATGTACTGCAATGTCCATGTAATTCACTATCCTAAAGCTACCGTCATAGCTTCAGAGTGTGTCACTTCACTAAAACCCACAACCTCTTTTCTGACTTCCAGGCCTCCTACCCTGGGACTGCGTTAGCATTGCTTCGGGGTAGGTCTCTTGATTTGTCCGCAAATCATATACCTGCGCCCAGGTCCCACTTCTTTTTTCTGAGAACGTCCTCAGTAAAACTTGCAACTGCATTCCAGTTTTCTTTGCTCTGCAGCATCCTCTCGATCACGTTGTCAGCGGAGCAATGACCGACTGATTCCTGTAAGGATGCGCGTTCGTTGTTCCATCGATTGCAGATGAAGAAGGTGTGCTCTGCGTCATCTTCATCAGCGTCTCCATATATACAGAAAGGGTGCTCTGTTTTGCCCATACGGTGTAGATACTTCTGGAAGTATCCATGGCTCGATAAAAACTGAGTGAGGTAATAATTACTTCGCCAAAGTCTCTCTCGAACCATCTTCTTATGCAAGGGATCAGTCTTTTTGTCCACCTGCCGCTGACTTCTGAGCGATACCTGTCCTGCCACTTAGAGAGGGTTTCCTGCCTTGCGTCTGCAAAGCTTATGATCAGGTTCCCCTTCTTTTTTGCCTCCCAGACCATTTTACGTTCGCTGGCAAGTAGGTCAATGGGGATAACCCCACTTATTACTAGCACAGCCGCTTCGGAGACTGTGCGGTACGCACATGCAACTCTGAGCGCAGCAGTTCGTTGCACTGACAGAAGCGTCCTTTGCCGACATTTCGCCTCTAGCGTTCCTGCCCATATCTCACTGCCGTAGAGCAGTATCGAGTTTGTTGTCGCCATTAGAAGTTTCCGTTTACTTTGCGTTGATCCACCGATGTTTGCCATGAGCTTGCTAAGCATGCCTGTTATATTGTCTGCTTTTGTTGCTGCGTGTTGTAATTGAGCCCAAAATGTCAATTTTGGGCCAACTCTTACGCCGAGGTACTTAACTACCTTCTTTGTTGTAAGTATGCTGTCGCATACTGGCAGCTGCAGTTCTAATGGTATGTGTTGCTTAGTAAGCAGTATAACCTCCGTCTTTTCGGTGGCGAGTTGGAGTCCGTGAGCCTGCAACCATTCCCTTGTCCTTAGCATAACCTGGTTTAATTTTCTCCTGGCCTCTTCGGTGTTGCGAGCCGTTATTACAGCTGCAATGTCATCTGCTTACCCCACCAGATGTGTATCATCCGGCATTTCGATTCGGAGGATTCCGTCGTAGCTCAAGTTCCAGAGGTCTGGGCCTAGTATAGACCCTTGCGCCGCTCCGGATGTTATCCTTTTTGTCGTTCTTCGTCGCAGGTGTCATAAATGAGCTCCCGGTCCCATAGATAACTCTGCAGGATCCTCAGCAGAAATTGCGGAGTAGCAAACCTTAGCTTAAGAGCTTCAATGATATCTGACCACCAGAGGCTGTTAAAAGCGTTGCGTATGTCTAGTGCTGCCAACAAGACAATCCTCCTGGAGTGATGGCTCCCTCGCTGTGCGTGTTCTACGCTAGACACTACATCTTCTATAGCGCCAAGAGTTGACTTTCTTGCGCTGAATCCATGTTGTCGTACCGATAATCCACCAGCGTTTTCAATAACTGCGGATAAGAGGTTGATATGTATTCGCTATAAATTGTTTCAAGTTAATAATGGAAATCATTATCAGCAGAGCTAGTCAAACACAAGCAATTTAATGAAAAGATAATTTAATTAAAAACTTACCGAAGTTAATACATCAGATAAATTGAAGAAAAATATAAATTTTTTTCACTTTACGCATACGACGTGTGAACAACCCGATATCTGAAGCGTAAGCTTACCCAGGCCCGGATTAACCGTAGAGGCACACTAGGCCAGTGCCTAGGGCGGCACGATTTTAGGGGCGGCAAATATTGGGAACTTTGGAATTTTTTTTTTGTAATCGATTTGCACAGGGGGGGAAAAAAGTACAAATACCGGGATTGTGTGCACAAAATTACCTAAAAATGCAAGCAAAAAAAAAAAAAAAAAAAAAATTTTTTTTCTATATTTACTAGTGAAGAGAGGCGGCAATTTCTGACTGGCCTAAGGGCGGCAGATTTGTTAATCCAGGTCTGAGCTTAGCTCTACAGCTAAAGCCTCTGATTTCGCCAATAAGGGCAGAAAGCGGTAGCTTTACCTTTGGCACCCAAACGTTCTTGCCCGTGTTTATCTGTACATCACTAAAAAGCTTAACTTTACATTTTTCCGAAAAAATCGAAGAAGGCGATTTCAAAGCGATTTTCTGTAAACGAAAAAATTATGGAGTAGATGTTTATAGCCAAGAATAATTCTAACAAAATGATGCTACATTTTCAAGATTAAATGGCAGTGACATTATAATATTTTTTCTATGGAGGAACGCTCAACACATACATTCTATCAGGGACTGTACGACTTTGAAAAAAAATAATCAAAAAATGTAGACAGTGTGCCGTACAATGAAATAGGTGCGCCTCTCTGGTAACACTCGATTAAAGAAAATTAACTTAATTTTATTATTGATTCAAAGAAAAACTTTCGGAAAAGAATGCATGGTGCTATTGCTCGCAAACCGACAGTTGGCAGTCCAAATACCAAATCACAAATTTAGAACTTCCAACTGATGCACTAACCAATTCAGCTAATGCCTGTTTTATTGCATAATCTTAAGAACATCATTTTACGAAAGTTTTTCACTATTTATTATCGTCGCAAAAAAGTAAACAACTTCAAAAGAATTGTGCGAATTAATATGAAAACATCGTTGTATCAAAATACAGTGCAGTCACGGTAACGTGAACTAATTAAAGCCAAGGTTGTTCACGATTGCGAAATTGTTCACATTAGCGAATATGAAAATTTAAACCAAAATTTATGCAGCGCAGTCGCTGTAGCGTATTTTGCATCAAATTATTATTCTTCATATCATTTGTAGCAAAAAAAACTTTAAAAGAAACAAAAAACTTCTTCATAAACTAAAAAAAAAGAAAATAAAAATACATAAACAACCTTTTGCGTATGGCATGGTTGAGTTACATATGTCTTGCTACATGGTAGTCAATGCAAAATTTATTTTGTTCATATTACCGCGTTGTTCACGTTAGACGGTAGTCACGTTACCGCGACTGCACTGTATGTCCATTAGTGAGATCTTTTTGCGAAAGTCTTACCGACTTTTCCTAAATTATAAAAGACATTAGTTAAGAGATAAAAAAATTAAAGGTAAAGATTTCACTTTGCAGTAGCTGGATTATTGCCATGAATTTACCATTTTCTGAAAACTTTAAGGATTTGAAGGTGACCTCCCTTGACGGGAATAATTTAAGAGCTTGTGAATGAAATACATTCCCGAAAAATTTAATTTTTGAAAGATGCTGGCCTAAAAAATTTGAAAAGTATTCGATATTTTCTTCCTTTGGTTTAACTAATGAAAGTTGATCTTGTCTCTTTCCTTTGGTTTATGTTCTGAGAAATTTAGAAATCGTATGCTCGACATTCACAATATACATTCCGACTCTGAATTCGGGAATATTTCAAATGCCATCACTGACATTCATACTTCATGCTACGGTTTGCATGCAAGTATTTTTCGTAAAATTATGGCGGCCAAAAATTAATAAATAAATATGGTTGCCTCGCATCCATCCCACTACTCGTACCACAGAAAAATTTTACATTTCTGTTGCCGTAGTGATTTAATTTTATTATAACTAAACATAGTTGTTGTTGTTATTGTTGGCGTTGTTTAGATTTTATAATAATGATAAACATTTCAAAATAAATAAAATTTTTTAGCCAATGAAAAATTGCTGCCATAGACATAAGTTTTGTTTTTATTATGTAAATTAGTTGCGCATATATGTACATATGTATACGATTATGTACATATGTAAACAATCGTATATAAAATATTTTTATGATTTGGAATGAGCTATTATTGCTAGAAAAATTATGAATGGAGAAAGTGGGCATAGATGTATTTTGGAAATCTACATAAATACAAACATTGTCATATAATTTAATGAATAAATAGTTTTAGGTTGGCAATATTTATCCAAAAATTAAACTTAATGGCCGCAATATGCTTAATTCAAAACCTACTTCAAAGACCAAAAACTTAACATTTAAAACGAAATCATATGTAAGTCTTCATAGGTATTCGAACAAGTTAGCCCGTGCTAGGCTAACCTAGCACACCTTCAAAACAATACTCGCACTATGAGTCTGAAGTTACTTCTAGCTCAGGATCTAGTTCGTCTTGTCTATATCCATTTAATACACCTAAGCTTCCACAAATTTCTTCTTCCGAGCTGTCAATTGATGAGGACAGTGGACTCTCACCCATTGTCTAATAATTTAGAAATGGTAGCAGCAAGTTGACAGTCACTGTGGTTTGCTCCTCGTACCAATCCTCGGCAATTAGATCGTCTGAGCAACCCCGCTGGGGAAGTCAGTTTTCGCGGTCTTCCTGTCGTGCCAGATTAGGAGCTAGATTATCTCAGAAACAAAGCCGCTGAAACTGCAACTAACATCGAACCACTTGCCATACAGCTGCTTCCAAGGGTCGACATTGAAACACGGTTAAACTTCTATCGACGCCCACTGTAAGCATTGCATCCAGCACAACTCTTGATTCAACCTTTTGTTGGTGCATGAACATGTTATTTGGTTAAAGGATTATTTTCCAAGAAAATCAACCAACATTAAGTGTAAAAATACTTTGCCAACCTATGATTGAAAAAGTTCTTCTATTTATTGGATTAAAAGAATTGCGGAACATTAAACTTCTCCCTAATCAAAATTTAGTTGCCAGGTGATATTGTTTTGCTCTTATATCCAAAGAAAAAATGTAACTCCAAGCATATGATATGCTACTGAATCAAAGGACTATAATGAAAGCAAAAAATTTTCTCAATTAAATGGCGCCAACACATCCATATGTTGTGTACCTGTAATCAAAATAAAAAAAATAAATAAAAATTTCAAACTTTAGATAGGTATCTAAAGAGCTGGTTTTTATAGCTACCCAAGAAATTGATAAAGATATATAAATCTCAAATAACAAATCTTAATAGATCTTAATGCTACTTCGAAGACTGTTAAACTAGAGCTTATCGAATTACATTTGGGTGCTTAGGTAGATAATTAAAATTTTTACCGAAATAAAGATCAATGCCTATGAAAAATATTTAACTATGATAGTTCTAGTGAAAAGCTATTTCTTCACAAAGAAATTAAAAGAAACTTAAACTGTAAATTCAAGAGTTAAACGCCGACTCATTAACGCAATAAAACTTTAAATTAGAGATCCATTGTATTTCCCAGAAAATATATAAAACCAAGTTCAAATTTAATTGACATTTGTTGAGTAGCATTAATTCAACGCCGATCTCGAAAGATGATTTTGATCAACAATACGCGCAACAACAACAGTGGCTGAGCTAATAAATTCATTTGTATGCAGAACAACGCATCAAATGAAATTAAAAACAACAGAGAAAAAAAGCACAAGTCGTAAACGCAGATCCATTAAAATAAATAAACCCAAACTCAAAAAGTGCCGAAATTTCAGCTTAAAAATTTGCTCCACTATTTACGTACTTAACTTCAGGCAGCCAGTGCAGGGCAGCAGAATAACAAATTTAAATGGACGCGTGCTCGTCTCAGAAACTCATAAAATACGCAATTTTATGAGAAATAATCATGAGTAAACAATAGCGTTGCCAGATTGTAAAAAAGTTGTTATGAGAAATCTTTACATAAATAGAAAACTTTTTCCGTTTTGTAAGCGATAATTCTGTGGTGATACTTCACAATTTTAAATAAAATCACTATACGCTGAGGAAGGCGTATGGTTCCAACAACTGAAGGAATTAAGTTGACTAATTTTTCGGTAATATTTGCAAGAACAGATATATTAAGAAATTATTTATTTTTCCACCATTTAAGTTGGCTCCTTGATCCCCATAACTGCCAAATGAAGAATGTTTTCTTCACGATTGCGCCTCTCTGACTGACTAAGTTGCATGCTATGAATGATGTTTTTTACAGTGTCGACTACTGTTTGCAAAATTTTTCCCTCAAATCAAACAATTCCGGATCTGATTTCAACGAATGTTGGGTATGATCTTCAGTCTGCGAATCAGTTTCGCTGATTTGATGATGATGATTTGTTGGAACTTAAAATAAATTAGTTGATTTCAAAAAAACATTTGTTGATTTTCCTAAAGTTTTTGTTGAAACTTAGAAAAATTTTTTTTTTTGATTTTTTACTTTCCTCTCTCTATTTCTTTTTTTTTCTCTATTTCCTCTATTTTCTTGTTCGTTGGTACTTATTGTCAAGTCATTCTTATTTTAATTGTAATACGTTTTTTTTAAAACTTCAGAGAAATTAAATTTTTTTTACCTGTCACCCACCCAATCAGAGAATTGAACTTGTGTTCTCAGCGCCATACCACTGTTCAAAGATGCTCATCTTACTCAACTCAGCCACCGACAGCATTTTTAAAACATACTAAAATGATGTTGTTAAACTGCGCATGTAACAACCATTGTCCGATCAGGAAAGCTTCGGTTCAAATCCCGGCGACGAAATAATTTTTTTTTTTAATTTTTTTATTTTTTTATTTAAAAGCATTTAAAAAACAAAAAAAAGTTTTTTAAACACCTTCGAATAAAAAAAAATAAATAAAATAAAAAAAAAATTATTTCGTGGCCGGCATTTGAACCGAAGCTTCCCTGATCAGACAATGGAAGTTAACGCTAACGCTAAAATATTTTGTTGTAAAATCAGATAATTTGAATTTGCAAAATCAAAGAACAAAGGGTTTTGATTTTGCAAATTTTTTCTTTGATTCAAAGAAATGAATTGTTGAATTCCACAAATTTTAATCAACGAATTGCAATCTTGTGTTTTCTGTGTACGTATCCATATGGTCGGCTCCATACTGAACAATAGGCAAAATTAATGTCTTAGAAATTCTTTGTTATTTCGATAGAGAAGTTTCGATCTGTGAAGTTTCCCTATTTCGGATCCGTGACTACCTTAAAATTGTACCTAGACTGACAGAAAGGTAGACAAACAGACAGACAGGCAGCCAAGTAAAAAGACCGACAAACATGGCCAAATCGACTTAGAAGGTGACGCTTATCAACAAATTTTGTCTTGTTTCAAACAGAGAGAACCTATTGGCTTAATATTTTCTGGTGGCTCATTGAACTTTTTAGTTTTCCATCGCAGTTAAATGGGAAAGAATATTTTCTAGACAGTTTTGTCTATATCTCGTGAAAGGAAAATCTTGGATGAACTTGAATTCGTACATTTCATATACCTGCCCGCTCTCCATCTATGCGTTCCAAAAGGAATGACAAAATTAATGTACCCTGTTGCTGAGATATAAAGCTCAGAAATTATACAGGTTACTTCTTCAATATTTTACATAAGAGGGCGTTCAGGTATTACGTAACACAATTTTTGAGGCATTTCATTATACACATCTTATTTCAAATCACCCCCCTCTAAAGAAGTTTCACTTCAAAAACAATGTTACGTAACGCGTTGTTGATTCAACATAAAAGTTGTGGTTAAATAAAAATGCAGTTTTCAATTAATCATAAACCACAAACGTGGTTGCTGTATCAGAAACGTGATTGTTTAACGTTTGACCATTTCCCAGGTTTTGTTGCTGCTTCTAGAAACTGAAAGTTTCAGTGGCTTTTCAAACTATACTGTATAATATACACAACATTGTAAGCACATATAACTTCTTCGCTGACAAAGTCAAGCAAACAAAACATTCAAAACCCACAGAAGTACAGTCAGTGAAATAGCTATAATTGCGTACAATGTTTTTATATATTTCCCATAATAAAATGTTATTACGAAAATAACGGTGAAAAAAAGTATGCATTATGCAAGCAGGACTTGCAGAAGGTAATTTAGAATGTTGCTGTTGTTATTTGCTTTGAAAATAGTACCGTAGAGTGGCTGGGCAATGATGAAAATAAAAAATTGACATTTTCATTTTGCGGGAAAAAAATCTCCTGACCTCAAATGTTAGTTAACAGGCATTAAACTTATGTCATTTTTTTATCATATTAATGCAAATCCACAATAAAATTTTGAGCGAAAAAATATTGGGTTTTTTGAGAAAATCAACCTTGTTTTTATTTCATAAATAGCGCTATAACTCCGTAAATTTTCAACAATTTTCAAAATTTCTTAAAGATTCTGACAGAAAATCAGAAGTTCTATTAGAATCAAAAGACAAAAGTTAATTATTTTGAGTTGGATGAAAATGCGACTAATTTGAAACAATTTTCAACGATTTTTCAAGCTCTGACACTAAAACTTTAAATGGGCATAACTTCGTACAAAATAATTTTTAATCAAATCGGGGAACGGGATTTAATCGGCAACCAATTCCGCAATTTGAAGTCACTCCGACTGCATGGTTTGAGATGGATTTGGTCTGTCACAAAATATATTTGATACACTATTTATTTTGTTTGATACGCCATTCCTTAGATCCTATGGGAAAGACCCCCAATAAATGACTTCTTTATGTTTTTTATGACTACCTATGACAAACTATTGAATCTTTTCCGAAGTACTCAGTCATGTCATGCAATCAATGAAGTTTACTTGATGCAATGTACGTATAGCTAACTTTCTGTAGTTGGCATTGTAAGGCATTAAAAACAATTCTGATATTAAAATTATCGGACTTCCTGCACTACAATAATCTCAACCGAAAAACTCTTTTCTATTTTCATTGTAATATTTGAATTATCTGGCAACACTAATTCACTTATAAAAAAGAAATGCAAAAAATCGCCTACAAAAGTAACATTAACAACAACAACAGCAACAGCAATAAAAGCAACATCAGCTGTAATACTAATAAGGACCAACAACAACAACAACATTGATAAAATAAGTAACTACTGTCACTTTGTATATCGCTGATAATGCCAATGATAAGAATAGAGAATCAAAACAACAACAACAACTACAATACAAATTAATCTAAAGTCGCTTGAAGCTGAGTCGAAACAGATGCAGCAACAGCGGCAGCCTCAAGCAGGTAAATGTTAACAAGCTTCAGGCTGACCAGCCGACACTTTCTCGGTTCTCTTGTCAAGATTGAAGGCAAAATTATGTCGATGATGACAAAATCTGCCGCCAGCATTGAGTGCGAGCAGAGGCGGCTGTGGACGTAACGTTACGCTGTGACACAATATGACATCGAATTATATCCATCCATCCGTCCGTCTGTATGTGCGTTTGTTCCGTCCGAACAGTCGTCATTTGTCTGTCCCTAATTCGGTATCTCAGTACGCAATCGCAAATGTTGGTATTTCGGAAGACTAAAGCGTTTCTTTGTCATTTTAGCCGATTTACAAGTAAAAGGAAGATAGAATGAATATACTGAGAGAGAGAGAGAATAAAAATGCATGCGAATGGTGTGGCGGTTTATTTAAAGGCGGCAATTTGGTATCACAGAAGCAAAATCTTATAGATTTTATCTACCTATATGTCGATTTTGTACTTTTACTCTTTGACAATTTGCAAGATTTTAGGACTGTGTATCACGTGGAAAGCGTTGCTTCATATTGTAGGTGTTGAGAGATTATTGTAATTATACATAATTTCAAATAGCTAAATTGTTGGTTGCGAAATCAGGAGTAAGACATTCAATTCCAGATGGTTTTGACCGATCCGTTTCATATAGGAAACATTTCTAGAGCAGTAGTGGCCACCACTCTTACGAAACTATAGAAATAATTGTGTTTATAATTGGCGTATTTTCGAAAGTATTGAAAATCACTGATTAATTTATAGGCGATTGGATACTTCTTGAAGTCCCTGATCTTCTTTCTTCCGCTTGATAAACTCAATTTAGCTCGTTACAAAGCTGAAAACATTTTTGATCTTATTTTTGTTTTTATTATTTTATTTTTGCTTCGTTGCTCGAATTTTATCTAGGCAAAATTTTGATAGTCGTGACCCTGGACCATTTAGATTAATACGAACCAACTTGCAACCTTACGCAACTACAATACATGTGAGACTGCATTCTGGCATAATAAGCACTTGAGATCATTTTTGTAACAAAATTTCCCTTTTACCTATATGATGTTCTCTTAGATGTTTCACTCTGATTATTTTGCTACAAAATTGGTATTTAACTATTCAGAATGCAAAAACAGATTTTATGCAAAAAATTAAAAAATAAATTAATTTAATTTTAAATTGATCATATAAACATCAGCGATAACTAATTGCAAATCATTCTAAATCTGTAAATTATCTACTCAACTGTCATCAGCACATTATGAGCTTGCGCTGGATTGCGTGGTTATTGTGGACAGTATCCATTCCAATTTTCATTGCTTGACTGTCATTCGTAATGACGTTGACAGTTCGAGTTCAAAAATGAAGTATGTAATTAAGTTATCACGAAAACAAACGAATTGATTTAAAATTTGCGCAAGGGCATCAGTGAAAATGCAAACAACTAAGCAAACATACACAAGCACAGTTGATAAGCGGACAAACACATCCCAACGGGAAAATGAAATTCTTAATGATCCTGAAGCACTCCTTGTGAATAAACGGAATCATTCAGAAACTAATTCCACAGGGGGACCACAGACTCAAGTCTGTGCTTATATTCCCATTTAGCCATCTCAAAAACACTCAAATCTGTCGGTAAGACTCTGACTTTAAATGTAGCTAGCCCAGGCCTGAATCCATAACAATTGGGATTCAGGAGAAAGATAGCTTGTTTGAAGTAGAGATATCACATTAACTAAATCTTTTCAATTAGAGATACACTGTGAGGAAATTACTGCGAAAAAATTGTTTCAAGATGAACAGCAATGTTTTATTTAATTTGATTAGAAAATGAAAAAATACAAACTGAAAAAATCTGCGAAGACATTTATTATGATTGTTGCAATCTATGTTGATGATCTAATTTATGCAACGAATAGTCAACAGAACACCTATGAATCCGACTGAAGAATTTTTCAAATGGTTTCCCCGTTAAGTGATGATGATATAAGCGAAGCTGAAAAATTGCCGTACCAAAGTCTTATCAGATCGCTAATGTACTTATCTGTAAGTAAGCGTCCTTAGCCAATGCAACACAAATTACGGCAAGCAACATAACGAGTATTGTGATATCTAAAAGGATCCGAAGAAATGTGCATGGTATACAGAAAATCCAGTAAATCTCTTCGATTGATTGATTTTAAACATATATAAATTATAATTAAACATAATTAAACATTATTTAATCGAACTTACAGTCATTCAGCAAAGACCAATATTGTAAATTTTTACTTATTGATCAATGCTATTTTTATTCAACAAACATGACAAAGATAACAAATGGAACAATTTAACCTTGTAATTGGTGACATGTTTCGGCTATTACCAATAGCCTCATCAGACCAGTTTGGTTAATGCTGTACATGGACTCGAACCCCTGACCGTTCATGCATTGCAATTGCATATTTATATAGATAACAAATGTAATATACGCACTTTGTACACCTCTAGGGCAGTTCCTCAGTAGCTCAAGTGTTAGAGCGGCCGTCGCAAAATATGCAATTACAATGCATGAACGGTCAGGGGTTTGAGTCCAAGTACTACATTTACCAAAAACTGGTCTGATGAGGCTATGTGGCAATAGCCGAAACATGTCACCAATTACCAGGTTAAAATTGTTCCATTTGGTGTCTTTGTCATGTTTGTTGAATAAAAAATAGCATTGATCAATAAGTAAAAATTTACAATATTGGTCTTTGCTGAATAACTGTAAGTTCGATTAAATAATGGTTAATTACTAAAAAGTTTTGTTTTTCTTAATTTTTGGAGGCTGAAGTTGATCCCAAATTGAGTTTTTTGAATATATCTTAAGCCAACGATGTTTAAGCGACAATAAAGTGCTCAGTTATAGCCATTCGATGGTCAATATTTTGCAACAGCAGAGTTTTTATTTTTCCCTACCTATGGTGCTCGAATGTGGAGTGCTGTCTAAGTGTTAACATAAGAAATTATTCAATTGTATTTCAAAAAATTGGAACAATCGAACTTCATTAATTGTCGCACAGTTGCTGAAATTCATTCTTTCTATTAAAATCATGAGCTTCATTGTTGCTCACATTTGGGTTACTCATTCATTTTCCTGTTGGGTTATGTACATATGTATGTATGCATACATATGTATAAACAGAATAAATAGAATAAAATACATACAAATTTACACAGTGAAACTCAAAGTGAAGTCAGCAACGGCAGCAACAGAAGTACAGCAAATTGCAGCCAGCATTTTTTCAACAGCAACAACAAAGGCTAAGTTACATACGCAGATTCAATGAATGATGACACTGTTGCCAGATGAGCGCAAACTTATTGGAAATGTTGAAATTTTGCACATTAATGAATTTAAAGCAAACAAAGCGTGATATGTCCCTCGAACTTTTCCACAAAAGTAAGTGAATATGTACTGGTGATATGGGAAATTATACGAACCTTTTTGTTTCACCAATTACACTTTACAATGCAAAACAGAAATACTGTGACATAGGACTGTCATTCGGGATAAGTAGTTAAGGTTAGCTTTACTGGAAACAAAAATGTAATTCAGATATATCAATTGTTCCGGTAATCCAATACTTAGGTACTTTTTGCTGGGTTGTTAGTTTAGGGTTTCTAACATTTGTTCTACATTGCTTTACTACTTTCAAAACTTTTCTCGAGATAATTTCATCATTGATATTGATTCGGAAATTTAATATTCATTAATAAATATATTGTTCGTGAGAATAAGTATACATATTACGAGCCTCACGGCTCGTGTTCGTATAAGTTAAGGTTGGTAAGGGTTGCAGTCAGTTTGAAAACCGACAGAATTGGACTACCTTACGGTCCATTGTGCTGCAGCAGATATGTATGTATTTGCTTAATTTTTACCATATTTGATTATGGATCTAAGTAACTACTATACATTGTAAAACCGAACTGAGATCCGACTTTTGAACTGGGAAATTGGTAGGGATTCCAGCTAAAAATAAAAGTAAAATTAAAATATTTGTAATGAGTGAGATTGAACTCAGAAACTTAAAATTGTATGGATTTTCAATTGGGTGGGTGTGGTTCAAGTCAGGTGAATCTCATTGGGAAATTCCACTACACGGTCATTGTTCGAGAATCCCAATGGTTTTTGATAAGTAAAAATATCTTGTTGAAATTGATGATAAATAAATCGTTTTACTTATTATAACTACAGATCCTAGTCATCAAGAAAGATCGAACCAAGTATTTTGTGTTATCTTCTTGTAAGCACGAGGCAGCAGCAAAGAAAATGTTTAATGTAGTCCTTAACATCTCATCAATTTCTACTGAGACGCCGGGTTACCAAATGGCAAACCAAGTAGTTTGATCCATATCAAAGCCGGGGGTCCGGTAGGAGTTTCCGAAAAAGCCGGTAATTGAATGATTTTTTCTTTATGTACTTAAATTTTTAATATTTTTTTTCATTCAATGAGCAGTTGGGTCCGTAAATTTTTCTAGTAGTTAAAACGTATGACAATATATTTGAGCATTAAGGATGCCTGTGTTGTTGTTGTTGGATATTTGTTATTTGAAGTGTATGCAGACTTAATATTTCACTATTTCTCAGGAGGACTCTTCTTTTGAAAAATTAATTTTTCGGGGTAGCTCATAGCCTTCAGAGCCTACTCACTGTACACGTGCTTGTTAGTGTTATGAGTTGATGAGCAAAGAAAAAATCAAAAAGGAAAGTAACATTAATCTATCAAGGTCACCAAATTTAAATCCGTGGACGGGGAGCTAAATAGTCAAAAAAAAAAAAATTAGCCCTATACTTCGGCAGAATATAAAGAATGTATAGAATGAATGATTTTGGCCATTGAATTAGTCTGAATTCTAGGATATACAAATGTTTGTACCAGGGCTGACGAGAGAAAATCCGGGCCCGGGGGATGTATAAATTCGGGCCCCTACCCCCAATACTTTGAAGAAACACCATGTAAACCATGACACAATTTTTAGGCTTTTTTTATATTGAATATTTATCCATCTAGGTGTCAATTGTAAATAGAATAGTGAAAAAGTCTTCTAATATTTGGCTTGAACTCTTTAATTCGAACCTTAGAACAATAAAACATTAAATATCAAATTATTCATTCTCATTCACATTCGAACTTGTTCACATTAGAGATGCGCTTTTCTTGCTTTCTGGACTGCAAAATGTTTTTTAAGTGTATCAAAATCCAACTGTTTGGCTATGCAAAGAGTCGCAAGTCCTGATACTCGATCTTGTGTGGAGCACAATCGGTGAAAATTTTTTATTAGAGCTAAAAGAACGTTCAGCACTAGTAACAGTTACAGGTATAGTGCAAAACACACGAAGAGCAACACATACATTACGAAAAATCGTCCCCAAATTTTTAACAAAAATTGAATTCAACAAAGTATATGGTGATGGTTCTTTTTCGAAATTGGCATCGTAGATATGTTTCAGGTGGATAATTTCATCTTTTAATTCTGCAGAAACGTCTGATTTGTGTTTTTTGACATGATCTGTAGCAGCAGTTTGAATTTCGCTTTCGTCCATCGCTGTGAATCGCCACAAAAAAGAAAAAGTTCCATTTAAGTCCTTCGTGGCATCAAATCGAGTAGAAATTCCCGCAATAACTGAGTCAACGACGACGAGAAATCAGTCTCCTGATCGTCTGTGTTCGTGTCATCAGATTCTTCATTTTCTTCATCGTTTTTTTTTTTGCCTGGTGGAAGAGAACGTTGCTGATGGATTGGGATTCCCAATCCATCAGCAACCGTTTTGCTTTCTTATAAAATGTTGTCCCATTGGTTCCAAATCGAATTTAAGTCAGATAATAAGCTTTCAATATTTTGAACTTCGATGTCAATGGTCGCGTCTCTTGCTTGAAGAATGATGCTTCTTTCATTGATAGCTTTCAATATTTTATAATAAATCGAGGACATTAATATGCATTCGAATCCTTTCATATACTTCAGAATGCCGTTGACATCACTACGAGTTTCAGCCGTAAGATTAAGTTCATTTAAGCCTTCGAGTGCTTTTTGCAATCCTAGAGTATGATTGGCAAACGGCTTGACTGTTTCAATTTTAGCAGATCACCTTGTATCTGAAGGTCTATGGAGGGAACTCGGCCCACTTTTTTTTAAGAATTTCCCAACGTTGTGGACCAATGCTGAAAATGGCGTAACACTTTAGAACCACTCCAAAAAAAGTAATTGCGGCTTGACAGCATTCTGCTGAGTCGACACCATATAAATTAAGACTGTGGGTTGCACAGGGTGAGTAAACAGCATTTGGGTTTTATCTCAAGAATATGACGTTGTACCCTATTATACGATCCTTTCATGTTTGCATCATTGTCGTATCCTTGTGCACGGCAATCTTCCAAAGGAACTCCGCATTTTTTCAGAGTACTGCAAATTAAATCAGCGATCACCAAACCAGTTTTTTTGGTTGCAATCGACGAAACCTAGAAATCTTTCTTGAATCGCAAATACTTTTTTTCAGGGTTAAAATGAAGGTACCGCAGAATGAACGTTGTTTGTTCGACGTGGCTTGAATCAGACGTGGCATCAACGATAATGGCGAAGTATCTAGCACTTTTTCGTTCTTCTAAAATAGCTGATATTACGTTTTGGGCACAAACTTCAATGAATTCATTTTGAATATCGGCTGAAAGATAATGGAACTGTAAATGTTTGTGTTGTTGTTGAGAAATCTTCATCTTCTCTAAATGCTCGCGAAGTATCGGGTCATAATGACTTATATGTTCTAAAATGCCCAAAAAATTGCCGTTGTTTCGTTATCCAAGAAGATTGCTTTCACCTCTAAATGCTAGACCTCTTTCACCCAGAAATAAAATTGTGTCTAAAATTCGATGTAATATTTCATACCATTTTTTCGTTTCACTGATGATCTGTTCATTAAGAAGTATGTATATCGATTGAGGCGCTCTTTTGAATTCGAGATTGTAGTGAGGGCCATTGAAAGTAGCAATTTAAGTGAACTTGATCATTTTCATGAGCTGGTAATTTATCATACAGTTTTTTCCAAGGATGAAACGTTGAATATCCTTCAGAGCGGCAGAGTTTTGAACGATCGAAAGCGTTTCCTTTTTTTTAAAAAAAAAAGCTAACACTTTAGGTGATAATCCTTTGACACGTGGTGTATTAGTTTCGAAAGGGAAGACAGAAGAGTAGGAATGAGGTTTACGTATAAAGTATTGGTATCTAGCAACGATAAGAATGAAAGTGATCTGAAGGAAGTGTTATGCCTTTGAACTTCATTGCACTTCAGTTATTGATGCTTTGCCGATAGAATACACTTTTCGTACCACAGCTGAAAAGCTCAATGTGGTGTTTGTTTGTTAACAGCTCGAAAAAACCTTCAGAAAATTAAGGAGAGGAGAAGGAAAATAATTGGAGAGAAAGGAAAATTAGGAAATATGGAAAGCAAACGACAAGGAAAGCGATAAAAAGCATCTACACAGCTAGTCCACACCAACCAATCACGCTCCACCATCTCTCCGTTCGGCAAAGTTTTCGATAACAGTGAAGCAGAAAAGGCACATTATTCCGATCTCGTGGAAATAATGAAGGCAATTTCTGATGACAACGACGAACTATATCGTTCACTACCTCGGAGTGCACAAATTCAGTGCATATAGTGCCGATATCAAAATCACAAAAATGATTATGATTTTCTTGGATTTTCAGTAAGAGTTGTGTTTCCGAGACTTTACTTGAAGACAAACTGTGACCAACGTCGATGGAATGTTTTTTAAATAACAAAAATTAATAAAACAACCGGATTTCAATCCGCAACAGGCGCCATGAGCAGTACAGTGAAATGAGCGCGCAAGATCCGAACAAATTTTTTTTAAAATGTTTGTGACTCTCATATGCATTAAAACTTATATTTTTAGAAAAAAGTTGTAAAAACACTTGTTGTATTTTATGATAAAAAAAACGAAAAATTTTGTCGTTCCTCCGTTTTACGGGACCTTTAGCAAAGCCCGGGGGTGGAGATTTCCCCCATTTTCACCCGCCTCCAGACGGCCTGGTTTGTACCTATAGAATACAAACAAAAACTGATGAAGCTGAAGCATCATTTCTTAAAGAATTAAGAAGGAACTGTTTTAAAATTCCAATTATGCATTATTATTTAAATAATCTGGTGACACCAAATCCTCAACGTAAAGTGCGGAAAGCGAAATGAAATAGACAACTGAATTAGTGGAGCAAGGGAAGATTCAAAAGTTGGAAGGGCGCTCACTATCAAGATGCAAACGATCTTGAACAATCCAAAAAAAAACAAACAAAAACTTTCAAATGCAAAACCACAAAATTCATAAAAACAACAACAACATCAGCAGAACAATGCAAAAGCAATAACAACAACAACAAATATGAGAACAACAACTACCAGCAGCAGCAAATTTGACGTTCAGTGAACTTTGTGGTTATTTTGCAATAGCAACAACAACAACAACAACACAAAACATACGAATTGAACAGCAGCAATGTGGCGGCTTCCTCGGCTGCTGTTGCTGCTGCCCCTTTGGCAACACACGGACTCTGTTGCTGTTTGCGCGCACGTACATGTGTATGTCTGCTTGTGTGTGTGTGTGTGTGTTGGCAATGCTGTATGTGACAGCTGTGACAAAAAACCAGAAGCCAAACGAACAGCAGCAACAACAAAAAGGAAACCAAAAGAACCAACAACAACAAAAAACAAAGTTGCACTGGTAAGCGAAAGCCAAAAGATTTTTACACGCTTTTCAAATTGTAACTGCAAAGCGTCGAGAGATGAAATTACAACAAAAGCAGCAGCAGCAGCGGCAACAGCAACAATAACAATGAGATACATAGACAGATAGATAAACAAACAACAATAATAAAAAATGTACCATTTTAACGCAATCCTTGGAAGAATTCGCGCGCCGCCGCGGGATATTACCAAACTCTTCATGTGGCTGCAACACGGTACGACAAACGCGACACCTGGTAAGCAAAGCGCAAACGCAGTAACCAATCGGAGAGTCAACACTGAACTCCGCCCAAAACTAAAATGGCGAACTAAAATGAGAGTAAGTTTCTCTGACGTACAATTCAGCAGCATTCGCTCGTAAGAGATAGCAGCATGCAAGTAAAAGAAGCAACAGCAGTAAGTTAACAGCCTAGAAAGTGAGAAACAACAAATTGCATACAGTATGTACGTGCGAGAGAAAGAAAATCATGTCCCCCTTGTGAACACGAGTAAAAAATGTGTATTTTTTGTCTTTTTTGTCTCGTAGGGCGAATTCAAATTCGCCTTGCATTTTGCTTGCAGAAACTCAAGAATGCTTTCTGCAAAAGGGCAAAGAAACTGCTGCTTCGTCCAATACACGCCGTTTATTTTTCTCTCTCTTCCTTCTCTTTACATTTCCTATCAAAAATCAAAGCAAACAGCAGCGATTGATTTCTATTTTCATCGCATCGCTGATGACTTCTGTATCAGTCGCTGCTGTTGCCACATTGTAGTCAATGTTGTTGTCTTAATTATTTGTGCAAAAAGCATATGTTGTTGTAATGCTACTTACAACCACTACACACCAACTCATTGCAAATTATTGTGGAATTTTAGAGAGAGTAATCAAAAACAATAGATACATAATTAGAATTCTCCTAAGCGAATGACTGATATAGTTTAGTGGACACAAGTTTAGAAAGTTTAACATTTGAGGCACTATCTACATTTCATAGTACAGTGAAACCTGGTTAAGCAGTACCCGGATAAGTGGGAAGCCTCCACTAGTGAGAACCACTTCAAGGCCACAGAACTTTCACATCATAATTCCTCTATTACTGGGATTATTAAACCTCTATATCTGGGATTAGATTTTTGAAGTTTTTGTGCGTTTTCGCCTCTATAACATGGGCTTTTCTCTCTATACCTGGGACCGCTTATAAATAACCTTTATAGGTGGGAAATAATATTTATAATTTGTTACTTTGATTTTGAATATGCACGTTTTGAGTAAAGGGCCGGATTACCGCCTACACCAACAACGCCGTTCCGTAGGGCGGCAGCATCCGAGGGGGCGGCAAAATGATCGTGAAATATATCTTAATTTAGTAGGGTTTTTGAAACTCAAATATGAGGACCTTTTTTTAGTGAATGAAATAGTAAATAATAGTAAAATAGTAAATTTTCGTAATCCGGCCCTGTCTGAGCATAGTTATTTGGGAAATTGTGTAAATGGGAACCTCTTTAGTTGAGACAAAAATGTTGGTCCCTTGAAGATCCCAGTTATCCAGGCTTCACTAGGGTGATTCAATTTTTTTTTTTTTTTTTGTTCCAAACAGGTTTAAAAGTAGCAGGCAGGGCCGGATTTACTTTAGAGGCACACTAGGCCAGTGCCTAGGGAGGCACGATTTTAGGGGCGGCAAATATTGGGAATTTTGAAATTTTTTTTTTGAATTTTTTAAATTTATTGACACAGGGGGAAAAAAGTGCAAATACTGGGATTGAATGCACTAAGTTACCTAAAAATGTTAACAAGCAAAAAAATAAAAAGGTCCTCACTTTTGATATTACCAAATTTTTTTTCTATATTTACTAGTGAAGGGGGGTGGCAATTTCTGACTGGCCTAAGGGCGGCAGATTTATAAATCCTGGCCTGGTAGCAGGTACATGAAAGAAGAATTCTGGTGCAATTTGAGCTCATAATATTAATATTTACTGGTGGCTCATCGAGTTTTTTAGTTTTCCATACGATTTGTATGTACTTTACCCGAATTCTAGATCCGAATATGGATTTGATTAGGGGCCGATAGAAATATTTTCAAGGAGGTAGGAGCCATACCCGAGCAGGCCCGGATCTAGGGGGGGGAGGTGCTTAGGGGGCTGCAGCCCCGGGCCTCGACTTCTAGGGGGATCGGACCGATAAGATCAATATCAATCAAGAAGCCTGGAAAGAATTGATATTGTTTTAAATTCACTGATTAACCAAAGCCTAGCTGATCCTGTCAACTGTTATCATTTCAATAAAAGATTTTCGTCTCAATCTTTCGCAGTTTAGTTTTCTGAAGGTTTCACTTCTACCTCGTGTGAAGTGCACACATGTTTTTTTTACAAGTTCACAAAATGCTACACCGGTTACTTACTTTGGTTTATCTGTAGCCAAAAAATTGAGAAGAGTTTGGTCGATTCGGTTACTTACGGTTCCATATTCAAAAATCAATTGAATTGCTTGAGCTGGGTTGCTTCGGTTAATTTATACGATTGAACATACAAGATAAAAAAAACTGCACGAGCTGGGTCGATTCGGTTACTTTGGTTTGCATATTTATTTATGAAAAAACTGCTCAAGCTGGGTCGATTCGGTAACTTAAGTATGCGTATTTATTTATTAAAAAATTCACGAGCTGATTCGATTCGGTTACTTTTGTTTGCACATTTATTTTTAAAAAAATTCAAGAGCTGGGTCGATTCGGTTACTTTGGTTTGTATATTATATATTAAAAAAATTGCGCCAGCTGGGTCGATTTGGTTACTTACTAAAGTAACCTGTAGCATTAGAATTCACCTCTAGAGGGCTGAGGGTTCCTTAGGGTTGCTTGGTTTTATTTGAGTTACTCGTGGTTACTCGGGTTATTTTTTGACTCAATGATATGGGGGCCTCATTAATGGTATAGTCCTGGGCCTCAGAATCTTTTAATCCGGCCCTGTACCCGAGAAGCCGATCGTCATTTTTCTCTTTTTACTATCAACAATTTTCCATTTCTTTAAAATAATGCATTCATTCAGCAGAGCCTTACGCTCACTACGTCTTACACTTCCTACTTCAAGATTTGCCAATCAGTTAGTTAACGAAGAAACTCATCTGGAATCAATAGGCAACATTGGCTTATATTACTACCAGATCAAGCGAACGCACCCTATTCAACAGCCTAAGAGCTTCTACTTCAATCATCTGACACACAAGCATTTACTCAATCAAAGCAGCGATATGTTACACCTTTTTGCCACAGTAAATTAGACTGTCTATATTTCAAACTATTGTGTCAATTCAATATCCAGTTGTGGAAAATTCCTGTAGGCTGACATTTCCCGAGGCCGGACGGAATTCTGAGCCCAAGACGCTCCCTTGACCGGACACGGACGCTACATTTATACACATTTCACACAAAGCAGGCCCGGATTTCGAAATTTGCCGCCCTTAGGCCGTTCACAAATTGCCGCCCTTCTTCACTGGTGAATATGGACCTAGTGGTGAATATGGACCTAGTGGTGAATATGGACCTGGTGAGGACCTATTTTTTTTTGCTTGTCAACATTTTTTTAGGTAGTTTAGTTTATTTTTCCCCTGTGTAACTCTCACCATCACCAATGCATTACCACAGTTAAAAAAAATTAAAAAAAATTTTCAAAGTTCCCAATATTTGCCACCCCTAAATTCTTACCGCCCTAGGCCTGGCCTAGTGTGCCTGTAAGATAAATCTGGGCCTGACACAAAGAATCTCAGCCAAGCGGACAAAAAGCACTTTCTAACGGTATAACTGACGAACAAGAATTTTGGCTAAATTGGTGCATCCCCTTAGTTTCCTTATTACAGTGATGCTCGCAGCTGTTGAGTAAGGCGTGGCTCCCTTTTTTTATGGAAACAGCTGTGCTGTGAGCATCAGCGTTAGTATGTGTTTTTGAATGTAATAAAAAAGGGAGTTCCCATTCTTATGTAATTTTTTGCACTTGAAATGGAAGCAAGATATGTATGTCGAAATTCCCAAATTTTTTCAACTTAAATAGAGTGATTTTCGTCAAGTTTATAATAAATTAAGATATTTTTACCATAGAGGTGTAGAATATTAAATTGAATTAAATGAACTGAAAAAAATAAATAAATAGGGAGGCGAGACCTCCCTACAGTACGAGGCCCCATGCAACCTCATGAGTTTGGCACCCCTAAGGCCGGCTCTGTTCAGCCGCCGATGTAGATTCCTAGATATGTGACAGCAGGCACAGATTTCACTTTTCCTCTACTTAAGAGAATTATTTTCAAAGCAAGAAATCCTTGCCTTTTCTTTTCAGTTTTCGACTGATTTACATATCATTTGTTTGGGTCACAGGACCAACATTTCCATAATTAATTATAGTACAGCGTGCATTAGGTTTGAATTGTTCAATGATTCTATAAAAAATTTCGTTCTGCCAGTGGCGTCAATTCGGTAGGGCTGAGGAGGCCATGGGTCCCCCCAAGGATCTGATACAAGGTATTATTCAATGCAACAATTAAATAAAACCATCTAATAGTGGTGGAATTATAACTCTTGCCCCCCCCCAAGGTTTTGGTGAAGTGACACTCCAGCTTTCTGCCAATTTTTTTATATATTTATGTAGTGTTATGTATTAAGAATAGAAAATGTTTGTTCAATAGATGTAATCGAAAACATTTACGGCTATATCCTACATATCAACAACTAGCCACACGAACCCTATAGGTGGTCTGCATGACATTAAATTTTCCAACTTTTTTTTTGCAATTTCGTGATACTGTGCACTATCCACTACACAGCGACCTACAAGCACCTAAATACAAAATATACAGATTTCCAATTTTTGTTAAAAGGTTCTATTTTTTTTGTGATATTTCTGAAGTTTTGTTTTTGTTTTTGCATATGTCGTTCGTTTCGAATTCCCTCAACGCTTATCAATGATTTTCAATGGGGATTTTTTCACATATGCCTTTTGTTTCAAAAAGTCCTTTCAATTTGTTGTTGTTGTTGTATCTGTTGGCAAATGAAAATGTGATAATTGTATTTCGTTTGATATAGTTATCAATTTCGAAATGAATTCCTTTGTAGCATACAATTCTTTTTTCCATCTCTTTTTTTTTGCATTATCCATCTCTTTTCTTTTTACTCACTCACTCTGGTAAATCAACGAAATGGATTTCAATGAGTTCATTATTACTTCGTTGACGACTTGCAATTTACCAAGCATCGAAATCATCATCGACGTCATCATCACCAACATCATCAGTGCTGCTGGTTGTGGTGCATCATTTTATGTTGATTGAATTTCATTGTTCCATGCAAATCGCATTGTTTTCGAATTATTTATTATTGCAACAATTGTTGTTGTTTTTTTTTGGGCTTTTAGTTATTTAAAAATTGTGTTTTTTCTTTCTCTCTTTTGATGCAACAATTTATTTAAATGTTTTGTTATGTGTGAAAGGCTGCAGATTAATTGATAAAATAAATAATTTTTAATTGTTTAACGAAACAAATTTTATTTCAATTTATTCTTTTTAGTACACACATTGGCGTAACCAGGGGAGGGTTGGAGGGTAAGCTTCCTAGACAGGTCTTTAGCGGACACAGTCGAAAATGCTAAATGCCTATAACCTAAATTATAGGGACTTTCTAATTACATTTTTTGCAGGAATGGAACTTGCCGGAACGTCAGTTGCACGGCTAAAAATGTTTGCTCACGGCGCACGTCTACAGCGATTTTCTAATTAAAAACAACTTTTAAGACTTTTCATTAAAATTAACGAAATTTTTGAATAAAAATTTCCCGCCTACGGTTTTCCTGTTTTATCTGAATTTAAGCATACATAGTAGGTAGAGTAAGAGAGTTTTATATGGACCACCAATCTTTCTTTTTGAAATAAAATTCAAAATTCGTGAAACAAAACACTTCATTTTATTTAATTACATAAAAGAAACTCTTCTTCAATGCATATAGACACATCATTTTAATACCTAGACATTTTGGCATCTCCTTTATACATTTAAACACAATTTAATACAAAACATCCATTTTCAGGGTTCCATGACCCTATTGTTCCCCCTTCTGTATACGTGCTTGAATGCTTGCACCATTTGAGCAAGAAAAAAATTATAAATAATGTCAAAATTTTTACAGCAATCTCAGAAACAAAAACACTAATTGATGCTGTGGTGCATGACACTTGAAACTTCCTTTCTTCCAAGGATTACAAAAAAATGCATTCGATAAACGAAAAAAACACTAAAGAATCGTGAAGGTTGCAAACAAAAGTGTTAAAGCACCAAAAAGGTATCCTAAGCTACAAACATATACCTTTATTGAACTATCATAGAAATTGTGTCACCAACAGTTTTTAACAAAAACAACAACAGCCAAAATTTAAAGTAATGTGACCTTTTCACTGTTTTTCTGCTTTCGAGTAGAATGAAAAAAGTAGGATAACAAAACACTTGTTTTTGCATTCGAAGCAAAAAAAATTGCTTTGTTATTTGTTCTATATCTTTTTATCAATGCACTACAATCAAAACGTGTATTTTCAAGATGCTGTTGATAATGACAGTTCTTGAGATCTTTAGATGATTTGACAGATTTTTTTTATTTCATGTGTCTCATATATTTATTCCAAAAATTGCCAACAATCACAATTATGTTAGAGGGAAGAAAACAAAACTGTTACGATGAATTGAAAGCAAATCCATTTTTCGGCTTTCGTTAGAAGTTCAGGTGCATTAAGAAAATTCAAATCAGTTTTATTTTATTGAGTTTCCCAGAAGAGCTCTTTTCATATCTTTAAGTAGGAACCTCTTATTTCATTGTGAGCTATATGAATATTTTGCATTTTCCAAGAGATAATGATCTACATACATACATGAAATGGGGAGGATTTGAATATTTGAAAAATTATTTGATATTTAAAAACTTTGTATTTTTTTTATTATTATTAGGTTTGCTACACTATCAAAATAAGTTTTTAGAACAAAAGCAAAAACACTAGCTACGATAAGTCACAGACAGGCCTGGATTTACCATACTGGCAGAGTAGACACGTGCCTAGGGCGGCAAGAATTATAGGGCGGCAAATATTGCCGGAAACTTTGAAAAATCGTTTTATGCGAGGGAGTGAAATTTCCCGCCTATTTACACGTAACAACATTATAAGTGAAAAATGTCATTATAACATTGAACATTAGTGATCGATCGAAAATCGATCGAGTGAAAAAGTACTTGAGATCAAAACTGGTTGCAGAACGATTGCACACAGATTGTGATGACATTATCAATGACTTTGCCATCAGAAAATCAAGACGTAAAAATTTCAACCAATATGCAACAATTTTTTCACAAAAACCAATCGTATACATAAGGGAATTCTCGAACAACATATGTACACCCAGCGCAAGAAAAAAAGCCGCATTCCATTTTTGCTGCAATTCGTAGTTTTAGTCCTGCAAAACTTTTATATGTCGATCCAAATTATGAAAATTTACCTTTTAAATTATGTGTGGACTTACTCTCAGTAGAATTATAAAGGCTAAATATAGTAGTAAGTAGCTGGCGATAATTTTTGCAACTGCCTGAGGGAAGCAAGTTTCTAAATCCGGGCCTGCGCACAAATGTTCCCACTAGCTGTTGCTTGCACAAAGTGCTTGGCTCTGACATACCCATTGTTCTTGGGAATTATTTCTATAAAAATGATGCTCGAACATAGTTAAGACAAAAAAGGCTACGAATGACCGAGAGATCATTACAAAAAAACTTCTGGAACAAGTTTTTGCAAAGATTAAAAATATTTTTGGACCACTAGAGTGAATTTATCAGCACGATAATGCACCTATACACACAGCACGTGTAGTGAAATCATGGATTTCTAGCCAAAATTTTGACACCTTAAATTTGCCGCCCTTCTCATCTGATCTTAACATTATTGAAAATGTTTGAGGTTGGCTAACCCGTAAGGTCTACGATGGAGGAATACAGTACGAAACTTAGGATGAGCTTATTGAAGGAATAAAAGCAGCTCGGACCGATTTTTCTCTTGATTACTTAAAATCTCTATACGAGTCAATGAAATGCACAATTTACAAAGTTATTGCGAATAACGGCAAAAGTATACATTTTTAAATAAATATTCTGATGAAACTATTACAATAAAATCAATTTTTTAATACAAACAATTTATTTTTATTTCATTTATACAGCAATCAAAAAGTGGTTCTCTCCTGCTGAACCAAGAAAAAAAGAAGAATTTCATACATGATTATAAGCAATTAAAGATAAGTACCGTTATAATGCATTGGGAATTTATTTTTAGCCTTTAAGTAGTGCATTATAAGTGCTTTCATATTTCTGAAAAATTTGAGTATTTATTGTTTCTGCATTCACAATTTATAGAGATTTTTTGCATAAAATTCGGTTGGTTCTATCCTGATGAACCGCAGTGTAAATATATACTTTCCTTAAAGTATTCCCTCGTGAACCTGCTATTTGCAACTATGCAGTCAGGACAACTACCTACATACATAGATTAAACTAGAAAGGTTAGGTTAGAGTGGTAACTTAGCAAACAAGCTTGAAGCCTTAAGTAGCAGTGATTGTGCAGTTCTAATACCACATTACGTGACCCGGCGAATTGAAGTATGTTAATATAGCTATAACCAGTTAGTTTTATTAAGGTTGTAGAGCAGAGATCCGATTTCAACTTCAGCAAATTCGCTGAGGTCATTGAAAAAAGGTTTGCCAAGGCATCTTAACCTGATTCTCGCTTAAGATGGACAGCTGCAAAGAAAATGCTCGAGTGATTCAATGTCGCTTGCGTTCAAGCAACTGCGGCAGTAAGAATTGAAAGAATACCTAATCTTTCAGCGTGCTTGCCGATTGCCCAGTGTCCAGTGCAGGTCGCTGTGATTCTTGCGATGTCAAACCTTCTCCTAGACAGTAAGGGTGGTTCTCAGTTTGTTGTAAGAGGGCTAGATTGATCTGGCTGTTTTACAGGTATGTACAGACTTTCAGTGGTTTTCGGCTACAGGTAAAAAATGCGAGAAAATCCTCTTCTTATCTAAACCGAGAGGAGTGAAAACACGGTCCGGTGTGGTTTCATTAAGAGAGGAACCACGTCTTGCTAGTTCATCAGCCTTTTCATTTCCCTCAAAGTTCCTATGACCTGGAACCCAAATAAGAGCAATGTCAAATCTCGATGTCCTAGCCTGACAAGTTCTTTTCTGCATTGTTCTACTAGCTTCGATTTTATATGTGTCGAGCTCAAAGCTTCGATTGCGGCTTGGCTATCGGAGAGAATTGCTATCTTTTTCTCTGAATTAATACAGCCTACTAAACTGCAGGCTATATGAATGGCAAAAACTTCAGTATGGAAAACGTTAGTTGAATTAGGTAAATGAAAATATTGAGAGATTTCAGGGTCTTTTGAGTAGACTCCTGCGCCTACTCTACAGTCCATCTTGGATCCATCGGTGAATATATAGCCCTCTTCCCACCGAACTAGCTCTGGAATTTTCACCTGCAAGTTTTTCTCAAAGCTTAGTGTAGGACAGATGTAGTCCGTTGGGGAATTTGGAAGTTCTATTGGTAAAGTGTCGAGTATAGAACTTCGAAAACCAATTACCGACTTCCCTGAGCCTAATCGCACTGCATGCAACATAAACTGCAAAGAATATCTGCATCAATCAAGGCAATCCAGGCTTTAGGTAAGTATGGTATATATTGAGCATTGCTAAACCGCGCACTGACGTTATCACACTAATTAGGCTATTGAATTGCATACACACCGTAGAAAATTTACTTCGTGTCCGGAGAAAGCCAATAATTTCCTAACCAGACTAGGGCCAACAAGGGCAACTGATTTTTCTCTCTGGAAGGATACCAAAGTGCTGAAGACATAGCCAAGAATGACTGAAAAAGTGTTGCCTCTGTTCATTAGTTGGGAAATGTTTTTATTTCAGGCTCGTACCAACCAGCCTTTGCAAATGGGGGGGGGGGATGCAATTCCAATAGCATGATTTTTTATTTTTCTCCTTCCAAAAAGTTTGCAACCGAATGAGACGCGTGGGGAGGTAAAGCCCCTATTGCTCCTATGGTTGGTACGGGCCTGTTTTATTACAAACAATTATGATAGGTCACAGAGAAGAATAGTTTTGCAAATTCAAAAATTCTATAAAGAAGAATACACTCAAGTAATCAAGAACCTTAAATCTAATAAATCTCCAGCTTATACGATCTCATCATGATGAAGGAATCGCTTTACATAGTTAAGTATATACATAGTTTGCCCCACAGCTCATAAGATCATACATAATAATCATTATGATCAGGCCCGGATTTAGAAATTTGTTGCTCCTAGGCAGTTGAAAACTTACCGCCCCCCACCCTCCTTAAAACTTCTTCACTGGTGAAATAATTTTGTACGAAAAGTTTTTTAATCAATAAAATGCACCTTCCATTGATTTTCTACTTATGTTTCTAGAGCACAATACAATATTTTTGGTATTTTTGAGATTTTTTTAATGATTTCTAGGTAAGAGCTAGATTTATTTTTTATTATAAATTTATGATCAATTTGATAAGACGCCAATCTATACGAATAATAAAATTTTTCAAAGTTTCCGCCAATATTTGCCGCCCTTTAATTCTTGCCGCCCTAGGCGCGTGCCTACTCTGCCTGTATGATAAATTCGGGCCTGATTATGATTCAAAAGCCAAGAAAAAAGCTGAAGATCTTCAGCCTTATCGGTCAGTTAGACAGCTTCCGATACCATTCAAAGCAGTGAAAGGCAAACCTACACAGATGCATGTCAATGTGTGCGCCGAACGTATTTAATTGTGCAGGCCCGTGCGCAGAAATCATCCAAGGGGGGGCAGTTTTAGCTCGGATATTTCATGTCAGGCTATAAAGTTCGTAAAAAAACTATTTTTGACTACAAAGCCTGCAAAAAAAAACAAAAATTGTTTTATAAATATATTATATATGTATATACATAGATATATATGCTTATGTGTGTATAGTACATATGTAGGTATGTACATATCGGTCATTTTTTTAATAACTGTACACTTTGTTTTTTTATTACCTTTTTGAGCATTCTTTGAAACGAAATATCTCAAAAACTATAGGAGATAGGATAAAAACTATAGAGTATTGTTAAGAAATACTATAACTTTACATAAAATTAAAAAGATTTAAATAAATTTGTTGAAACATTAATTTTTTTATTTAAAAAAATTTTCTCGAAACAACTTTAATATAACATCTTCTTTTTTTATGATTTTTTTATGTTATTTCTCAATGAAACCGAAGAACGCTTGTACTTTCATACCAAAATTCTCGACATAACTTTGGAAAATATCATAAAATTCATACAATTAGAACTCACATTTTCCAAAATTAAGGCGGGAATTTCGATATGAAAGTACATGCAATCTTAGGTTTGATTGAGGAATAACATATAAAAAAAATTGAAAATGTTAAATCTAAGATATTTTGAGAAACATTTTTGTGAATCAAAAAATTAATTACAAAAAAGATTTCAGGAAGTATTAGTTGGGAAAAAATTTTAAGCAAGATAACCTTACCAACACTTTGAATTTCTTATTCTTCTCCCAAAATAAGGTTTTTTTTAATGAAAAAATAGAATATTTAAACGACAACTTTCGCTTGGATCTCGTTTATGAAATATCTGATACATACATATGTACATAAGTAAATTTTTAAGTGTATCATTTATTATACCTTTTATACCTTTTTCTATACATATGTACATATGAATGTGAGTTTTTTTTATTTTCATAAAATTTTTAATTTTTCATAAGAGGCGCAAGTCTTTTTGGTTTTTCATTTAAGTAAGAACATATTGTCAATAAAAGTCTATGTAAAAAAATTTCTAATGGGGGGGGGGGGGGGTTAGAACCCCCTGTGATTGTGTTTTTGAACAAAGTGTTTGTTCTTCGCACGTTCACGTCGTGACTATAAAACAAAGCGAAATAGAACATTGAAGAAATTCTGGCCGGTTTGATAAAGCAGGAATGTATTGCAGTTAAATTTGACCAAAACGTTTGTGTTCAAACTATACCCAATATCTATATGCCCTTTTATATTAGAGAAATCTAAGTTCGTGATTCAGAGGGAAGTTAGACAAAACAGATGTATTCAAAATTCTTCATGATATGTTAGAAATTTAAAACGCACCATTTTCGAAGACAGAAAAACAAATTCAGTCAAATTCAGTTTTCTAAAAAATAAAATGCAAAATGATTTTGCATAAATAGTCCTGATTATTTTAATAGAAGTTAACATTTTAGTCAAAGATTTTGATGTTATTTAGAATATAAATATAATGAAAGTAAATATAATAAAATGATTATCGAACATGGTGTCAGAAACCAATACAATTTCTTTTCACAATACGTATACTACATACATAACTAAAGTGTCATTTTTTAATGAGTTACATAGCTGTCGCATCCTTAACGAGTATTCAATAATAATTCAACATCTTCTGCAGAACACGCATGCATTTCGGAGAACAAAGCAAAAGACTAAAAATTTCATGAGAATCGAAGAGGCAATCAGTAGATTTTTGATAAGACATGTTCAGGTACGGCTGGAGTACGACTTCTCTACTTAGGTTATTTGCATGAGGGTGAAAGACCTTATAAACAAATTTTTGTTGGCGGTTTCATTTAATTGATAGAATGTAATAAAAATGATGGAATTTAAATCAAAAAAAAAAAAAATACCATTTAAATGACAGTCGATGCAGGATGTTTTCATCCCTATTTAAAAAAAAAAAACAAATTCTTTTCAAGCACAGTAAATTTATTCATGATTCGAAAAGTAGTGAGTGCAAGTACTCGTAGCGCGATGTGTGAGATTATTGATGTTACCTTATGTCAGAATAAAAAAATATTAGAAAAGTTGAAAAATATTGAAAAAGTCGAACAATGTTGACTTATGTTTGAAACAGTTGAAAAAGCCGGAATACATTGAAAAAGTCAAATTTTAAAAAAAACACCGAAAATTGATTAAAAATTAGAAATGTTAAAAGGGTTGAAAATATTTAAGAAGTTGAAATTATAATGACAAAATCAAAAATGTTAAAACAGTCGAAAATTGTTAAAAAAGTCGGTAACAAGTTGAAACAGTAGCGGAGCTAGAGAGACCTAAAATTTTAACAAAAGATTGGTAATTTATCAATAATTAACATAGCAAAAAATTAAGCAAAACAAAAGGGAATAAAACTTGAGCCAAATCTTAGTAGGTCGACTCCCGAAAATGTTCATTGAAAATAACTGAAAAGCCAAACATTTCTATGGTAGCGCCCTCTGGCGGATGTTTTAGGGGAAAAAATGTCAATGATAGATTCCTCGTATCGAAAAACCCCTACATGGCAGGTTTTTATAACGATACGGATAATTTTATAGCCTCATTTGTATATACACTCGCGCTCACAATTAATTATACGGTTACCATTTTCTAACAAAATTAGGTATGTATCGAATTTAAGTAATAAATAAAGGACATTTTTATAATTTTTTTGATGTTAAGATGTTCTGTAATATATTCTCAGTCAATTCAATGGTTTTTAAAATACATTTTTATACAAATGAGGACAAAATAATGTCTCAAACCCAAATATCAGTTTATATGAAAAAACATAAAAAAGAAAATGTTCGAAAATAGTTAACTAATTCATTTTTTTTTTTTAATTTAGTTATTTGTGGTACCATCTTTAGTATTTATTACCGCCTGCAATCTTTTCAGCATACTTTCCACGAAATTTTTTTGGTTTTAACTGGTCAATTTCGTCCCACTCATTCTGAAGCTACGGAAAGAAAGTTGGTAAATATTGCCTTTGACTTCTAGGCTCATTGGAACCCAAAATTGTCCAATGTGGATACTGGAGCGGACATTCCAGTTTTTCAATGTATTCTTCTAGAAAATATTGATTTTCAACACGTAAAGTGTGCTTGATGTCATTGTCTTGCTGGAAAACAAAGTCCCTAAGTCCAAATTTCATCGCAGAAGATTTAAAATTTTTTTTTTTTAATTTAAACAGTGCCCACCCAGTCATCCTTCATTTGATATGGAAACAAATGTCCTACTCCAGCCCAGCTAAAACATCCCCATATCATAATTTAACCGCCTCCATGCTTAACATTGTGTTGCTAAAATTGCGAATGCAGACCTTAATGCGCCTTTCTCCACACCTTTTTATGTGTTTTTTGCCAATCAACTCAAATTTGCTTTCAACTGACCTAAGGACTGTCCCAGAAAAAACTTACGTTTTGTTTTTCAGTTATAAAAAAATATCCAATAAATTTTTTAATCTTTTTTTATTAATAATGACTAGTGTTCAAAATATAAATAACTAAAGTGTAATTAACATGTTCTTCGTTTCTATAAAAAAATTTTAATTTTTCCTTTATTAAATTTTGCACAGTTGTTTCATCGAGAGTACGGTACAATCTATTCCACTTAAATCTTGTAATTTTTTTACAGTCTTACCACTCTTTCGAAGATCTCTTTTCATATGAGCCTAATATATCTCAATTGGGCGAAGCTCTGAGCAGTCGGAAGAATTTGCTATTTTTGGTACAAAATTGATCTTTTTACTTTGATACCGTGCCATCGTAGCTTTAGAGTAATGAGAGGTCGCTAAATCAGGCTAGAACATCACTGTACCCTCATCTGTACGAATAAATGGTGGAAAACGTTTTTCAAGGTACTCGCCTATATAAACTTTGGAATTGATTGTGCCTTGCGTAACTAAGAAGCTGCTTCTGAGGCCACAGGTGCATATGGCCTGCCAAACCATATATTGCTTCGGAAAATTCGTAATTTTTTTTTCTTCGAATTTACTAGGCACATGCCTCTTCTTTCGGTGACGTATAATATTCGTGCCCAAGTAGCTGCTTAAAGTTTGCTTTAACGTAAATTTCGTCGTCCATAACGCAGCAATCAAATTTAGACAGGTACCTTACATACAATTTTCGGGCTCGCATCTAATCCATCAACTGCTTTTTGAACTCTATATATCTTCAGCTTACTTTTCTCCGTTATACTTTGTACATTAGATTTTGATGTACCTGATCTAGCCGCCATATCTCGCACTGAGGAGTTGGGATTCTGCCTAAAAAGACGATTCTATTCGCCGCTACCTTTGGGATAGAAAATTCTGGTTTTTTGCCTTAACCTTTTTCTTGGAAACAGGTAGACCCTTCTTATATTTAGAAATAACCGTAAAGAGAGTTTTATCTGATGCACCAACTATTTTTGCCATAGCTGAATATTTTAATTTTGGATTTTGCAGGTATGTGGACAAAATCAATTCGCGGATTTTTTCTTGCTTCAAGTGCTATACATGATATCAAATATCACGTTATGTCGAACAAATATTGTGTCTTTTAAGACATATAAGAATATCAAGTAGAGTATAATCTTAAAAAACAAACACGTAAGTTTTTTCTGGGACAGTCTTTACTTACCTTCTTCCAAAATTCCAGAGCCATCGAACCATACTTTTTGCAAAAGCTAATCGCTTATTCTTATTTTTCTAGCTGATCAGTGGCTTTTTCTTCGCCAAATTATTTTGAAACCCAGCATTATTCAAGCGTCGTTTTATTGTGGACGCAGAATGTTTCCTTAATATCGGCTGCTGTTACTGATGAGTTTTTAACAGCTTTTTGTAATATTCGAGCATCTTCTCTTGGTTATGTGGAACTTTTTCTGCCCTGCCCGGACTGTTGCTTAACTAAATTTGTTGCAGTAACTTTGTTAAAAATATTTGTTGTGTCCATTTTTTGATAAATTATATTTCTCTACCAACTCACGGTAGGACATCCCATTTTTTCGGTCGGTTCCGATTGCAGATTTTACAAATTCCGATCTATGAAACATATTTTTGCACCATCTTGTATAAAGTAATAGAAAACATAGCTACAAAGCCAAAAATATAATATTCTTGCATACAATTTGAACGCTTACACTATTTCGGAATTAACATTTCAACAACCTGACGGCGCTACAGAAACTAATTGCTACATCATTTAAACGCACAGCTTATCCTTGTATTGCGTACTATTAAATACCGTCAAAAATTCCTAAAAAAAACAGTAGTTTTGAATATAATCGAATATATAGTAAATGTGCGTCGCCGTATACTTAATTGTGAGCGCGAGTGTACAAGTACCTATTATTTTAGTGTTTTACCGATTTTAGACCCATGGTTCCTTAGGCGATTTTTCTTAGAATTGAACGTAGAATTTACCCTTTACTAAATTTTTTCACCCGAACAAATCGACCCACCCTAGTATTTATATTATATGGTTCAAAACACAAAAAAAAAAAAAAAATCGGCAGAGTTACCATCTTCGTGCGTTTTTTTTTTTTTTGCTATGCACCGAAAAAAAAGACCGTACTAAATTTGAAGAACTGCCTTCCTCCGATTTTTTCCTTAATCTAAGTTATTTATCCTCTTATTGATGAAAATATCGTTTCATTTAGTAATTGAGTCCTTTGAAATGAGTTCATGTTTCATTAAAACAAGTCAAAGCTCTTCCTCAAATATAGAGTTTGTGGTTTTAGTAAAATTTTCCTTTGAAATAGTAAGTTTTTCTTTGGGAAGAATTTTTGAGGACAACGTGTTCCTCATTTGAGTAAAAACTTCCTTAATCTAATGGAATGTTTTGTTTAAAGAAAATCGTACTCAGTTTTAGTTAGTTTCTTCAAAAAATTTACTATAACGTAGGAAAATTTTCCTTAATAAATGAGTGGCAACACTCGCTGAAATTAATATCTATTCTTCTCGCAAGTATTCTGTTTTTGCCTATATATTTACAGTTCTCTTGTACTTGTTTTTAAATAAAAAAATAAAAAAATTAAAAAAAAAAAATTATGTCGTCGCCGGGATTTGAACCGAAGCTTCCCTGATCAGACAATGGTTGTTACATGCGCAGTTTAACAACATCATTTTAGTATATCTTAAAAATTCTGTCGGTGGCTGAGTTGGGTAAGATGAGCATCTTTGAACAGTGGCATGGCGCAGAAAACCACAGGTTCAATTCTCTGATCGGTAAAAAAAATATTAAATTCTTCTTTGAAGTTTTAAAAACGTATTACAATTAAAATAAGAATGACTGACAATAAGTAACCAACAAATAAGAAAATAGAGGAAATAGAAAATTAACAACTTTTTTTTGAAATCAACGAATTTATTTTAAGTAAATTTCTTTCATTTAAGGATACCTTCATCCTTAGAAAAAGTAAAATTTTCCTCAGTTTTATAACCTTGTCCTCACATTGAGTAAACTTTTCCTTATTTCAAAACAGCAACATTTACTTGTACTAAGGAATCCAACTTACTTATTTTGAGGAACCCATGGCTTTAGCTCGTATTGAAGGACATTTTTTCCTTACATTTAGGCATTTTACCTTAACCGGAGTAAGTTTTTTTTTCGGTGTGCAAATACAAATTGATTTTCGATATCAACTACTGATAGCTCCCCCCCATTTGGGACATTACAAAAATAGAATTTATGGTCCAAGTTATTTGATCAGCAAATAAAGACCAAGCTGAACTATCATTGCTAGTCAAACTGTGTTTTATTAAACATCACTGCCACATCAAATATGTCCCATGCACTAAGTGATACGTCCAGTACCGCAGTTATACATTTGAATACCCAATTATTTAAATCAACCCTGCGCCGCGTAGTTACAGAACGTTTTGTTTGACAATTTTCACAACAATTAGACACTGCGTAACGGAAGCGATTTGCTGTGGTACAAATCGAATTTAATTTTATTGCCCGCGACCAGCTGGATTAGAGCAGAGTGCATGATGTAGTCATTACACGAACTGCGTGTGAGTGAATCCGAAATTGGACTCTGATTGAAAGTCTGACTGACTGCTGTGCGCCCGAGCAATTAAGGGTTGACAACGTCTGAATCGGATTTATGGAGCTATTCGAATATCTCGTAAATTAAGCGCTGTTTTGATTTGTTGTGACAACTTTGATGGTGGGAACGCACCACAACGAAGTTCTAATTGCGATATGGCTAATTTGGTGCTGAACTAAAATTTTGGTAAAAACGTTGTTATGCAAAAATTAAACGCATCATTTTATTGCAATTTACGATGATTTACGTAATGTACACGAAAAGGCGTTCGTTGTTGGAGGATAATTTATCTGGAGTGCAGTTGCACTTGTGCTGGTACACTTGACGCTCATTTAATGGATGACTTGGTTGGTCTATTTTCTATGATGTAGTTCCCATAACTTTTATGGCAATCAAAAGACAAAAGCAATTTGGCTACAATTTATTGGCATGTGAACGTTTCAGCAGATTTACATTCTAAATGGTAATAATATTTCCAACTTTAATTTTTTCTGAAGTTTCTCATTACTTTGCTAAAGTAATTCTTTAAAACTGTCAACATTTTCAGATCTTTTTTTGTTCTTCCCCCACTTCCAACCAATAAATTCATCTGCTATTGTAGTCGACAGAAGAAATGCAAAAAATAAAGAGAATAAAAAACTTTAAACGACTTAAATGAAAACTTGTAAACCTCCGCATTCCTTACGTCGCTACCTCCAAAGCAACTACATATTGTGAAGTCGCCCTAGCACCACAACTTCCTCCCCAAAAAAAAAATGTAATGTAACTAGCGCTGCCGCCAATCTTCAGCATCACTGAGATGAGATTTTGTCTCGTTGGATGGTTGGCGGAGATACATAGATACATGACAAGTATCTCGAATCTTATCTCAATTGCGCAGTTAAACATTCGTTTTTACGTTTCGTAACGTAACGACTTTACGACGTTTGACACCGGCACCCGCTGCCACACGGCACACGTCACTTTGGACTGAAATAGAATTGTTAAAGGGGAGTAATCTTTTTTTGTTACCCTCAGAGGGTTTTTATTTAATAGAATTGCAGTGGAATTATTTGTTTTTGTTGGTGTTGTTGTTGTTGTTGTTGCTCTTGTTTATGCCCAGCAGCAGTCGTAGCGACAGTTACAGCAATGAAATTTTGCAAATCCTCTGGATTTGTCGCAATCAAGGGGTGTTTTGTCGTCATTGTTGTTGTTGTTGTTGTTGAGTTGTACGAGGGTGCAAAAAATTTGGCGCTACTTAAAAGCTGGAAGTTAAAGTTTAATAAATGGTACACAAAAAAGAATAAAAAGTTTTAATTCAAGTGAAGTAACGAAATCGTTTTCATCACATCAAGCTCTGTGATGTTCTGCTCACTTAGAAAAATCCTGGAACCCTTCATTGATCCACTGGAGCTGCCAAATCAATGAACAAATATAAGGTTGACATGTCATGATTATGTAGGCCTGAACAAATCAGCGAGTGGTTTGTGCGTCCCCATTTCAAAGCTTATATCTCTACTCTCTTCACTGTCCAACACTGCCGCTAGCTAGAAACATTGCTTTGTAACCCTGGAGTTCAGTACTTTAGGGCTTAGACAATTATGTGTAGCTCAGGTCATACATCGTAGACCATTGATATCACAGCTCTTATAGTAACACTTCATTTTCTTTATTATAAGAAAGCTTTCTTGTTTTAACGTCCAATAGCTTATGATCAACAAGAAAAAAAAATAAAATTGACTACGGAAAAATATTAAGACGAGCAATGAACAACGATCTTGCAGCTTAAGCTCAGCATGCCAAAGAAGGTGATAAGTTTAAGTAAAATCGGTCAATCAAGAGCGGTGCTGCCCAGAGACGAGAAGGCGCTCAAAGAGCGTGAAAATGAGAACGAGCAGGCGCTTAAAGAGTGTAAAAAGTGTCCTCATATACAGAATCATAAACACATACTTATCGTTGCTTGTGGTAGTGGGTACCACTGATCAAGAGTAAAACCGGCAATCTATCAAGTACTACATAGAGAACATTTTCCAAAGAGCTTCCTCAAGTTGTTGGTACTCACCATACTTTATTCACCCAGGCAAAACCACATCTAAAAGCTCTCCGGAATTCAGCGCTGAACATATCGCTCATTTACTAGCGTAACTCAAAAAACGTGATTTTTGAGTTAATGATGCAGAAATATCCGCCATTTTGTGTGAAAAAATCAGAAAAGTATCTTATAAATATGCTTTGTGAGAAGAGTTTATGTAAACATACTTTTTTGAATTTTCATATGAAAAGTAACTTATTGAAAACTTTAAATGCGTTTTCTCCCACTTTGTTTTTTTGAGTTATGTCAGTCTTGAAGTAAATGAGCGATATGTACCTTGCCTTTATTTTACCTAGAGTTCGCCCATAACAGTGACAATTAAAACTGTTCAGTACGTATTTACCTAAGTAAATATCATCACTCCCAAAAATAAATTCATGATAACATGTTGCCCTATTCCTTTTCCTTCTTGAGGGTTTAATCTATCTCCATACCGAATTTCATCAAAATTATTTTATTAGTTTAGCTGTGAAAATAAATTTTCATGTTAGGGGCGTGGTACCACCCACTTAAAAACATATATCTTTTTCAGGGATCAATCTATCTTCATACCGAATTTCATTAAAATCGGTCCGTTAGTCTTAGGGGAGTTGCACCGCCCATTAAAAACAATTATATTGCCTTAAAGTTCAATATATCTCCTGTCCAAATTTCATCAAAATTCATACGCCTAGCCACGGAAACGTATTTCCCTATTAGAGGCGTGACACCGCCTACTATTAAAGAAACGACATTCTGCACTGCCCCTCTTCACAACCCTTTCAACGAAAAAAAAACTTAAGCGATTATGTCGTGTTATTGCACAGACCTTTAGATAAGACAAGAATTTAAATGAGAGTCCCAAAAAGGATAAATTATCGTTGTGTCAGAATTATTAGTTTTTTATTCCAATTCACCGTCAAATGCTTTGTCTAAGATCCCAGTGTTATATACGGATCCGTTCCGGATTTTTTTTTTTTGTAAGTAAACGGAATCCGTTTCGGAAAAAACGAATCCGGAACAGATCCGTATATAAAGTCCGTTCTGTGTTCGAGACGGATCCGGCTCGCATCCGTTTTATTTAAAAAAAAGAGTCCGTAACGGAGCCGTTTTATTTAACAACAAATATGAAGTCCGTTCCGAGTTCGAAACGGATCCCTGGAAGCATAAAAAACTGAATCCGTTCTGACGGATCCGTAACGGGACCGAAACGTATCCGCATCCGTTTTTGTGCACATTGGGATCATGCACTGTAAAGATAAAAGGCAGGAGGTAAAGGACAGGATATTCTGAATTCAACTTAAACACTTGACCATTTTCTGTCAATACGCTGAACTTATGATATGTCCACTTTAGGTCTGGTGAAACCAATATACTAGAACGTCAGCAGTTCTTAATGTCGTAATATCAGACTTGTCCGTAAACAGATGGGGAGAGCAATATATTCGTCTGTGAGAAGACATCAGGTTGAGTGGAGTATTAAAGTTTTCTTTGAACATTCAAAAATTCATGGTAAAACATTTTTCCTGTGTTTGCGTTATGAGCAATTTTATTTTTTTTAAAGATATACGCGATAACCTCGCAATTTAAGAGGGTTTTTTTTATGAGGTAAAAAGTTAGTTGAACATGGGTTGAAACGTTTTTTTTTTCTAAATTGAGACGAAATTAAAATATTCTGATATATATTTCTTATGTCTTAAATAAATCTTCAACGCAAATAAACTCTTCAAAACAAAAAAAGAAATTTTATTGGTACCTCGCTTTCGGCGCTGGCAGAAATTCAAAGAAACAAGAAACTCACAAAAAAAAAAAGAACAAGGCAGAACACCACCCATAAAATTGTACAAAAACAATAATAATAATACAAAAAAAATAAAAACACAAACACAAAATAATAAAATGCAAAGAAGAAAGAAAAGAAAAATCGCGGTAAAGCAAATCATAGCGCATTGAAATGCCTTGGAAACAAAACTTTGTGGAATTACCAGCCCCAGCATCGCCGACATTTTGTACGATTCGCCTCCAACAGCAGCACCACCATAACCACCACCAATGCACCAACCGTGTGCGTTTCAGCCCCAGCCACCGCCCGCTTGTCCACTTCCTTCAAAAGAGCGACACCAAATGGTATGAGAAGAAATGTTTCGCATAAAATGTTATCTCGAAGATTTACGACCCGACTTTTCGCATCCCCTGTTTTATGATAATATACGAGCTTTCTCCGCTGAAATATAAATGTTTTGTTTGCATGCCTCTGTGTGTATGTGTGTGTGTGTGCGAGTGTGTGTGTGTCAGTGTATTTCTGCAAGTTTCTTGTAAAAGATTTCTTCTTCTGTTGTATTTATTTATTTCATTTTTATATTTATTTTTCTATCTAAATATTTATTTCGTTGCTGCGCTTCAGTGCTACAATTGCTCACTTTGTTACTATATCTTTAAGCATGTATTTATCTGTATCTGCGTAGCTATCTTTGTATATGTCTTTTTATGTTAAGCAGCATATCCCCAATAACAACAACAACAGCAACAGCTAGAGCATACATATCTTCTGTCTATATAATAAAATACAATAAAAATAGCAACAATATAAGGCAACGACGACATCAGCAGCAGCGGCAGAAGCGACAACAAACATCAGAATCACAGATTTAGTAGAAAAGTTTATCTTGCGCTGCTTGAAATGTCAAAGAAATGGCTTAAGAAACCCAACATTTTTACGTTTGATTTTCCTACTCTCAACGCTATATGTTTATGGTTGCCAAATACCTGTGCAATAAATTGAAATCTTTATGCTGTCTGGAACGATCGTGCTATCACGCACACATATGTGACATTTTTGGGAACATGTAATCGCATTGGGTTAGTACCAACGATCAAAGTAGTAAATTTTCTGACAAAATCTGCCATAATCTTCTCGAATGAGGTGTACAATTAAAGGACTTGGTCTGCACAATGCAAATCTAACGGTGATGCTTACAGGCAATTAAACCAACGGCCCTTTCAAAATGTCTTGAGTTTTAGGAAAGTTATTTCCCTTATATGTAGATAAGTTGAAAAATTAGCAAATTAAACTCCATTCTCCACCAGTGATGGCATTTGGGTTTTGTGAAAATGTACTGAATCGAGACTTCAAATGTACTTTTTAGAGCCCGAATGTACTTTTTTGTCTTGAACACCTAATTTACCTAAAATGCAAGAAATTGGTCGAAAATTTACTACATAAAAAAAAGGTCCTCACTTTTCCCATCTCAAAAACCCTAGCAAAATTAGATATATTTCACATTAAATTAATTACAAAATCTACACATTGCGCGATTATTTTCATTTACTAAAAAAAACGTAATTAATATAATAGGGTAATTATATTATATACAGGTAATTACTATAAATCTACTCATTGTGGTTATTTTCATTTACTAAAAAACAAAAAAAAAAGGTAAATATTATAAATTGTCCAAATATACCGAAAATGTGCTAAAAATTTGGCGAATGTACTGATAATGCCCCAAATGTACCGAATGTACTGACAACGATTTTTTCGGACGCAAATGTACCGAAAAAAGTGCAAATGTACCGAAAATGCCATCACTGTTCTCCACCCCAAACACGTCGAGATCACTCATTTGGTTTCTCTCCCCACTTTATGCATCTCGCTTAAAAGGTATTATTTAGAGGCAGCGGAGTAGGTAGGGGGAAGAGGGCGAAGAGGTTGACCACAAGGGATTGGCGGACGAAAAATTTCAATTGGGTTTTCATCAATAACTTGCAAACTTAATTATTTAGTGTGAGAAAGAGGGTTTATTTATTTTCCAACTGAACAATTTTATTTCTTTTAAGGTGATAGTCTTTTCTTTTCGGAAAAAAGACTAAAAGATTTTTCTGGGGGCGGAATTTTAGTTCTTCTCACGCTACGCTACTGGTGAGAGGCCCCACGAGTCGAAATACGTTCGAGGTTACCTAACATTTAAAACAAACAAATATATAACATTCAGGATATTACCTATATAGTAATGGGAGCTGCGGAAAACTCAGAGACTAAGTTTCTAAAAGTTATAGTTCTGAAAAAGATAATTTAAAAAGAGATATGTATATTAAAAATTGTACAAGACTTTATCCATTTTTTTTTTTTTGAAGTGGCAACCCTCTTTTTAATTTTTCCACTTTTTCGCCACTACAATTCGTCCAAATGTAGCGAAAAAATCGTAAAATGAAGATTTTTCATGTGGATTCAGTTGATGTTCAATTTCGTTTTTGCGCTTTCCATTTTTCTGTAGTTTTCTTTTATTTCTCAATTTTATTTTTGGGGGCTAAGATAATTCATGCTTGAATGCCGCATGCGTTGCGATGCGTTGCGTTTCGTTCTTGGCACATGCTGCATGTTGGATGCTCTTGTAATTTATAGCTTCTTCTTTTCATGGTGCTTCTTCTTCTTCTTCTTCATCTCAGCCGTTGTTCAAAATCTAAACATTAATCCATCTTGTGTTTAGATCGCAAAATTCAGATACAACTGTATGCATGTGTGTGTGTGTGTTTTTGCATGCGGATGCTATCTGCCAGATACGATATTTTTTGTTGTACAACTTAGAAAAATTTAAGTATTTTCGTATTTTTATACTTCCGCACATTTCAATATTTTTATTGCTTACAATTTAAAAACAAAAATTGACGATTTCTTGAATGAAAAATAACATTAAAATTAGATCAGAGATATAGGAGAAAATAATGTTTTCAATTTTATGGAATATCAAAATGATATAAAATCCTTTAAGATATTTAGTCAGGGTTTTTTTTTTGCAAAAATATGCGCATTTTACTGAATGTCCCAACGTTTCTTTAAAATTATTATCGTTTGTTACGAAACGAATCCAAAACTGCGAACAAAAAGTTCAAGATGTGTCTCTCCAAGATCAGATACCGTCCAAGACTTAACCAAGAAATCAATAAACTGTATGGTAATGTAGCTGTAATTTAAAAAGTGACACTTCGTCCATCCACTGCATCGTCTCTGATAAATATGATAAATGCTAGATGATATTTTATTTAAAAGACTGTTGGCCATTTACCCTCCCGCGGTCACATTGCCCGTTGCGGGCTTTCATTCGGCTCGCCGTGCAGTTGCTGATTTCTATGCGCTGGTTCGCATGAAAATTGAATATGCGAGAAACCCAATCGGAATCAAACGTACAAAAACCAAACAAATGCAAACAAAAACATTATTTATGCGAAAGGCAATTTTTTAAGCATGTATTATTGAAATATTATTTAATTGTTGTAAAAAAAATTAAATTTCATGGAAAAATAGTCACCGATATTGCGTCTGGCATCATCACAAAATATTAAACCAGATATTGAAAGTCTTATTTTAAGTAAACTCTGTTAATATGTTTGTATAACATACATATGTATACATAATATGTACATATAAGATTTATGAAATGTTTTCTTTTTGTTCAATAAAAATACAATTATTTGATATGCCAACATTTATCTTTATTTATTAGCATCAATGATTCACGAATTTCTACTGGGTCATTTTTTCTATACGTGGAAAAGACAAAACCCATTTATTTTCATTTTTTTTTCGCTGGAATTTCTTCACACATTTGTACACATACTAGCGCGAAATGTTTGTTGTAAACGTCAGCGCGCTGTCGACTTTTGGGCACCGCTGCTGGCCATCCCTAGCATAGAGGCATAGTATGGGCCCCGCAGCCCGATATTGTAGTCAAAATTTGTGCCGGGTGGAAATTTTTGTGAAAAATGTGAAAATTTTTCTTTTACCACTTATAAATTTCTCTTATTTTGTAAGTAAAATAATATTTACTACAATACTGATAACTATTTTAATTTTAAACAATTTGTTTTATTCCACTTAAACAACTACCAAAATAAATAAAAATTTACGAAAGTTGCAATTTCATGGAAGCTGATTTTATGTGAACAAATATTTGAACATCAAATTTCATTTTCATTCAAAAACTCATAATTATAAACATTTTGCGCTCAAGCAGCTAATAAAATAAAAAAAAAAACAAAGAGCTCGCCCAGACAACTTTATGCACCTAATCGACCTTTGTTTGCTCGGCTGTCGATCAATGTGATCATCATGTTTGGTGAATTTCTTTATACGGAAAAGTTTATTATTTGGATTATGAAAAGCACTTGACCCAGCTGCCAGTTTAGAGCTGCACGCCATGGTCGGATTTAAGGTATAGCCGAAAAAGGCGGCAAATTTTGAATATTTAAAACAAAATTGACTTATTGCGAGGGAGCGTTTAAGACAAAGGGTTGGTAACCTCCCTAGTGTACAATAGAAAAGTTTTCGGTAGCGGCGCTTCATTAAATTATTGAGTAAAAATGGCGCAACTGTTGAATTTGAAAGATTTTCATATGAGATATTGATTTCGAATTTGAGAGCTTCAAACTCAAACGCTTCAAATATATATGTACATAAAAAATTTAAGTTGCTCATCAAGTGCCCAAAAAAAGGGCAAATCTTCAAAAATGTTTTGATCCGGCCCTGCCACAATCCGAACGACTACAATATCGCAGAATGCGCAAGTCATTTTACTTGGCCTGCTTGATTCCATGAACAAAAAAAAAAAAACACAAAAAACACTTCACTGCTCTATTGATTGGCCACAATTCTTGGGCGTTTACAGCGTATGATGGTTTTTTGAGTAGACACAAGCATCTTGACTGCACTAGCGTTGAGTGGATTCTGACATGCTAATTAAAAGACAACGTTGCTCCGCTTAAGTGAATTTGTTGTGGATAAAAACTACCTTACACTGACTGTGTTATTTACGCACTAAAAGGTAATGATCAGCAAGAAAATTTTTATTATAAAAAAAATGCAAAAATTCATTACTCATTTTTCGTAAGAAATCACATGCTCCTATTTTAACAACAATATTTAACCCACACATGGTTGGTTGTTTATGTATGTATATAAATAATTATCACTACCACCTACCCTTTATGTACACGCCTTCAATTTGTCAATTTAATAAATTTTTTCTGCACAATGTACCTCTTGTACAGCCTAATCCTTGAGGATCACATTAATATACTTCAAATCAATTCCGTAGAATCACAACATAATCCAACACAATGGTAACTCTGCGGGTGAATATCACTGGTGTTGTTGTTGCTCTTGCTCTTGCTGATTGTCACTCACATCGAACTACGCCTATACGTTTGTATGTTATATGTATGTATGTATGCACGTACGATATACAAGTAGATCTAAATGATCATTGACTGATTTGTGATCGTTGATCTTCTGACTCAAGCCGACATACAGCAGCACAACAGATAAAATGAGACTTGCAAACGCGATCATTGATCAACACAACACAAATTTTTGGTCTGGTGTCGCCTGACAGACAGCCAGCCAGCAGATTTTGTGTCGTAGGCGAGATTTTTGATTGCAAACAAACGAATGCTGTATAAGAGAAGATTTGATGAAACCACACAACGCGTTGTTGATTTATTCCCTGAAGATTGGAAAATGATCTTTCATAAAATGTATGGTATACCCGGGAGAACTCTTCTACTCTGATGATAAGTTATTAAGGTAGCAGGCGAATTTGAGGGAAACAAAGAGTGGGTGAGGGTGATGGTGCGCGTTCAAGGTGTTTCGTACCAAAGGCGTCAAGAAATGACAAGAGAAAAAGTATAAAAGAGTAATTACAAATGTCACATGATATCAAAGCAAGTCATAAATCAAATAATACAGTTTCCTTCGGTTGCTCCTCAGCACTCCTTTGTATTTCCTTTTGTTTACTTATTACTTTGTAAGTACTTTGACTTGTTCGGAATCAATAATTGAATTGCGTTGAATTCGATTTGTTTTAGTGATGACGCACACTAAAAAGGCAGACGTAGGCTCTTTATATAAATTTAGCGATTAGCCTTGAAACAAATTTGAATTTCCTGATATTTATTTTATACGATCGGGTTATTAATCTCTATATCTATCAATGTTTCAACATACCAATCCATTTATTTATTAACATATTAATACCATAAGCTTATCAATCAATCCTTATTTTTTCCAATTTCTAGCTCAGTCTCAAAAAATTAAAAAAAAAAACTCAACGTTCTCTGCATTTATAATTTCATCAGGAATGATGATCATGATCTCTGGAATCCATACCATCATTCAGAGCCGCCGATAGAAAATCTGAGCCCGGCGTGAACTATATCGATCCATACCATGAGTAACGTACATATATTTATATGGGGAGATGTATGAGCTCATCAAGGATGCTCTCGTATGCAAATGCGTTTTTTCGAAACTTACATATATCAATCATAAGAAGTATGTACCAACTAACCAGCTGCCGAGTGTTTCATAAAAGTGTACTAAAGAAGATAATTCCTATAGAAACTGGAGAACGTCAGGGCTTCATATGGCATCACCATGAAGACAGCAATGCAAGCAAGCAGGAGCATTACGACACAAGCATTTGAACGATTACAACCGTTGTGGAGATTGTCGTCGCTAGCTAATAGCATCAAACTGAACTATGTATATGCTTTTATATGGATGTGAATCGTGGAATATAGCGACTGGTAACATAAAAAAATGAAGGTTTTCATAAACCAATTCCTGCGACGTATACTACAAAGTCGTATTCAACTGCAGACTATGGAAATTAACGCAGCAAACTATCATCCAAAGGGAGGTTAAGAAAATAAAGTGGAACCGGATTAGCCATCCTTTGCGTAGACCTGCAAGTAATATCTCCAAAACGGCAATCGAGTGGAACCCACAGGGCAGCCACAGGCTTGGGAGTCCTAAACACGAATTCTGTATCCTTTACTTTAGCAGTAAAAATTAATTATCATCAATGGACCTAAATAGACAAAACTTTTGTAGAACCCATCATACCAAGATGAAAATTTTAGATTTCGCCAACTGTGCTGAACTCTGAAAACAAATGGAATGTTAACTAATAAACACCATAATCCATTTGTAATTCAAAAATAAACAGAGATTATTAATTCTAGTTTAATTAATAATACGCCTTTTGAAGTACCTAGTTTATATGATGCAGCTACTTGTATCTTCAAACCCATGAAACAACTTAATGTTCATAAATCAGAAATAATTTTTCATGTTGCAAACATGTCAGATTGGAATTCGCGTGCAGACAGCAAGAAGCTACCGTAGTTGGTTGCCTGTCTGCAAGTTCAATACAAGAACACAGTGGGCCTTAAACAAATTTAATTGAAACGTTGAGTTACAAAAGAAAATTCAAGTTACTAGTAACAAATTATATATTAGCCATATTAAATTTATAACACAATTTTGATATATATTGACTGGAATTGTTATTCAGAAATTTCGCACACGAGCATGCATATACGCTGATATACAATATATAATATAAAATCAATAAGAAACTGCAGTTGAAACTAAAAGCTCTAGAAATTTTTAATTTTTGTTTATATCGACTCTTAATTACTTACCAAATCTCCCCGAAGATACGTTTCTTTTTTGTACTTCAACCTTCCAGTTAAATTTGCTTAAGCCCCACTGTAAGAAAAGATGCTTAACTATTGAAAAAGAAAAATAAGTTGAGGAAGCCGACTGACTCAGCTGGAAATGAAGCAAATGTAATGCGTTCCACAATAAAAAAAAAAAAATAATAAATAGATAACATCATGTTGCACTGTCTAGTTATGTAGCATAACATGATAATTTTTAAGAAAATTTTAGTAAATAATATAATACACTTCCAACCTCTGCAAATTCATCTTCTTGGAAAAAGTTTCAAAATCGAACTGTTAATTAATTACTTAAACTTTCGTTGGGACTATAAGTTAAACCATAACCTTGTCCTTTTATACATAATATATTTCAAGTTATATGACACTTACTAGAAATTGTTCGGCTAATTTTTTGAATTTTTAAAAGCCATGTCAAAAATTATCAATCTAGAGTTTCTAGCTCATGTAAAATATAATTTTTAAAATATTTAAGGCATGTAATTAGCTCCAGAAGCATTGGCCCAAGTGTTTCCGACCTACGAACGCATTCACCACCAAAAATTGTAGCCACTTCTCTTAAGTTATTTTTGAAGTTTCCGTGTTGTTATTATGTAGGATTTGTAGTGTAGCGGCTATTTTGAAAGTGGTACAGTAACCAACTTAGTCTTATGTAAATACCGCTAGTGAATTTTTATTAAAACCAAAAAAATTATTCGATTTTTTGTGATTTAAGCAAGGCCAAAAATCTGTTTAACTCGCTGCACAATTATAATAGAGTTTAGCTACACCGAAAAAAAAACTTACTCCGTTTAAGGAAAAATGCCTAAATGTAAGGAAAAAATGTCCTTCAATACGAGCTAAAGCCATGGGTTCCTCAAAATAAGTAAGTTGGATTCCTTAGTACAAGTAAATGTTGCTGTTTTGAAATAAGGAAAAGTTTACTCAATGTGAGGACAAGGTTATAAAACTGAGGAAAATTTTACTTTTTCTAAGGATGAAGGTATCCTTAAATGAAAGAAATTTACTTAAAATAAATTCGTTGATTTCAAAAAAAAATTGTTAGTTTTCTATTTCCTCTATTTTCTTATTTGTTGGTTACTTATTGTCAGTCATTCTTATTTTAATTGTAATACGTTTTTAAAACTTCAAAGAAGAACTTAAATTTTTTTTTACCTGTCGTCACCCGATCAGAGAATTGAACCTGTGTTCTCAGCGCCATACCACTGTTCAAAGATGTTCATCTTACCCAACTCAGCCACCGACAGCATTTTTAAGACTTACTAAAATGATGTTGTTAAACTGCGCATGTAACAACCATTGTCTGATCAGGGAAGCTTCGGTTCAAATCCCGGCGACGACATAATTTTTTTTTTTTTAACTTTTTTATTTTTTTATTTAAAAAACAAGTAGAGAACTATAAATATATAGGCGAAAACAGAATACTTACGAGAAGAATAGATATTAATTTCAGCGAGTGTTGCCACTCATTTATTAAGGAAAATTTTCCTACATTATAGTAAATTTTTTGAAGAAACTAACTAAAACTGAGTACGATTTTCCTTAAACAAAACATTCCATTAGATTGAGGAAGTTTTTACTCAAATGAGGAACAAGTTGTCCTCAAAAATTCTTTCCAAAGAAAAATTTACTATTTCAAAGGAAAATTTTACTAAAACCACTAACTCTATATTTGAGGAAGAGCTTTGACTTGCTTTAATGAAACATGAACTCATTTCAAAGGACTCAATTACTAAATGAAACGATATTTTCATCAATATGAGGAAAAATAACTTAGATTAAGGAAAATTTTTATATTAAATCGGAGGAAGGCAGTTCTTCAAATTTAGTACGGTCTTTTTTTTCGGTGTACTACAGCTCTTAGCTTACTTAGCTATTTATCTTGAAGCTTTAAATCTAAGACAATGATGTAGGACATCTAAGCTACTTTTTTCTGCTTAAAATTATACCTACAGTGGCTAACAGCTTATTTCATGCAGGGCATACTTTTAACTTCAATGCTCTCTAATTTTGAAACTAAGTGGAATATGAAAAAAATTTTGATGTCATTTGAAAGAACAAAAAGCTGCTGGCACCGGAAATTTGGCTTTTATAAGAAATATCATGAGTATGGATATCTGTCTTCAGATTATAAGTATCAATTTGTTGCAGAGTGCCGAAAATCTGGGCATGCAAACAAATTTACGGTCTTACCAAAATATAAACCCGAAGTACAAGGCGGGCATAGTTCAATTCTGGTTAATATACATGTGCCCTTATTTGATGACACCGCCAGCATAGTCACCTGACCTAACTGTGCTTGTAACTTTATAGGTGATTTTGGAAAAAAATTTCCGAATACAAAACATTTCAAACAAAAACGATCTAAAAAAGGCACTTAAAACTGAGTGGCGCAATAATTCGCTAGATACCAATAAAAAATTTACAGCTTCGATGCCAAACCGTCTTTAAGCTGTAGTTGACCCAAGAGGCTACCACACTGCATACTTAAAATTATAAAATCATTATTTTAAACAATGTTTTTTCAATTTATACATGTCTGCATGAAATACGCAGTGACATGGAATTTAGTAGTATATTTGGATTTCCTATTATAAAAACTCCACGTAATATATTTTTGCAATAAATAACCATTTTTTTTAAACTACAATTTTTGTTCTTTCAAATGACATAAAATTTTTTTCATATTCCACTTAGTTTCAAAATTACAGAGCATTGAAGTTAAAAGTATGCACTGCATGAAATAAACTGTGAGCCACTGTATATTGATAGAAGTCGCACGACCTTAACATTTTAGCTTTTTTGTTTTTTGAACCAGTCTTATCTACGAGTACTTACATATATAAAAATGTAATATTTTATTTGTAAATGACGTTTCAGTTTTCATTGTTTTAAGTTTTAATTTTTTTTTGCTTACCATATAGATTTTTTGTACCTTTATTTATTTGTACATCTCTGGCGACTTACATTTATATAAAATACGAAAAAAGCAGAACATTAATCCTTTTTATAATATCCTTTTGTGGCTACTAAAATTTTTATTCGAATTTGTTACTTGTGAAAAGAAATATAAAAATAAATCCCATTTTATAGCGCCAAAAAAAAAAGGCTTTGCATACTTTCCAGCATAACTCGTAAATATGACATTTAGAATGTGTTTTATTTGCTTTCATGTAAATTACCTTACTCGCACATTTATTGTTAGTGTTGTTGTTGAATTTTTTTATGGTATATATGTACATGTTTTCGGTTACAATTTTATGATCCTACATTTCCCTGTTACTTTTCTAATATTTCACGTCGTTGACGCAGAGCGAGTCTCTTAAAAGGGATAATCATAAAAAAAAAATTATCTGATTCTTCTTTTGCCCTCAAAGCATAAAACAAATGGAATCCATTTAATTGTTGGCCATTAAAACGGCGCTTTTTAACATTTTGGCCAAAACGATGTGAAGAAATGAAATGAAACCCTTTTTATTTTCATTTTTATTGCTATATTCCTTACTGCGGTTGTATGTATAGGTATCGTGTGTGTGAGTAGGCATTTGTTTTATTGTTCAGTGTATTTTAATTTATTGTAACTTTATTGCGTGCAAGCATAAATCTCAACAAATTACGTTGACTCTTTATTACGCAATTTAATTGTGCCACTACTGCGTATACAGTAAGGATCAAGATGGAGAGAGTTTTCGAATGTTTAATTGTTATAGCTTTGTACAAGATATTGCAATAAGACTTTGAATTTTGTATGGATTTTTATTAGTATTTTATATACTTTTGATAATTCGATTGGGCAAGTAGGTGACTAGAAACCGAAACAATTAAGTTCGTCGAATTTGAAACTTTTTTTGAATGGAAGGTCCTTTTGTGATTGATCTATTTTATGGGCTTATCAAAAAAAATGTTGTTTAAGTCATTGGCGGGCTATTGGTGCGCTTTGGCCTTATATATTGAATTATTATTAGACTGAACACTTTTTTAACATAAATGTTTTGATATTAGGAATTTATTATAATAAAACACAAATAAATATACAATAAATACATATATGTATTCGATTAGTTTGTATGGAGATCAATGTTACATAAGCATGATGTTTTTACGAAAACCTAAAAGTATGGGCACCGCATGATTTGTGATGGATTCAGTCTGTATTCATTCAAAAAGACACATCTCTACTAAGCTGATCCAGTTTTAGAAGAAGGAACACATGATACCATGATATATGTAAGATGTCAACAACAGCTTGGACCTTCTACTTTCAAGAGCTTTTTATCGCACAATGAACCGCTAAATGGCTTCGAAGGTGAAAATTCAGTGTTTTTCTTCATGTCTTGTACATAATGTTTATATGAATTTCATTGCAAAATATGAGAAAATTTTGAAATTTCACCTTCAGAACCCCATAGCGGAATGGTCAAGACAGGCTCGTGCGCAAGGGGGGACTTTGGGGGTTATAACCCCCCCATTGGACATTTTTTTATAAAGACTTTTATTGGCAATATGTTCTTACTTAAATGAAAAACCAAAAAGACTTGCGCCTCTTACGAAAATTAAAATTTTTATGAAAATAAAAGACTCACATATAGTACATAAGTATGTATAGAAAAAGGTATACTAAATGGTGCACTTAAAAATTTACTTATGTACATATGTACAGTGACGTCTACTCGGTAGGGCTGGGGAGGGCATTGCCCCTCCGAAGGATCTGATACTAGGTATTATTTAATACAATAATTCAATAAAACCATCTAATATTGGTGGAATTATAAATCTTTCGCCCCCCCCCCCCAAGGTTTTGGTGAAGCGACGCTCCTGCATATGTATATACTTTTCAAATGATGCCCAGTTTGTTGAGATCAGTTAAAAGGTTTGCAGCTTATACTCGTATTAATTTTTAGAAAATTTATCCGCAACTTCCGATATTTCACAAACCAGATCCAAGCGAAAGTTGTCGTATAAATATTGTTTTTTCATTAAAAAAAAACCTTATTTTGGGAGAAGAATAAGAAATTCAAAGTGTTGGTAAGGTTATCTTGCTTCAAAATTTTTCGCAACCAATACTTCCTGAAATCTTTTATGCAATTAATTTTTTGATTCACAAAAATGTTTCTCAAAAATTTGATATGTACTTTCATATTGAAATTCCCGCCATAATTTTGGAAAATATGAGTTCTAATTGTATGAATTTTATGATATTTTCCAAAGTTATGTCGGGAATTTTGGTATGAAAGTACATGCGTTCTTAGGTTTGAATGAGAAATAACATATAAAAAAATCATAAAAAAAAGATGTTTTATTAAAGTTGTTTCGAGAAAAAATTTTTTTAAATAAAAATTAAATTAAATTAATGTTGCAACAAATTTATTTAAATCTTTTTAATTTTATATAAAGTTATAGTATTTCTTAACAAAAAGGTTCTATAATTTTTATCCTATCTCTTATAGTTTTTGATATATTTCGTTTCAAAAAATGCTCAAAAAGGTAATAAAAAACAAAGTGTGTAGTTATTAAAAGTATGACCGATATGTACAATGTACATACATACATACATACATATCTACTATACACACATATTCATATACATATAATATATTTATAAAACATATATTTATGTCTTTTTTTGTATGCTTTGTATTCAAAAATACCTTTTTTAGAACTTTATAACATGACATGAAATATCCGAGTGAAAACCCCCCCCCCCCCATGGATGATTTCTGCGCACGGGCCTGGGTCAAGCTTTTAAAACTAAGGAATTATAATAATTAATACGATAATTCAAAAATTATCGCATCGTTCTCGTAGTAGCGCCAAGGCTTATCGTTTTGTACTCATCCTCGTACGAAAAATTTTTGTACTGAATCATTCTTATCTCGTTATCGTTGAGCTTACCAAGTGATACTCGCTTAAATTTATGAATTGATTAATAGCTCGATATTGATTAATAGCTGGATATACATCCTGCTACCAAGAAAATTTAAAAAAAAATCATAGTAATAAAATTAAAATTTTTTTTTCCAAACGGAAATGATGTATACGAACTCAATGTTCTAACAGCAAACAAGCAAAAAAAAAAAAAGGTTCTCACTATTGATATTACAAATTTTTTTTTTCAATATTTACTAGTCAAGGGAGGCGGCAAATTATGACTGGCCTAAGGACAGCAGATTTCTAAATCCGGGTCTGAACGTGAACGAAATCGACTACCTTGTAGGAAGACATAACTCAACCAAGCCATACCACCAAGGGCCCGCTGTCTACTTTTGCTGGCCAAAACCTTTTTTTCACACTCTATTATTGTTTTGTTGTTGTTGTAATCTAATAGAAAATATTTCAGAGCACACAAAAATGCACTTTGTTTTTGTAAATACTAACTTACAGTTTAACAGGAAACCATGAAAGTTTAGCTCTCTGAGTAAAATTGTAAATACAATTTTGTGCGTGTTTTTTAAGGTTTTTAAAATATAATTTTTGCTTGAAAAAAAAAAATTAAAAAAAAGTAAAACATGGAAAAGAAAGGTGATGGTAAGTACTTTAATGTCTATATATGAAACTTTTCAAAAAAAGATCTGGTGCAGTGAAAAAATCAGTTGTTAATGCAACCAATAAAATAATTGTGATTTTTTAATTCTTAAATTTGTGTTGGCTTGCAAAATTTTGCCCAAGTTTGCCCAACCTAAAAAAAATAATAATTTGGGATGTGATAAGTCCTCCAGGCAACTGCTTCAAAAATTCCGAGATTTTTTGAGTTTATAAATTCATTTTTTATCAAAAGGGTTGAATGGTTTAAGGTTTCGATCTAAATTTCATGAAATAAAAATTCATTTTTTATCAAAAGGGTTGAATGGTTTAAGGTTTCGATCTAAATTTCATGAAATAGAGTTTAATTTGAAAGCAAAATGTATTACAAGTCTCGAAAGCTCCCTTACACAACGTTCATACAGATAAAATCAAATTTTCAAATTTTAGCCGCCATACTGGATCCGCCATTTTGAATTTTTAATTTTCGACATCAAATTCGAAATCAGCGACTCCGAAAACCCCCTTATGGAGCCTTTCAGAGTTTTGGCCAGAAAAAGTTGTCAGCGGGCCCATAGTGCATACGCAAAAGGATGTTTATGTATTTTTATTTTAATTTTTTTATAGTTTGTGAAGAAGTTTTTTGTTTCTTTTAAAGTTTTTGTTGCTACAAATGATATGAAGAATAACAATTTGATGCAAAATACATAAATTTTGGTTTAAATTTGCATATTCGCTAACGTGAACAATTTCGCTACCGTGAACAACCTTGGTTTTAATAAGTTCACGTTACCGCGACTGCACTGTAGGATCTGTTAGATGTTGCCGCACTGCATACCCAAAGATTTTGCTACGCCATGAAACACATTTCTAAAATTACAAACTTAATTCTGCTATGCCACCATTTATCAAAACTACTTTTCGCATACATCGTTAAAACATTAATTTTTGCACACTCTCACAACACACGAATATTCGCACAAAAGCAACTTAAACTAAAACATTGAACCTGCTGCCAAAAAAAGTTGCACTACTTTTGCCGCAACATAAATCCTGGCACATTTTTTGGTTTGTTTTTTTTTTTTTGTTAGCACTGTTTGTGGCACAAAGGATACAAAGGATATGTTTTCACTGATTATCAGATTAATGCTTTGTGCGTACAAATTGATATTGTCATGTTTCAAGTGCTTTGCGTCTTTGTCTCTCTATTCAACTGTGAATGGTGTCGCCAATGGCGATTAAAGGATTTACCAGTACCGAACAATGAAAAACTCAAAAGATTTGCAACATTTTTTTGCTAGGAGTAAACAAGAAACAATGTCATCCGAAATAGTGAAGATGTAAAATGTAAAACAATGTGGAAGAAGTTAACGTTTGGTCTAGTTTTCCTCGATCATTAGTATTAAGTCGAGTGCTAATCTATGCGCTAGCCGCATGATCCGCCTTTCCTTGGTATTGTACAAAATGTAGAGGACAGGAATGATAAGAATCAACATTTTCAAGTATTTACTGATATAATCAAGTTCTTTGTTATTTCTCAAATTTATGTAGATCCTGAAAATCGCTCATGACAGATGATGCTGCTTATTCGCGATCGTTTGATCGATAAAGACTTTCTTTAAATATATTTCCATTTCTTTTTTTTTTATATTTCTGAGCAATGGACAAATGAGACAATGCGACGTCGTTTCTGTAGGAGTTTTGAATATCTAAATATTTAGGGATGAAGTGCTAAACAATTCTGCTGATGATAACGATCGCTGTTGCTTTTGTTTTTTGGGGAATAGCAGCTTAACATGTAAGGATTTTAAGTGATTTTAAGATAAAAGTTTGCAAATGTCCATATCACAACGGAAACTTCTTTCATTTAAATTCAAATTTCATTTGAAAAAAAGTGTAAACAAAAACTATCCAGTACTTTCTATGATAAATCGAACTAACATTCCTGTGTATTTCACTTTTAAAAACGTAACGTCCAAGTCATTAAATCTTGCAATCGCTATTGGAATAAAAATATTGATCCTGCTGAAAACAATAAAATTGCACATAAAGTATGTAGACTATAAAACTGCCAGTAGGCTACATTTGTATCATCCCATGTCTACAAACTGACCCACTCCCTCTTTCTGCCTTGCACTGTATAGGTTTAGTCCTTTTTTGTAGACTTAACAAGACTCCTATCCTTTTGTGTTCGCAGAAGTCGTTAGTGTGACAGGTTTAAGCATTGTCATCATCATCATCATCCGTAATACAAACTGGCGCCAGCATTAGGGACAAATTTTAAAATATTTCGTCACCGTACGCTGCAGGCGGCTAGCGCACCAAGATTTCACAAAAATCTGCTTAAGGCCTCATTGCAAGACCAATTCAGTAATCACAGGTAGATTTTTAAACTAAATGTTGTATTGATTCATTCACACTAACTAACTCGTAAGGGGAAAACCCTTTATCCTCTATATAGGTAGGCATTTTCTTTGTTTTATTATTTATTTACTTAAGTATTATTTTATGGATTCTGCATCTATTGTGTGCCAGTCATAAAATTAGTTAAATCAGAACAAATTTTTAGTTCATGTCATAAATATTGTAAAATTGTTGGGTTTTGTTTTGACGCAACCTTTTCCAGTAGCATAATTTATTGCAAGTGGGCTTGACAAAAATGTCCTATGTAGTTTAATTTATTATTTTTTTATAGTTCATTCTTTTGGGAAGTCGAAAATACATGGTGAATTCAATTTATTATCAGCACAGTTTTGCAGAGTTTTAGTATTTTAAATTGTTAAGGACTTTCTTAAAGAATTAAAGTAGGATACGCTGTGCTCTTCGTTTGATGTTCAATGCCCTTGCTTCACTCGAACTTTTTTTTGGCATGATTTCAGGAATCTTTTTCAATCAAAATGCAAGTTTTAGATCGTTTTCGAAACATCACGATTTTTCAATTTTCCGTGAATGGTCAACAGATGTGAATAAATAGAAATATTATCTCTGACATCATTGAACTTTTTACATCATACTAGTACGGGAGGTAGCGTTGCATTTTTCGAGGCAATTTCCTCCCACTTAATTTTTTTTTTCAAATGATAGTTAAAGTATAGCTAATTATTGAAATAAGCGTCAGCCGCCAGAATAGTGGTGGGCCTGGTTGTGAGAGGCCGACAAAAAAAATTTTACGCAATAACTCGGAAAGTAAGCCGAAAGTAGAAAAATATGTTAGGACCAATGTTGTAGAGGAGAATAAAAACACATCGACATCAACACACGGTTGTACAACGTGAAAAGTGCGGACAAAACCGCAGGTCCAACTTGTCATATATCTATATATTAATACTTGAACATCGTAAATTATGGTACACTTTTTTAGTAGTTATTATAAAGAGAGGGGAATGAAATTTATATCATTGGGAAGGTATTGTTTTGTAGATGTGCACAAAAAAAAAAAAGATTTGTAATATGCACCGTTAAGGCAGGTAAAATAAAGAAGACATACGCGCATGATTCCTCCATACAAAACGCTTTAGCCAACGCATTTATGTCGCATTCATGGCTGCAAGAGGTAGTGGCAAGGAGAGGTGAGGTGAAATGAGGTCCATGGACAAAGACGTTTTGTTCGTCATAGGTCGGCAAAATTCTTCCAAAGTTAGTATATATTAATGTATACACGAGATTGACCGAAAAAAACTCGATGAGAACGATACAGGTCAGAAGCGTTGTATCGCAATTTTTCGAAAAACGTGTGTTGCACAGGGCCTCATGCACTCGCGCTAGTTTGGTGCCTCTAAGGCCGGCTCCGGTCATACAACAGCAGATTTCGGATAGAATTTGACACCTTTTTTAATTGACAATTTTTCAAATTTCTAGTTTTCATCAGTGCTATTGTCATTGCTAAACGTATGTATGTATAAAGAAAATATTTTGTTTTACTCACCAAGCTATACAATTCCCTTCAAAAAGAATCCCGAAAATATTTTAATGCCTATAATTGAACAAAATGTAAGTGCGGTATAGAGATTTGTTGAAGTCGTTACGACTTACATTTTGGATTGACCAAGCTCAGTTCTTGCAATGTTTTGAATTGAATAAAAACATCTGGCTCACAATCTTCATAATATTTCTCAAAGAAAAAAGTCCATTAAAATTTCTTCGAAGCAATGAATTTTCCTTGAAATTGCGTAAGTTCTATGAAGTGCGTTAATCTGAAGGAGAGTATTATTATAAGTACATAGTTCAAATGTCTTCTGTAAAAAAAAAATAATTTTTTATCTTCAGGATTCTGAAAATAACCTCAAAGCTTTGAATATTAAAATTTTTTTATTTCACTTATTTCACTTTTTTAATCAAATTCAAAAAAAATCCTTTCAATAAATAAACAACGATTGCTATCAAATCTTAATAAATTAAATCGACAACAAATTCTTCAATAGAAATTAGCCTCAAACCGTATTTTATTTCTTTGATGGAAGAATAAAAATTGAAGACAGTTGAGTTGAGTCAAACAAAGGGCCATGACAGCAGCAACAACAACAAAGCGAAATCCACAAAATGCTTCTGCGCATGATTTTATGAATTTTTCATCTTTTACCACATCACACTCAAAAGCGAGAGTTGGAGACGCCTGGCGACATTTGAGATTTTCCCATGATACTATATGCAAACGAACTCAATTATTAATGTTATCTGAGCCAAAAAATCTTCAAAATACTGAGAGATACTAAGAGATGCATGGCAAAGAAATACATTTAGGTATATGTATGTATGTGTATGTATCTACCACAAAAAAATAAGGGCCTTAGCGTTTTTGTTTACCTTTTCGTTTTATTAATTTCAATAACTTGGTTTCAGTACCTACTCGTACAAAGATTCCTTATTGTGGTTTCTTGATTTTGTGGTTGTTCCTTCAAAGGAAAAGATTTAGAACTGAAGAAATTGTGATGTGATTTCAGATTTTTTAGTCATAACAATCAAAAACTTTAGCATAAACTCATAAATTCGATAAATAATTATACGCCACTAAAACGAAGTCCTTGAATGCTTAGATTAAAGATGTAAAATAACTTGATTTACTGTTAGGATTATAAGATTATTAATTCCGTTTGCAATGCACAACGCATAGTTCAGAGTATCGAATAAGAGTAACGATTTTCTGAGTATCTCCCAAGTGCTCTTTTTCGAATCACTATCGCATACTCTTTCATCTTGAATTTACTCAAATGAAAAAAAAAACTTTTATAATGAGAATTGCTTCTGAATAATAAGTTCGCGGTAGGACGGACGAACTTCGATTTTTGAGGGATAATGGAATATGACTATGTTTCAAAATAAATTTTTTTTTTTTTGGAAAAACAAAAAGAATAGGTTTGCTTAATGAGTTTGAAGAGCACCTTATCCAAATTTCAGTACAAAACAGAATAGTTACATGGATGACACCTACATATTTATATTTTCAGTTTAGTTTTAGGGGGGGGGGGGGTGTCAGGTAAAATCTCCCCAAATCTCACCAATGGGGGAGGGGGTCAAGGAAAACCTCACGTCAACATCTTAATGTATAGAATTTACATTAAAAATTATAATTTAAATCTCACGGGACGGGGGGAGAGGTCCCGCCAGATCTCACCAAGGTGAGGGGGGGTCCGAATTTTCAAAAAATCACCTCACGTAATTAATTGACGTCCCCTTACCTCTTCTATTTTGTCCCTAAACTGAAACTGTTCGAGATAATTGTATAAAAATATCACTGTCTGGTTATAAATAAAAGCGTTATAAATTAAAGTACCAAAATAACCTTGAAAGGTTAAAAACTTTTAATATTTATTTTTTGTACGTTCACTCAAGTGTTGCAAATGCAACAATAAATTAAACAGAAATTGACACGAATTGCAGCCACAAATAGTTTTGCAATTGTGTATCCTCAGGGATATCGTCCCTTATGCCATAGCGTCGATCTCTCGTGAAGGGGTGTTTGCTGCGCTCTATAGAAACAACAATAATACAACGAATATAAGGATTTACTACTAACACAATTTACATTTTCACTTGCACTTGTCACATTAATTTTATTGTTGCAATTACTTGTCTTTTCTAGCGGTCTATGGCATTTGGTAAATTTAACCCACAGTAGTATCTGTCATGACATTTTCCTCCCATGTTGTCTGCTACATAAAGGGTGAATTGTTGAAAGAACAATCTGTGATTTTATTTGAAATTATTGTCAAGTGCTACCCACTGGTTTTATCTATCTAAGTATTCTATATTTGTGAAGCTCGCAATTATTTGTTCGCAATTGATTTGTTTAGCTGTTTAAACCCCACGAATTACAGCATAATTGAGTCATAAAACCACATGTTCACAAGTGACTACAACACATTGTCTGCTTCTTTCTTATGTAATTGACTTGATGTCTATGTATGTGGTTTGTGCAACAAAAACAATGATGCTGTTTTGGCAATGTTGCAATGTCATATGCTAACATTTTTGACCACATTAATTGGCAGGATGAACTTAAAAATTGTAATAAATATGGAAATAATTTTGCTTTTCACTCGTTCCATAGCAATTCAAATGAAACTTTGCCAATATTTCAGTGGGACTTACTGTTTTTTCATAATTTTATTTCGTGGGTGTTTTGAGCTAATTTTTTCTTAAAGCGGCTTACGAAATGTTTGAGGATAACTCAATTTTTATTCGAAACATAGCACATTATTCATGCAATATAAAAAAAATTTACAATTCGCGTAGATATCATCTGGGGTGTGAAAGATGTAAAGAGAAAATATATATATAAATAAATATAAATATATATATATAAATATTTTCTGCTCGATAGGATGTCATCTTCAGTTTTTTTAAAGTCTTCACACTTTCAAAAATTATATACATATGTATATATTTATATGCATAATATGTGACAAAAAAGAAGAACGCTTTAATGCGTCACTAACGTTTCATTGCATTGAAAATATATGTAAATAAAGAAAATAATGAATAAAATTTCAGTAAATTAATTTCCTTAGCAGCAGCTAACAATTAATTCACACTTTACGAATACAAGAAAAAACCAAAAAAACATTGCTTGTGCCTTGGACACACCTTTAATCCATTGCGTTTAAGCCATTTTTTATTACAAATGTCAAGTGATTAATGATCACATCGCACCAACACAGATATTACACATTTGGTCCAATAATATTTACTATTATAAATATTATCAACCATGCTGCCTGCCTGCTGCCTGCATGTGGATCATTAATGAAATATCACAGAAGTTGCCTTCATTTGATTGACAGCAAACGTCAAATGAACACACACACACAAATAGCAGTATGGTCTCTATATGATAACTTTTGGGCAGCTGCTTCTGGTTTTTAATGTTGCTGCTCTTTTTACTGCTTGGCTGTTGTCTCAACAACGATTTCAAGTGGGAAGTACAACACCTTCCGCGTTTTTCAGATAATTATCGACAAGACTTTTTTATTACCGCAATAAATTTGATTTATTATTTAATTTCAACTAAAATTTGAAACGGAAATCCAATGAAATTGACAGAAAATTTTTGAATTTGTTTCGGGCACTTTGTACTGTATTTTTCATTGTCAGGAATTTATTCAAAAAAGCACTGAATGATAGTAATGTTCTTGAAATTTTTTAACCTGAATCTGAAAATCAAGCAAATATTATATTATATAACTGAAAGTGCCATTCAATAAACATGGCTATAGTGCCGTTTTTCGAAAATAGAATTTTTTGAATAAAATTTTCATAATTCTTCATATGATCAACACTAAAGTAAATTTAAACAGAACAAAAAAAAAAAAACTTCTGTGTGGCCCAAACCAACTAAGGTAACACTAAATAAAATAAAAAAAAAATGACGCCAGCCGACGGCATTATACCAAAATCCTCAATTTAATAAGTGAGAATACCATCATGTGTCACACCAAACAAACAACAAAGGAAACTAAATTTTCTTTGTTTTTGTTGCTGCTGTTAAGTAAACATGCGATATAAATAATGAATTATAAATAAAAACCCACAACTACAAACAACAACAACAACAACCACAACAAAAGCGATAATAAAATCAAGGTAAATTCAATAGAATTCCGTATGAAGAAGCCTTCAAATTTGTTAGCCGTGTCCTTGTTGTTCGATCTTTGTTATTACAGTCAAATGTTGAAGGAATTCTACCAACAGACAAATAGAGAAAGAGAGAATTAAAATCAATTGAGGGACGACTGTGGGCTGAACGAAGGCGAACCACCCGCTGATCAAATCAGTCAAAAGGACAATCATCAATTGTCTTTCATTTATTACGTTGTGCTGGCTGTGCGGCTGCTGTTTCTGGCGCTGTGCCTGTCAATGTGTGGTTAAGGATTTAGTTAGTACGATATGAAATCAATATGTGACTGTACGTGATGCCTAGAAATTTTATCTTTAACGTGTTGGAGGTAATTGTGATGGTAATTGCTTCTTTGTAAAGTCTTCGTTAATAAAATCAAAAATTGATTGAATTCAAAAAATCAGTTCCCATCATGCTGACAACACAATTCCGCATCCAAACTACAAAACAAAATTTCTTTATGATTGGCTGTATGTACAAATAAGACTTGCAAGTTATGTGCAAGGTCGGGTCTTCACACTCGATCACTTTCAACCACAGTTCAGAAAAGCTTGCGAGCGCTCCGAAAAACCGCTTTTAGCTCTTTGTTTTTGGATCTGGGCTCGCGTTTGCTCTCGGCTCGTAAGAGGATTTGAAAAAAGGGCATGGTGCTTTCCATAAAAAAAAAAATAAAAATGGAAAAACCCTTTCACTAGATCCTTGCTTCTGAGGGAGCTGTTATTCCTATTTACTCAAAATAAGCTCAGTAATCTTTGCGTAGATAAATTTCTTGTGTTATTAACCTCTCCAGCACCAAGTTTCATTTCTATTCATTATCTTAGATGGAAAGTGCTGCACTCATTTGGGAAACACATGTTTTCAAAAAAGTTTCTTTTACTTCCTGATTTCATTCAACTTCTTTAAGAGTTACAAGGAAGAAATCCTTCTTTTCTTTCTACTACTATTACTATTATATTACTACAAGCTGTTAAAGACTCGAATAACGCTAAATAGACCAAAATCGTTAATTTCGATTGCTATGCGCTGACTTGGAACATATTCAACATTTTATCATATATTTTTACAAATTCTACTTTTTTCGGTCGCTCCGCCCTACTATATGTTAGGGTGGTATACAATATATATACATGTTGTGGTGATCCTATGTTCCCCAGCGTTAGTTCTATAAACGACGTTATAGAAATTAACTACAAACTCTTCTTACAACTGCTGTTGTTTTTGTTTTGTATTTTTTTTTTCAAATTTCCCTACGCTTTCTTAGGAAACTGAGAACAAAGTATCACACAATTAAAGTGTGCTCTAAAGGTATTTTATTCAACTTTAGCATCATGTGTGGCTTTCATTGTCTTAGGCATTGTTTCAACATAATGTTGCACTCTACTGTCGCGCCATCGAGACTCGGTGTTACATTGTTTTTATTGTAACCGCAATATTGCACACTTGAGTCCTGCCTAAAGAGGCTGAGTAACTGAGTTCGAGAGGTTGAGCGAGCGTGTGTGTGGTATTGCACTTAGGTTGCGGAATTTAGTGCTTTTGGAGTGTTGAAGTAGTTTAGCGCGTGCCTCACAAACTGTTTCGGAATTTTAAGCAACGACAGCAACAACAATAACAATTCAAACAATTGAACTCATTTGGTCTCAAAGAAACTAAAAGTAAAGTATAAAAAGAAAAATTAAAAAAAAAACAGAACACTTGTTTTGTAAAAATATTTCCTTTATTTTATGAAGTAGGTCCTTAAGGGGTTAAGCAGTGGGGTTATTATTCGTTGTACCTATAACAAGGTACTTGTAACAGTTTAATTAGTAATTGTTACATTTTTTGAAAAAACTGGCACATGAATTTAGTCACAACGTATATGAAGTATAAAAATTCACTGATGTTTACCTTGATGACTAAGTTTATCCAACATTTGAATATTAGAATAAAATTCCGGATTGGAAAAACTTATTTTCATAGGCCCTAAATATTTCTATTCCCCTCCGAGATAATCTTGAGTCTCATACCATTTTTCATGAAGATAACGAACAGTACCTAAAATAAATTTAAAATAATAAAAAATATACTGAATTTTTAAGTAAACATGACTCAAACCTAACTTAAGCAATATATGATTTGTTGTTGTTTTTTTTTTTAATTTTTAAGTATTTTGAAATTTCCTAATTTAAACTATTATTGTCACCGAAGAAAAAAAAAACTCATAATCAAATAGTCAAACATTATTTTATAATTAAAATCAAAAAAATTTACCCTTATCTATCAGAAGAGAAAACAAATTTTACCAAATATCATTGAAAAATCAGACAAAATAAAAATCAAAGAATAAATAGGCTACCATCGCAAGATAGATAAGGAACAACCCAAAGTGTTTAAATTAATTATCTGGGAGCGTTTTTGAACGCTGATAACTCCGTAATTGATTTCAATGCTACCGAATCGCGGCGATGATGAGCAGCAGCATGTAGTGCAGGAATTGAATCAAGTGAATAAATACTTGGTAGCCCAAAATATATTACAAGAACAACACAACAATTACAACAACAAGGAGAGCAGCACAAATACCTGACTTGATAAGAAATATGATTTTTTGATTTCCTGTTGAGTTTGATTAAAAACTTTGAAGTGTTCGATTCGTTTTTTTTTCTTTCTTTCTTTCTTTCGAAAAAATCTAATCAAGTTGAAATTTTAATCATGACTGAGTTGGACATATTTATCGCATGGTAGCATCTGATCAATGCAATTAAAGCGATTTGTTAAATGTGTTGAAAATAACAATTTTTTAATTTTTGCTGTTGATGATATTTAATTTAATCTCATAAATTTGGTTTTTTTTTTCTTCTATCGAAGTGCGATAATAAGTTTCGATGACGATAGTAATATTTATGATAGCGAAGTTGATGATGGATTTCATCAATTATGGTAGTTGTTAGATTTTACGCTTTTAGCTGTGATTTCCAAAATTTCTTTATCGGATTGATTCAATTTTAAATTGTGGAGTATAATTGGGTTAAAGTTATAAGTTAATCAAATTGTGTTTTGTTTTTAGTGCTTGACACACTTGGAAAGAAATGAGCAAATATAAATTAGATGAGCACCAGATGATGAAGCTATTAAATATATTGAAATTTGGTTCAGCAGTACTTGAGATAACCTCTATGATATGAAAAAAAATCTTGAAAACTCTATTTGAGTAGGCGTCAACACGAATGATCTCAATCATAGGCGGCGAGTATGAGGGGGGGCAAAGCACTTTTTGCCCCCTCAAAAAATATTTTGAGGGGCCTCGCCCCCCCAATATTTTAGAGAGCAAAATGTTTTCTCACGTAGATGCTACCATCACTGCCATTCAAAATAATCAATTTCATTTTGGTAATATTAAAATACTGATCGAAAATTTAAGCGAAACCATTGAAAACTTGAGAGATAAATACGCTGTGATTTGGAGTGAAATTGATAAAGAAAGAGTTTTCGTAGGCATTGAACTACCACAACTACCACACTTGAAAAATTTTTTTTAAGTTTTGCCCCCCCAACTCTCCGCCTCTGATCTCAATCATTTTCAGTAGCAATCCTTCAATTCCTAGTAATTCGAACTTGTGAACGACATTTTCATTTCCATGGAAAAACGAATTGATTGATTTATCAAAGAATTTGATTCCGTAATCAAAGATGTGAACGATGGGGTGTTTTGACCCCATTCGAGCATAAAAATATAAAATTATAATAACCGATTATGGAAGTAACCCGTTTAGTACAGGCTCGAAGGTAATTGGCACCCTGTTCAGTAACTATCGGATGCACTTTTTCTACATACATATATCCAACTTTCATTAACTTTAATATGCATCGAATATCGCAAATATGGGATCTTAAAGCAAAAACAGTTTATCATTCCTTCTGAACAATTTTTTAGAAATTAATTTGATTTTGAGATGCACTTCCTAGGTTCGTTCCTGAATTAATAATCGCGTTAAAAAAATAGTTTTATCTATATTGGAGCGTCGACGCCCCGAAGTCAGTAGACATATCCAGCTAAACAAATGTTCGTAAAGCCACGGAGCGCCGGAATTGGGAAACAATTAAGGTGACTTAGTGACAACAGCAAATGACTAATATCGGGTACAACTCTAGAGGGTTTGGAGTACAAAAAACCCTAAAACGTTCAAATTTCATCGTGTACAGAATTTCTCGAGCGCAAAAGTGGTGAAGTGGCATGGTTTTTGCTTCGCAGAAAAAAACAAGAAAAAAGATTAATAAAGGCACCCGAAATGGGGTTTCCCACGAAAGTGCGCCTCGTTTGGTTGAACAATTCAAACATTCCGGAACTGAACCAGGGAGTGTTCTAACCCCACATTAGTAGAATGTTTACTGCAGCAATCGATGAGATAAGGTCAATCAATATACAGCACTAAGAATAATTTTGGCTAAGTTATAACGTTACATAATTATAAAAATCTTTTTATATTGTTACGTTTGCGATATTCAAAGCATATGTATTTATACGTTTTTATTGTTCCTTTTAGTATAAATGTTATAAAAAAATAGATATTAAATTGATTTCAGCTGTCTAGCAGAAATATTTGTGCTTTTCCTCAAAATAAAATCCGAATTTTTGACCTAACAAATGTTATTTTCCGACGCAATTACAAGCTATCTAAGTACCCTGACACAATGCGACAAAAAACAAAACGATGACTTGCAGAGTAACAAAAATTACGAAAACAAAACATAACTTTATGTAATTTAGCAATTATTTCAAAAAATATTCCACAAAAAAGAGAAAAAGTAAGCCAACATAGAAACGGGGTGACTTGCTAGAACCAGCAATAAAGCAACCTCAAAGTAAAAGAACATAAGGAAAAAATTTCACTTTTTGTTTACGCAAAACAAAGAGAAGAAACACACAAAACTACGATACATTTTCTAGTTATAGGTATGCACTTCATTGGTCAAGCATGTCTCTGTCCATAGACAGAACTGAACAGAACTGAACTGACGAAAAGACACAAGTGTTACTTTTTCTATAAATATTTGTAGTCAACAAATAAACATCATTTCATACTTATTTTACTACTAAAAGTATGAATGCACTGAAAGGTCAACACTATGGAACCATAGCGCAGTATCTGTGGTTATTTGTTGTTGTCGTTGCTGAAGGAACCCTACATATTAAAGCGTTTAGAAAAATTGAACCATCTACAAATTTAGCGCCTTATCAAATTTTGATAATCTTTTGTTTATTTTTTGTAAGCGTTTTTTTTTCTTTTTCCAATTTATTCCTGTTTAGCTGGTTTGCTGGGATGTTTGTTTTATTTATCGCGGTAGTATCTTGAAAAATTGAATTTAATTGGATGCCACTGAATTAAATGATTGAAGAACTGTTGTTTTCCTTAAACTTGTATCTTTATATGTATATGAAAAACAAAAAAAAAAAAAATAAGTTTACGATTTTAGTGGAAGTAGAAAAACTGAGGTGTACCCGAAGTTGTTCAACATTTGACACGAAAAATGAAGGTCGCCGAGATATAATTCAAGCTCAGTAGAAATAACTTTTTTACTTAACTAAGCATTTTTTTTTTTTTTTGCGGGTTAAATGCTTCTCGCACTATCAACCACGTCGTCACCTGGTCGGTGTGTGGGACTTCCGTAGTGGCATACCCACTAAAACACCTTAAAACACCTCCCTCATTGTCCAGTTAGTTCCCCCACTGTGAGGCTCACTTGAGCAGTACTTCAGTGGGGTTCCCTTTATTTAGACATCCAATGCCATTAGCTGCTTTCTGAGCCTTCGGCCAGGCCTCGTTATCACCATCCAGTACTCCTCACTTCTTAGCATCGTCGGCACGATGTTTTCTGCTGTAGTGGGCCGACTTGTCCTTCTAGTGTGCTCCTTCTTTGAGCCCAGTTCCTGCAGTTGAAGAACGTGTGTTCCTTATCATCAACATCTGCGTCACCATATGTACATACATATATGCAGTTTGGCGTCTCGGTTTTCAATCCTGTGCTGGTATTTTTGGAAATACCCGTGGCCAGACAGGAGCTGCGTGATGTAGTAGCCTACCTCTCCAAAACTTCTATTCAGGCATATGTTTAGCTGTGGTATTAAACGTGGTGTCCAGCGCCCGTAGGTTTCATTTTGCCACATTTCTTGCCACCTTTGTAATGTGTGGCTTCTAGCCTCTCATTTCGTCAGTCGATTTTCGGCTTGGTTTTTCTGCTACCATATCTTTTGTCGCTCTTAGACCAGTAGGTCGACTGGGATTGTTCCGCTTAGTACTAGCACCGCAGCTAGTGAAACAGTGCGGTATGCTGAGGCTACCCTTAAAGCAGCCGTTCTTTGTACTGAACTCAGTGCTTTCCGGTATTGCTCCTGCCCGCCTGAGTGGTTGCCATAAGGAGCTTACGTTTGCTTGCTATTGGTCTACCAGTGTTTGCCATTAATCTTGACAGTGATGTTGTGGCTTGTGCTGCTTTTGTAGTTGCGTGCTGTATTTGCGCCCAATAAGTCAGCATGGAGTCCAGACGAACTCCCAGGTATTTAACCGCTTTTTTCGTTTGAAAGGATTCTGAGATCGTGTTTATCGTATCTCTATCAGTATATGCTTCTTCGCAAGGATAAGCAGCTCCGTCTTTTCAGATGCTAGCTTGAGCCCGTGATTCGCTATCCACGCCTGCGTTCGTATCATGACCTGGTTCAGCTTCCGCTGAGCGTCTTCGATGTTTTTTGCTGTGATAACTGCTGCGATATCGTCCGCGTAGCCAACCAGATAGGTGTCGTCCGGCATCTCAATGCGTAACACTTCGTCGTAGCAAACATTTCAAAGGTCTGGGCCAAGGATGGAGCCTTGCGCCTCACCTGATGATATTTCCACACGACAAGGGCCACTGCTGGTGTTGTAAATTAGCGGTCTGTTATGTAAGTAACTACGTATCGTCCTTCTTTGATATTCTGGAAATCAAAATTTGATTTTCAGGGCGTCGATCATATCCACCCACCTAGCACTGTTGAATGCATTTTTAACATCTAATGTTGCCAGTAATACTATTTTTCTGCTGAAGTGGCTCTGCGCAATTTGTACACTTTTTTTTACGTCAGTTATAGCATCGACTGTAGATCTTCCTGGTCGGAAACCGTACTGTCTGTTTGAAAGACCACCAGAGTTTTCTATCGCCTGGGATAGAAGCGGCTCTATCAGCTTTTCCAACAGTTTTCCCGCTGTGTCCAACATACAAAGTGGTAACTTCGCCTTTACATCCAAGTGCTTCATTGCTTATGACTTTTAGTGGTCAATTGTGTTGCAATGAAAAACACACTTTTTAATTATTCAAAATATTTGCTTCATTTATTATTTACAATAATTCACAGTTCTCAATACATAAGTACATTAATTTTCGTTTTAGATACGATTTTAATTCTACTTTTTTGCATCAGTTGACTGACTATCCAGTGGCGTAATTAAGGAGGCCCTCGCCCTGGGCGCAAAATCTTGAGGACGTCAAAATGGTAGGTACTTGGTATTCATTGGACGATACACTTCTCAACATTTCATGTAACATATGTAAACAAAATCTGAAAGACTTTTTTTGTATATTTTTATTTTTTTTACGAAAATTTAAGAATTTAAAAACTGTAACTATCTTGACAATCCTGTTCTCATTAGACATTTGACTCAATCACAGTGGTAAAATTTTTTAGCGTCAACATTAGCGTTGGATCAAAGTAAGGTTATAAGGTAAGCGCCCCCAACATGGTAAGATGTTGTGTGAAGTTATGAATGCCTTTTGTGGGAAAGGAAACAGGAGGACATTTTATGTTTGGTCTGGGAGTCTCTATCGGCATTACTTTTCAACGACTTTGTTTGTAGAAAATCAATTTTATATTATGACAATTTTTTTATTTGGTCATCAATATATAGATATATATTTTTATGCACTTTTGGGCAAGGAATCAATGACCTTTTTATTTTTATCATTAAATATTTAATTTTAAGCTATAAAGGGCAAGCGTTCTGAAGATTGTTGATATTTATTATGTATATTAAAAATGGGAGCATGTCCAATAGCAGACAAATAAATTCATGTAGCAAATTCCATAACAGCAAAACCCTAATGGAGCAGAACCTACAGTTGAAAACAGTGCAGCCAGTGCACTCAAGGGATAAGAGATGGACGATATTGTGAAGATGCGAGTGACACCTCTTATGAAATTAAATAATAAATAATAAAAATAAATAAAATTTATTTTTAAATTTCTGTTAAATAATTTTTGAAAAATGGAATCAAAACATATTCGATTGATCACAGAGGCGTATAAATTTAGATAAGAGCGGAGATATTGACCGCAATCAGACATTTGAGCTACAATGAGTTTTTTTTTGTGTTTCTAGAAGGAAAATTCCAAATAAGAGCTTAAGCTCTAGATTTTAAATTCAAGATAATAAAGATTTAATCTAAGCATAGCTCATTTGATTTCATAGTAACGTGCAAAAAAATATTAACACCCTTAAAAAATTGGCATGAGACAAAAACCAGTTACTATGTATAGAGAATTGAAATACAACTCATTTTTTTCTTTACGAATTTGTTTTTAGAATTTGTGAGTATTCGCATAAAAACTCATGCCCACAGGATCAAATAATGAACAGGAATTAAAGTATTGTTGACAATAGGCGTACAAGATTGCATCTTATCAGAGCGTGTTGTGATTCCATCAGTTGCTTTACGGTCAGAATATTAAATGTCGATCGTAGCGTAGCACATGGCAGACTACACTGAAGAAAAAAATTACTTAATTTAAAAAAGTTCGCATGCTGAATTGAACCATGCTCTGCATAGATGTATCTTCACAAAAAATTCTGGTTTTGGCATATAAATGTAGTTTGATTCTAAGTAAATTATAGAGAGTTCATTATATTATGGCAAAAACACTTATTCAGGAAAGGATACAGGTGCTCCGGACTGCGCCCTTCTTTCTGAAATATTTATCTTAAGCTAAGTTGTTCGTTTTTGTTGTTATCGAAAAGAGCTGATCAATTTCATCACTATAAAAATGCGAATTTTTAGATAAGTTGACGTATCCGGTTTTGTTGTTTTTGTTTGGCTCTGTTTTAAAACTTAAAATCAAATGTCATATTTTGCATCATTATTTCCGGAACGGAAAAAAAGTATTGCAAGCTCACAAAAACTATGTACAAAGATTATATGGCGACAACACTTGAAAAGATCAGCAGTGTCAAAAATGGTTTGGCAAATTACGTTCTGGTGATTTTTCATTCGCTCTAGTCGTACATTTGAAGAACGAAGACGACCAAATCAAAGCAATAATCGATTCGGAACATCATAGCACAATACGTGAGATTGCAGAGAAGCTCCATGTATCCCAAAATAGAAAAAGTTTTTTGGGAAAAGTAATAGCAATATTAAATAATTATTAATACTATCGTTAAAAAAAATAAATTTTGGTGTGTAGAAACTTGATGATTTTTACAGTTTACCAATATTCTAAAATTGAGCAAAACCTAACAAGTCTTGCATTATACAATTCAAACATTAGCAAAAAAAAACAAAATTTTTGCCGTGTACCGAATTGATAAAATTGAACAAAATCTAAAAAATTTCCAATTATTCAATTTCAACATGTGCAAAATTCCTACTTGACGCTTTTATTTACTCATACCTTTGTTCCGCGTTAAGGGCCCTAATGTTTCGCATTGATTTATCACTCCTGCATGGCCGTGTTCTGATCACAATTTTGGTGTTGATGGTCACTCAATTGTTTAGTTTTTGTCTCTCTGATTGCAACTGATTTGTGAGGAGGGACACATGCCACGCGTGTTTTTTTTTATTTCACTCTTCTCATCTTTGGTTGTGCCTATTTTTGGTAGAGGTTCCTTTCATTTGTGTCAAATAACAAATAAAAATCCCACACCACATGGATGTCATCCTGCGTAGCTTGAAATTCCAATATTCTACTAACGTTTACGTTTGCGACGAACTCAATAGCCACAATCTGGAAATCAGCATCAAGTCAAAATAAAGCAACCAACATTCAAGAGATCGACATGCTGTGATATCACAGCCACATTTCGTTTGCAGCTACCATCGTCCTGTTCCTTGTGTTGTCCAACATTTGAACATGAAACCAATAAATTCTAAACGAAATCAAAAAACTACGTAAACGAAATGAAATCATTTTGGACTCACTTACCAATCAGCTGCAAGGCATCACCAACATCATCATCCATAATTATTTCATTATTATTTTCATTTCTTTTGCTATCGCTGATGATGTTCCAGTGATTATCACTTGGCAGCCATCTTTATTGTTTGTTGTGATCCTGTTGTCATCTTCTTGCTGCTGCTTCCTGAGAACTACTTTTTTTTGTTGTTTTTTGTTCCTTTGGCAACTTATTGTTGTGGTTTCTATTATGTTTCTATTGATTATTTGTAAGAGATTCATTTAATGCTTTGATTAATGTCGTTGTGAGTGCTAAAGTGACTGTTGGAATGATTGGATGGCATATTCTTCTTATTTTTATTTCTTTTTTATGTATGGAATCTCAATTAATGTTAGTTGTTTTAAAATACATTTTGTTGTGAAGAGGAATATAGGTCTTATAATAGCTTCTGCAAAAATTATTTTTGTTTGAAATAATTTCCTTGGTGGAACGAGGTCGATTTTCACATATATCATCAAGTTCGAAATGTACATTGCTCTAATCAGACACTTTGTAACATACGCCACTATTGTGCATAGCTCTGATTGAATCCGCTGGGACATAGCTGGCCAGGCTACAGAGAAGAATGTGTTTCAACGACATCAGTGCTATGAGAACCACATCAGGTGACGCTTTAAATGTCTTGCTTGATTTGCTTCCACTGAATCTCAAAATCTAGAAGGGAACAGTGAATGCTGCATAAAGTTGATGTAGGGCACAAATAGATCAACCATCAGTTATCAGAACGGTCTACTTGATGCCAATGGACAACGGTGTGCTTCGGTAGGATTTATGATGTGACATTCCCGGATTGCAGCCAATGGCTAATCCCAGAGGTTATGCATCGGGGTCTTACTCATGTCTTCTATACGGATGGTTTGAAAACTTCTTGTGGAACGGGTTACGGTTGGTATCTAGACGGCGAGACTAGATATTCCTTTGCAACGGAGAAATTGCAATGGTTTTCCTAACGAAGAATTTCGCCATTTTGAGAATGACTAGCTGGATCATTGAAAAAGATGAATGGAAGTACGTAGGCGTCTTTATTGGCAACTAGACTACTCTAAGGGCTCTTGCTAATCCTGTCAGCTACTCGAAGATTATAAACGTGTGTAAGAGTAAAATGTATGTATGTAGTAGTAGGGCAGAATGATTTGAGATTTATTTAGGTTCCCGGGCACAAAGTATGAACTAGCGATTGTATTGAGTTCAGCTCATTCCCTTCCTCTTCCGATGCTTCTGAAAAGAAGTTCGAGAAAGATTAACTCAATTTCCATTAGTTTCCTTTCTATCTTCTTTTCTATTTCCATGCTCGGGGGTACCATCACATCCATCTGACCAAGGCCTTAGCCAGCCATAGAGCTCGTGCCCCCAAAATTGTGAGAATTCGATAACATTAAGCGCCCTCTCCTCCTTACTGACCACTCCCTTCTGAACCAAGTTTGTAGCTACGGTCTTGCATCCGACAACTTGGTCTTTGACCTTATGTTTTGGAACAATCTCCTTGCGAATTTTTGCCCAACCGGTGTAATATCGGTAGACTTAAGGGTGCCCATTTTATTTTAATTATTTATGACTTGATTTTTTGTGAGTGGGCGTAGTGAAATTCAAATAAATTTCACAAATACAGACATATTTTGAGATTCAATTTTCTGACATGGCACTACACGATTAAGATGACAAATTTATTTGGTGTTGAAATAAAAGGTTTCATTATCAGTTTCGCTATAAATTTAATGGTGAATATTTCATCCACATAACACTAAATAATTTCAATACGTTGCAAATTTGCACTTTTCTAAGAAACTCTTAAAAAATTCATGTGAGCCCGTGTGCGATGAAATAAAAGTTTACTGCATCTACGTGGCTTAAATTTGCAGCAAGCAGAGTTTTGTGCTTTCAGTAGGACCAATGCTCGTTGGTGCAACCTTGTCGTCGATTTTTGTCTTTTTTTTCAACTCGTACTCGCAATTAAAAAAGAAATTCTACGAATTATTTAATTAGACTGCATCTGCGGAAAGGTGTCTTTGCTGGAAACTTCTTTCACTCTCTGTCGTTTGTGCACTGCCATCTCGCTCTGTTGGGCTTATCTTCCATTTTATTTTAAATTTCTGTTAACACGTGACTCGCGTTATTATGTTGCTTGAAAATCTTGAAAATAAGCAAATCTCTGCATCAGCAGCAGCAACTCAGGGGCATTTGCTGTTTGCACGCTGACTGCAACGATGGGAGATGCTTGGTAGAAATCTTCGCTAAGATTTACTGATTAAATCATTAAATATTCCGTTTAGGTTGTACGGTAATGAAATGAAATGCTGTGTCTGTTTGTCGCGTTTCTGAATTTCGTTTGGTTGTTTGTGCGTTTGTGTATTTTGGATAATAATAGAATTTGAAGAATTCTGTACAAGATGTTATTGATTGGTTTTGATAAGAGAACTGAAGAGAATTAAAGTAAATAATTAAAAATATGCCATCAGCACTTGGGATCGGGTACAGAATGTTTAGTTAGTTAAAAGTTAACATACATGTGTTTGAAACATTATGTCAAACTGCCAGTTAATGCTTAACTGAACATTCTGAAAAAAGCCTAACTAACTACCAAAGCAAGGGTAGGAGCAGAACGCCCGAATCACTACCCTTAGAGGGCTCCCAATTGATGTGTTGTCTCTATTCCCCACGGTGTTGCTACACCACTAGACAGGACCACTACGTTTAGACAATGCAATCTCATTGAGCTTTTATTGCACCAAATCTGGCTATGACTCTAAAGGTGTTCAGAAATTTGAGTCAATTTCGGGTCTAGTTTCTGCTCAGACATTTATCATCTTCTCGGCATCGGCAATATGAATAATAATATAAATAATATAATTTATTAATATAAGGAAAAGTAGTGTTTAAAAGAGAAATGGTTAAAAAATAAATAGTTTTTTACTTAACTTCCTTCGATAGTATATGTAGTTGCCTGGGTTTCCTGATTGTTTCTGTAAATGGTAAAGTTTTTTTGAATGATTTGCAGAATTATATTATCTTCCACTAGCGTGCCAGGTATAGAAAAGTAAACATATCCTTGATCAGCTTCACTTGAGTCAATTTAGCTATGTGCGTCTGTCAATATGTCTGTCTGTATGTCAATGGAAATTACAATTACAAGAAAATCAAGCAAACTAATTGAATGAAATTAGGCACACAGGCCACATATTCAAACAAGTTTCTTGGAATTGAAAATAGCCGAAATTGGTTCAAGGACACGTCTACCGCCCATACAACTAACCCGCTATACTGAGAGAGTTATTTGATGTAATTTAACCAAAGTTCTCAAAAACATTTTGTTGAGAGAATTATTAAAGTTTGAGAAAATTTCACACAAAAAAAAAAAATCGTATATATGTAGGTAGTAGCACCTCCGATTCAAGCAAAAGCTTCAAAATGCTTTGGTGACAGTTATTTGAGGTATTGCAATTCCTTAATTAATCTGCGTTCGCCTTTTAACTCTTTAGGCAACCAGTGGAAACAGCAGCTTGGTAAGACCTCACCCGACTTGATTTCTAGGAACAACTGAAACATTTTCATTGAGATTTAATTTAAGATTTAAGAGAAAACTCTTAGTTGGACTCAAGTCGAAAAAACTGATCTTTACAGTATGTATAGTGTATTTGAGATTATGTAAAAAATTGAATTAATTCAATTAATTTGAAGATAGCATCTCTCTAAATTCAAGTGCTTCCAAATATTTAAATCAATTCAAAGTAAATCACTCAATGTCAATGCTATTCATCATACGACGCTGCTGCTGCATCCGAGTGCTGCTGCTCCTGCTGCGGTTTTATTTTTACGCATGAATTATAAGTGTACGTAGTATGTTGCAGGCGCAGCTACTTCAAATCTTATGCAACAACACAGAGATCTCATGTTAACACTGTCATTGACATATTGACAATGACGCCATTAACAACTGCAACAACAACAACAGCAACAACCAGTATGTTCCTGCTGAGTTTAAGAGAAGCAACTCTTTATACATTGTTGTTGTTGTCAAAATTTATGCGAGCTCATCACCATGATGACCCATCATGTGAGGGATCAAGTTGAAAACGCACCAACGTTGCATGCAATGCATGCAAACGGGCGAACGTTTGTTTAATTTTTCAAATACGCGCCATTGTTCCACTGATCCCAAAAGATCGGATACGCGATTTGGTTGCCTGATCCTTTGGCCGCATAATACCAACGAAGCCATCATAATTTTTAACATGAGTGTCGCTGCTGTTGTTGCTGCCGCTGATGCTTCTGTTGCGACGATGTTGCTATGTATATGCGTCAAGTTCGCCACTCAATGCAGGGTCGATCCGATGCGATGTAAAGCGCACTGCTGCTTATCAGTAAAAGCGATGAAGATTAATCGGCGCTGATAAGGCGCATGCGCAGCCGAGAATATTTGTGCGAACGAGCATGATTTCAAAAATGCGCACCAAGAGGTGAGTACATTTTTTTGTTGTTATTTTTTAGTTAAACTTGAGAGGCCCTCCTTTGGTAGTTTATTATTTATTTTCTGTTTTGCTTTTAATGAGGGGATATTTCATAGTTGGTGATTTAAATATTCGAAACTTTGATTTTTTCATTTTTCAAGAACTTACTAGCAACAATATGAATTTTTATGATGGTGAACAGTTTTGTTACATCTGCGAATTACTGTGAGAAGTAAACAAATCAGTTTTAGAGTGTGTTTTTAAATATTTAAGTTCGTTAATTTTAAAAATTATGTTAAGTAACAATACTTTTCCTTATTTCAGCCGGTTTAGCACTATTTTATTTTTTCACTAGCAAGCTCATTTCGTAGAGATAAACTTACGTTATAAATAACTTCTGCATAGAATTACCCCTACCATTTATTACCCTCTCACTGTAGGTACACTACCACTAGAACTCGATTTATCGCAAAGGTGTCCGCAATACTGCGTCACTTTACAATTCTCGTTCGTTCACGTCCAAAAAGTTGTTGAGATTAAGGGTTTTTTATTTTCGGCAGTTTTTGTAAATAGGGCGTTCATTTTGTGCGATCTTGTTATTTTCGTTATGCCTCTTCTTATTGTTATTGTTGTTCTTGTTAAACTTGTAGTTGCTATGTTCCAACAGTGTTCGGCCAACAAGGACCTCAGTTGGAACTTTGTATGTTAAACATCTGTCGATTGACAGCGATAGCTTGAGTTTGTCTTGTTTGAGCGTTAATCAGGCCGATTTGAGTTTGGTGGGTTAAACGCAGCTAACTTGAGTTTGAGTAAGTCGTCACGATTTGTAGCCTTTACTTACATACATCTGCTTTAAATGTAATTTACATTGAACTATGGACTCATGTGGATTTTATTTTATTCAAGTTGGAACAAACTGCAATTGCTAAGACAATTACGGTTTTACAAAGAGGCAGTCAGTTTTGTAAGGAAATATTCCATTTAAAAAACAAATTGTTTTCATTAAAGGTTCTCATACGAAATCCGAGTCAAACGTCAACTGCAGATTTATTCTCAAACAAAAGACAATGAAAAGAGAGGAAGCAAAATAAAAAAACGTTTTTTGAAGAGGCTAAAGAATAGAATCCTCAACAAACCAAATGATTTTGTTGCTTATCATCGTAGGACATCAGAATAAAATAAAACCCGACATAACAATATTGTAACACACACACACACACACAAACATGCACTAGAGACCAACATACAAGCTTTTGTCAGGGTGTAGCAGCAGCAGAACATGCAAAGAGAGAAACATTTTAACATCCTCAAAGGACAACTTCATCCTGTATATACATAGGTACGAGGGCAAGTACTCTTACATACGAAGACACAAACGTACACTCATGCAAAACGAATTAAATAATAAAATGGCGAAATCATGTTTACAGGATCTAAATACAATAAAATGGAGAAAATTCCACTTTTATGGAGAAGAGTGATTCGTTGTTGTTGTTGTTGTTGTTATTGCAACTGTTGATGTTGTCGTCGTACAGCAGATCAATGTTAAATAGTGCTGGAGAGTAAATATCGTTACATCAGGATATCAATATATATATGTAGCTTCGGCCTTATAAAGTTTTTCCAATAAAGATCTCAGGATAGACAAAAATTTCCTTTCACTGTTTTTCATTTCATCACGCCCCTGCATATTAAGTTGAGATAATTAGACTTAATAATTTTTGGGGTGTACAGGTCCGCAATTTCGAGTGAGGATCTGTAACAAATGCGACTGTTCTAAATCATCACGGAAACTATCTCTTGGCGAAAATTGAAACTACTCGCTTATATCTGTTCAAGATGGTATAATTTTGGGAATACCTCGTGAAGGGATGAATGACACAGATGGAAAGTTAATTAATTTTAGATCTAGAAAGCCCGAAAATGGATTTTGAACATTATTAAGGGCGTCTCCATACATCTTTCGAAAAATTATAACAGCAAAGTTCATACATAAATTTTGCCAGGTAACGTCACGGTTGTAATTTTAAAAATACAAATCGTTGTAAATCAATTTATATTATTTTTGATCAAATATAACCGTCATATTCAATTACTCCCGATCAAAAAATATATTCAGTTCAAATTTTGTCGACATGTTCGATTTTTATTGGTGTCCCACGCCTTCATTGACCTTTTCGAGGGTCTTCGAATTTTTTGGTACACTTTGCATTACTTTTCAGCGTTTATGAACTTTTTGTGTTTTCCGGTATTATAAAGACTTTCTCGATTCTATTCGATACTTTTTGACTTTCTCATTCTTTTCGACTTTCATAGACTCTTGAAATTTGTTTAGTCTTCACTCGGGATTTGATGACTCCATAGTGTATTTTGAATATACATATGTACATAGATTACTGCAGTAATTTTGTTGTGATTTTTGTTATATTTAGTAATTTAGTAATTTCTATGCAGCTGTATTAAAATTTCGTGATTCCAATTGAAAATATTCGGAAGGGTGTTAGTTATCAAAACGATACATAATGTATCGAATATCAATTCATTATCATTAAGATTGCTTTAGGAGCAAAGTCTCCCCTACATACTGTGTAAGCAGCATAGCTCAATGTCTATTACAAAGACTTTTTTTGAGTATAAAATTTATGGCAAAAAAAAACTGTAAATAGAAATGTCCTTTTATTTTTTTGTATTTCCTTTGCTGACTCCTCACTCCAATTTGAGATAATCATAGAAGTAATTCATATAATTACTAGTATACTCTCAAAAGAATGTTGGTTTTGTTATTGTATTGTATGATAATCAACATTGCATCAAAGTTGGCGCAAGGCAACTGATTGTTGTGCACACTCATCCTATTTGTGGCTGTGGTTTAAAAGTGCGTAAAACAGTGGCAGCAAACAAAAGCCACAACGACAACACAACAGAGTAAACCATAGCGATTTGCGATAAAATGACGATGTATACGAGATATGATGATTATTTTTGTCCTTTTTCCATCACTGACGCCAACAGCACACAACTGTAGTTACAAACAAACTTTGTGTTGTTGTGGTTTCTTAACTGATTTTCGACGCATGACAAAAGGATATGACAGAGAAACACCATCAGCAACAACGACAACAAGGAGCAGTTTAAGTTGACGATGTCATTATTCAATTACAAGATAAAAAGCTCAAAAGCGAGTTACAGTCGGTAGCAAAGTAAAAAAAAATGATTTATTTTTAAATATCAACAAATTAATTATGCATCAGTTAATGTGTTTATAAATAATATGCTTTAGATGCTGTTGTTGTCAGCGACAGCAATCTTAAGTTTATTGCTTATGTGATTATAGCAGCAGCGATGTTTTATCAAAAAAAAATTTACTTTTCCAGCACAACAATATGTAGCTTTCGTTGGTGGGAATATTGTTCGAAGAAACACGATATTCCAAATGGATTTTTAAAGAAAGCAATGCTTTTTCAACTATGTACATTAGACCTGTTCAGAAATTTACGAAATATGAATTTTCTAATGGGCTGAAAGCTTATCTGAAAGCTCTATGAATTTAAATAAGATTTGCATAAAAAAAAATTGAAAAATATTTTTGTTAGATATTGCGCTTTTTGCCGGAAGGTCGAATTCGGGTGTTAATCTGAATTTTAAAAGGTTCTCTAAGAAACACATAAATAACTTTTATTTTAGAAAATATTTCAAAATAAAGATAATACAGTTTTCCTATGTTTAGTCTAATTAACCAGTTCTTAAGGTCAGAAACTTTTAAAATTGTTTCAATTCTATTTTACAACACTTAAAACATATAATTTTAGATTTTTTTTTTCTGAAATTCCAACTTTAACCTTAAATATTTCCGAGAAAAAAATTTTCAAAAATTTTTATATTATTTTTTTTACTGTTATATAGCCTACTGCCTTTGTGCTTAACTGAAAGAAGCCAGTTATTTTTGACCGTCTTTAATTTGCTTCATTCAAAAGAAAATGTGCAAATCGATGATGTTACCTATTTTTGATTTTATTTTTACTTGCCCTACTAATATGCTAATGATTTCGTATTTGAATAAAGATCTAACTCTTTAAAAGTATTTCATTGTCTTATATGTTCAATTATACCCTATAAATGATAAATCCAAAAGCGCAATCAAGCTTCGGCTTGGACTTTTGAAGACGGTGCAAATTTGTCCACTTTTTATTATTTCTAACTATAACTCAAAAACTATACATTTTTAATAACAACACATCATGAAACTTTTTGTAGAGAATCAGATTTCCTATCGAAATGGCACTTTTTAAAGTCAAAAAGCTTATTTTTTAAATAAGTTAAGTCAAAAAGACTATTTAAAAAAACCGAAAGTTTTCAATTTGTTGTCCTTATTTAAATTTTTGCTTATAACTTTTTTCTGAGTGGATCTAGGTATAGTTATTGGTTCACAGAAAAGAAAGGTGGTGGCGTAGTTTCCATCAAAATAATGAAGTAGAAGTAGAAAGGTAAATAAAAATAAATAATAATAAATAAAAAAATATTTTGAATATTTTTGAAAATTTTTTTCTCGGATATATTTAAGGTTAAAGTTGGAATTTCAGAAAAAAAATCTAAAATTACATGTTTTAAGTGTTGTAAAATGGAATTGAAACAATTTTAAAAGTTTCTGACCTTAAGAACTGGTTAATTAGACAAAACATAGGAAAACTGCATTATTTTTATTTTGAAATATTTTCTAAAATAAAAGTTTTTTATGTATTTCTGAGAGAACCAGTTCCGGATTAGCCCCTAAGCAAATTAAGCAATTGCTTAGGGCACCACTTCTCCGGGGCACCATAAATATATCTGCTATTTCAGAGACATTTAATAAAATTATAGATACGTCATTTCTGTGGAAGACATGCAAAAGGAGAAACCAAAAGAGAATCAGGTAATTTGACAGATAAACTACAGGAATTAGAGTTCGTACATACATACATACATATGTATGTTGGTCACTTGGAACGAAATTTTGCAAAGTTTCTGAAAAGTCAGCAAGCTATAACAAGGCTCGAAAGACTCTAGAGACGTGCGCTAGTCTTTACAAATTGTTCGTCGATTTTTTAAAAATTACCTACCAGATGTGGGTTTCAAAGACAAGCGTCAAAGACGATGGAAAAAAATATTATGACGAAGTAGTAATACTTAAGCACTCTTTAAAACGAATTGAAAAAAAGTGCTCAGAATTTCGGCTTCACTGACACTCAAAAGGCCGAAAATTTAGGATAAAAATCGTATCAGGACATTGAAATTTAATGAACACACTTAAAAAAAAAAGTTCCAAATCGGGCTCCAACAAATAAAACGCTCAAAAAGGAGTTATTAAGGAGGAGTGGACAGAAAGATACCGGAAGGACATGATTTACAAAAACTTATTGCGCCTATTCCAAGAAAGCTACAAGCCGTGATTGGTATTCGTGGTGGAAATAGCAATTATTGAACTTTTTCTTATTGTTTTTTAGTTTATTCATATGTTCCTTGCATTTTACCAACTATTATTTGACACTATGAAGTTGCTATTGTTTTCATTTATGTTCCATAAACTTTTGTTTTTGTTTTAACAAATAATTGTTTTGATGTTTTCTAATGAGAAATGAGTAAAAGATTTGAATAAGAAAAAAACTTTTCAAAAATTATATGTATGTATTTCTCATTTTAATTCAATATTAAAGTAAAAATTATATTGCATAATTTATTTTGCCAACAATTACTTGACAGACTGTATAAAGAAATAGCAGACAAATTCTCATTCCAGACTAAAATACCCGATCTCGATAAAATTATGTACCCCGATCAAATGCGTATATTTTTATAACTGGTGATATCGAACAGCACAGCGCACTATAGGTAATTTGATTCATTTTTGTGGCAAAAAGTAATTTTTCGCACTTCCAAGAATACATTTTTTGTTGATGGTATTTGATAAACAAAACATCACAGGCCCGTGCGCAAGGGGAGGGGGGACGGGAGTTTGGGGGCTCTAACCCCCCATTGGAAACATATTGACTTTTATTGGCAATATGTTCTTACCAAAAATACTTGCGCCTCTTACGAAAAATTAAAATTTTTATGAGAATAAAAAGACTCACATATAGTACATAACACTTATAAATTTACTTATGTACATATGTATAAACTTTTCAAATGATGCCCAGTTTGTTGAGATCAGTTAAAAGGTTTGCAGCTTATACTCGTAGTAATTTTTAGAAAATTTATCCGCAACTTCCGATATTTCACAAACCAGATCCAAGCGAAAGCTGTCGTTTAAATATTCTGTTTTTTTTTTTTCATTAAAAAAAAACCTTATTTTGGGAGAAGAATAAGAAATTCAAAGTCTTGGTAAGGTTATTTTGCTTCAAAATTTTTCCCAACTAATACTTCCTGAAATCTTTTTTGCAATTAATTTTTTGATTCACAAAAATGTTTCTCAAAAATTTGATATGTACTTTCATAATGAAATTCCCGCCATAATTTTGGAAAATGTGAGTTCTAATTGTATGAATTTAATGATATTTTCCAAAGTTATGTCGGGAATTTCGGTATGATAGTACATGCGTTCCTAGGTTTGAATGAGAAATAACATATAAAAAAATCATAAAAAAAGAAGATTTTATATTAAAGTTGTTTCGAGAAAATTTTTTTAAATAAAAAAATTAATGTTTCAACAAATTTATTTAAATCTTTTTAATTTTATATAAAGTTATAGTATTTCTTAACAAAAAAGATTCTATAATTTTTATCCTATCTCCTATAGTTTTTGAGATATTTCGTTCAAAAAGGTAATAAAAAACAAACATTGCAGTTTTAAAAGTATGACCGATATGTACAATGTACATACATACATACATACATATGTACTATACACACATAGTCATATATCGGTCATTCTTTTAATAAACGCACACTTTGTTGTTATTGACGTTTATGAGCATTTTTTGAAACGAAATATCTCAAAAACTATAGGAGATAGGATAAAAAATCATTTGATAATTGTTGCTAAGAAATACTCTAACTTTATAAAAAAAATTAAAAAGATATAAATAAATTTGTTTAAACACAAATTTTTTTAATTAAAAAAATTTTCTGAAAATATTTTCAATATGACACCTTTTGATTTTTTTAATTTTTTTATATGTTATTCCTCAATCAATCCTAAGAATGGATGTGTTTTCATATCGAAATTCCCGCCATAACTCTGGAAACTAGGAATGATGAACTGATGATGCGCACCATGTTTTTTCAACATAAAATTCGACATAAATTGTTTTTTTTTTTATTGTAATGTTATTTTCAATTAATCCTAAGAATGCATCTGCATTCAAATCGAAATTCCCGAAATAACTTTGAAAAATATCGTACAAATCATGCAATTAGATGATGCGCGCCTTCATAAAAAACTCATATATTCCAGAGCTACACGGAAAAAACACCAACTCGAAATTATTGTAAATATTAATGAAAATTTAAGAAAAATTAGTAGGTAATTTAGTAATTTAGAAACGGTTCGAGTGTTTATTAAAAATTACTAAGAGTAATATAAAAATTGCATCAAGCAGGCATTAATTTTTCGAATGCAAGTTTTTAATTTTTACAAAGTAGATTTTAAAATTTCTGCAATAATTTATTATATTTTAAAAGGACTGTACTATTTTTTAAAAAGTACATTATAAAGTTTTTATGATGAAATAATAATAACTGAAATTTATTTTTAAATTTTTTGGTGTGTTGAACAAAATTAGGGCAGCCAGCGAGTTTCCGTTGCCGCTTTCCCGACCCCGTCCCAATTCTGTTCAACACATTACTTCAAAGCCAATTAGTAAGAGTTTGGCAAGCCTTATATATTTATTTTTTTGCATGAACATGTTGAGAACTCAAACAGAGTACAAATTAAACACAAAAGAGAAATAAAATTCAATATAATAAAAGTTAATAATCCTCAAATAATTTTTCTATAACTACTTTTTAAAAATTATAAAGCGGGAATCATATATTACAATATGAAATATATAAAAATTCTAATGTGGCAATTTATTAAAATTTAATAAATTCTTTGTAAAATTTCAAAGTTTTTAGGTGATAATTAAAATGAAGAAAATAATTTTTAATATGCACTTATTAAAAAATGTAAAATGAAAATATTTACAAACTAGAATAGAATTTTTAATAAGGATTTTCTATTTATTACTATAAAAAAGTAATATTTGTTTTCAGATTTTAATTTTTATAATCTCCTATTAATTTTTAATAAAATTTGAGTTGGTGTTTTTTCCGTGTACTGCGGGAATTTCGATTTGAATGCAGATACATTCTTAGGATTAATTGATGATAATATTACAAAAAAAAAACAAAAAAAAAGATTTTATGCCGAATTTTATGTTGTAAAAACATGGTGCGGGTCATAAGTAAAAAATTCGTCGTTTCCAAAGTTATGGCGGGAATTCCGTTATGAAAGCACATGCATTCTTAGGATTAATTGAGGAATAACATATAAAAAAACCAAAAAAAACAAAAGGTGTTATATTGAAAATACTTTGAGAAAAATTTTTTTAATTAAAAAAATTTGTGTTTCAACAAATTTATTTAAATCTTTTTAATTTTTTGTATAAAGTTGTAGTATTTCTTAACAAAAATGATTAAAGAATTTTTTATCGTATCTCCTATAGTTTTCGAGATATTTCGTTTCAAAAAAGTTATCAAAAACGTCAAAAAAACAAAGTGTGCGTTTATTAAAAGAAAGACCGATATACATACATATATAATATATTTATAAAACAGTTTTTGTCTTTTTTTGTATGCTTTGTAGTCAAAAATACCTTTTCTTAGAACTTTAAGACCTGACATGAAATATCCGAGTGAAAACCCCCCCCCCCCCCCCATGAATGATTTCTGCACACGGGCCTGAAACATCAGATCATATAACGGTAAGTTTTGTTTTTCTAAAAAAGAAACGGAGACTGCTTAGCAGGTGATCAAAGTCATAGTTTGTGAAAAACGTGTTGAATGAAGTACACGCAGTGATTGTTGTCGAATTTTTAAGTTGTTTTAAATAATTAAAAAAAAGCATTAATTTCAATAAAATAAAGAAAAGAAAAGTGATAGTAAGTGCTTAATAGTCTAAGAGAAAGATTTTGTTAAAAAAGTTTTTTGTTGGTGAAAAGAACTAATACTTCTGACCTAACCTATAATTAAAGTTTTTTTCTTAAAAATTGATTTTGGACAAGCTTTTAAAATCTTGGCTGAATTTGGTCGTGTTTAGACAATCAGAAATGTGTAAAGTGAAGAATTTTGAGTTTAATTCGTCAATTTCAAGTTGCGATTTTTTGCGTTTTTTTTTTAATGAATATATTTCTCAGGTAACTTATTCTCCCGTAATTCCGATTTATTCGAAGTCTGGTTCCAAAAAGAAGAGGCCGTTTTAAATTATTTATTGAAAGTACTCAGGATGCTACTAGTCTAAGATATTTGCGGCAGATTGCGCATAATTTTTGCATTAGAGTTTACGGAAAATACGAAAAATGGGTAAAAGGCAACAGGAAGTTGCCTGTTTTCCAACAGAAAAATATTAATAGGCTTAGAAGCGAAATATTGGTAAAAAATTAAAAACCTGACGCAAAATTCTCATTCATTCAAAGGATATTATAGAGAGTTTAGTTCCTCCTGTTTACTTCTTCTCTGGTTTTAATAATTATGAAATTTGAAAAATAAGTAGAGCGTGCCATTTTTGACCCGGTAGTACAAGGGTTAAAATTTTTTTTTGAGAATTCTTCCTTAAGTCTAGAGTCAGCATAAAAAATACATTTCCAGTTGATCGCCATGAAAATATAGCCGTTATTAGTTTTGGCCAGCAAAAAGTGCTATTTGACCTATAGTGCAGCGGAAGGATCTTTTTCGAAATTGAAAATAGTAATAAAAGGAGAAAAGAACGATGATGCTGCAGGAAAAGGTCGATACTTTATCATTATGCTAAAAACGTTGAACTTAGAAACTATTGTCCGTGAATTTAATGCCCGTAAATGTCGCAAGTCGCTTTCAATCAATAAAAAAATGTTTGCTTTGATTTTTATTGTAATACCTACTCCATGTATCTCTTTCGTCTTTCGTACATACTCTAAGATATGTAATAATCGTAGCTGGGCAAAACGTAGCGCGCGCGACTAAGACAGAAAGAGAATAATTTATCATATAATGCTTTCACACCAGTGTCTTGCCATCTTCTGGGTGGAACAAGCATTGTACTCTTGCCATTTAGGACAATGAACAATATATATATATGGACAAGTTTCAATATTTGGACACATTGACAAACCATATGGAACCACATGCACTTCATTCCATGCCAATTAAGTGGACATTTTTGCCATATAATGACACTAAATACTCCTCCAAAGTAGGGAATAATTGGTTTTGTACGGAAAAGATCGACGTTTTGGATTGGCCAGCACGGAGCCCTGACTTAATTTCAATAGAGAACCTGTAGAACGAAGTCGAGGTTGAAATCGTAAAAAAAAATTACACAAATATGGCCGATATTTGGTCTGCCGCACAGAAAGATTAGTATGTCATATCCAAAACAAAACGCGAAAAATTGTGGAGAGTGTGGGTCGCACGTGTAAAGCTATCATCAAAAACAAAGTCTACAGCACAAGATCTCAATGATCTAAATGTTTTTGCATACCAAAAAGTCAACAAAAGCAATTGGAACACGATATTTTCTCTTTTTCTCCAGATTGTGCCATTTATGTGTCCCGCTCATTTCATCAGTTTTTTTTACATTTTGATAATTTTTTTTTTTGGTTAATGGATTATTGCTGAAGTTCGTATTATTATTAAAGTACCTGGAGACCGACCACTGTTCGGTTTTTCGTTTTGAGGTTGAAAAAATCGAAAAAATATGGAATTTGTTGAAAAAAGTTGACTTTTCACTTTCACGCTTCAACTTCTCTTTACTTTTTTCTGTTCCATTTTTTTCAACAATTTTGCTTCGTTTTTAGTTTCGTCAAATTGTGGTCTGATGCAAAAGTGTTTATAAAAAGAGTGGATTGGGACCAAGAGTGAATAGAAATGAAAAGGATAATGCAAAATGGCTCGATTTCATTTAAATTGGACACTAAATCGACTGAGATATCGCAGCATTTATATAAAAGAGCGCAACCGATTGTACAGTTAGTACGAGGGGTAAAACCTATAAGCTACTTTGGTACAAAAACTTATCGCACCTTATTACGTTTAGCGGTTGGTGCTATTTTTTAAATTTTATTGCTGTAAGGATATTTTCCTTGTTCTTCGGCTTATCCCGGAGGTAATCACTCCATAAGTGACAACTCATCGAGGCGGTTCACCCCGAGTAACGTTGGGTCACTTAAAGTCACTTTGGTTCACGAAATTCGTAAAAATCCAAAAAAAAAAAATTCCACGCACCGCAAAACGTTATTAGGTGCGCAAAGTTTTTACACCAACGTGGCCAATAGGTGTTATAGAGCAATTCTACAAAAATCGCACGCAAACCGCAATATCGCGATTTTCACTCATCTCGGTGACTCCAAGTAACCCAAAGTGACTCGTGGTGAACCACCTCGATGAGTAGTCCCTTATGGAGTGATTACCTCCGGGATAATCCGAAGAACAAGGAAAATATCCTTACAGTAATAAAATCAAAAAATCGCACGCACCGCAAGACATAATTAGATGCGCTAAGAGTTTGTACCAACGTGGCCTATAGGTGTTATAGACCAATTCTACCAAAATCGCACGCAAACCACAAAATTGCAATTTTCACTCACCTCGGTGACTCCAAGTGACCCAAAGTGACTCGGAGTGAACCGCCTCGATAAATAGTCACTTATGGAGTGACTACTTCCGGGATACTCCAAAGGACAAGGAAAATATCCTTACAGCAATAATTATCAAAAAATCGCACGCATCGCAAAACATAATTAGGTGCGATAAGAGTTTGCACCAACGTGGCCTATAGGTGTTTTAGACCAATTCTACCAAAATCGCACGCAAACCACAAAATTGCGATTTCCACTCACCTCGGTGACTCCAAGTGACCCAAAGTGACTCGGAGTGAACCGTCTCGATAAGTAGTCACTCATGGAGTGACTACTTCCGGGATACTCCAAAGGACAAAGAAAATATCCCTACAGCAATAATATCCAAAAAATCGCACGCATCGCAAAACATAATTAGGTGCGATAAGAGTTTGCACCAACGTGGCCTATAGGTGTTATAGACCCATTCTACCAAAATCGCACGCAAACCACAAAATTGCGATTTCCACGCACCTCGGTGACTCCAAGTGACCCAAAGTGACTTGGAGTGAACCGCCTCGATAAGTAGTCACTTATGGAGTGACTACTTCCGGGATACTCCAAAGGACAAGGAAAATTTCCTTACAGCAACAAATTCCGCAAATCGCTCAGGACGCACTAAGTGGTCAAATATTAAAAATGACCACTACAATATTAACACTACACCACTGTAATTAAAAGTCTATTGGAACAAACAATTTTTTTTTATTTTTCGTGCTTTCTCTATCGATTGGAACAAAAAATTTAAAAATATTACTCCCATAGTACACTAAATAACATTTAACGTTTTTCGTACATATGGGAGGTGCCACGCCCACTTACGCAATCCCGTTGAAATCCATATAATTTCAAAGCTTATAGTAATCGACACCTCTACACCAAATTTAAAGAAAATACCTCCCATAGTGCACTAAATACAACATTCAACGATTTTCGTATATATGGGACGTGCCACGCCCACTAACGAAATCTCGTCGAAATCCATTTAACTTAAAAATTTTTGGTAACCGACATCTCTGTACCAAATTTTAATGAGATTACTCCCATAGTGCACTTAATATAACATTTAACGGTTTTTGTTTGTATGGGAGGTGCCACGCCCACTGAAGCAATCCCGTCGAAATGCATTTAATTTCAAAGCTTATAGTAACCGACAACTCCTCACCAAATTTTAAGAAGATTACTCTCATAGTACAATAAATATAACATTTAACCTGTTTTGCTTGTATGGGAGGTGCCACGCCCACTGGTACTGTTATACCCATTTTTCGTCTTGAGGTACCTTATAGCAAGTTTATCCACCATATAAAATTTCAGAACGATTGTGTTGTTAATTCTCTTATTATAATGTTTATAAATATTGTGGGCTGTGCCACGCCCTTAAACGAGTTTTGCCAGTATAGTGACATAGCATGTTATGATGACTGCTTTTAATGGCATTATCTATATAATTTTTATGAAAATCCTCAGTGCCGTTTTTGAGTAATATTGAATCAAAATTTTCAATTATTGAAAAGTGCCACGCCCACTTTTCCGATTCCGCCCTCTTTTGGCAAAATTTAAGACATTTATGATCTGCATCTGTGTACCAAATTTAATCACAATATCTTGAATAGTTTTCGAGATATGACGTTATGAAAATAAAAGTTTAGGGCTGTGCCACGCCCCTCCAGGAGCCTATGATAAGTTAAAACCCAGCCCATTCCTAATTTTGTTCACATATGTATGTACCTAACCCCCAAGTTTCATCAAAATCTCTGCACCCGTTTTGGAAATAAAGTCTGAAAATATATAAGTATATATACATACAATTATTGCTCGTTTAATAATAGTAGATATGAAGGATATATCTTTGCAAAAAACCAAACACTTGTAGTTAAAAAAAAGACGGCGGACCCAATATGGTCATTGAGTTTCTGAGATATTGGGTCCGCTGTCTTGAATTTTAAATTTCAATTTTTTTTTTTTTTTTGTTTTTAAGACAATTTTAGTATTAGCTTCAAGGAAAATTCTAAGTTAAGGTATAAACTTATATACAGATGTGTTCAAGAAAATAGTAGTGCCGGTGGGTCCTGGGTATTTTACTATTTGGATAAATTCAAATAATTAACGTATATAATTATTATAAGATCGAAATGTAATGTTTCTTCATCTTTATTAAAAAAGTCCCCATTATTTTTGTCCGACAAGTGGTTCAATATGCATTTAACATGCAACAGAAACATTAAAAATTAAAATGGTATTTGTGGTAATAAATTTTTTGACTGCACGAAACCCTTGACTTCTATGCGTCCGAGAACAATTCCCCCCCCCCTGAAAATTGTCCGACAAGATTACCCCTTGATTAAATATTTTTTACCATGGACTCTGCCAAAATTGGCTCTTAGGTCATAAATTTTTTGATTTTATAAAGTTGGCATAGTTGGCGTGTCGGACGCGCTAAACGACCCAACATTTTTGTCCGACATAATGTTTTACGCTTTTTATGTCTAAAAAACTCTGGATTAAAGTATAATGTAACATATAGGTCATAAATTTATTTATCTCGTAAAGTTCATGACTTTGCAATGGCTTCAAAGGAAAACGTCCCACCATCATAATTGGCTACGTTCAAAATTTGTCCGTTTCGACGTGAATATCACATACAAAAAGTTTGAGCAGTATGGTCATGAATAATTCTTTTACTCTACGGCCCAAGGACTATTACCAATTCAGCTAGCAAAAAAAAAATTGAAATCAAAATTAAAAAATTTTGAATAATTTAAAAGAAATTGCGCCATTATGAGATGTTCATATAAATAGCACAAATACTAAAACTTCGAAATCTTTTTATTTTCAATGTTGAAAATGCTACGTGAAATCGACTTTGACGATATTATCAAGGATTTTGCTATTAAAAACTTAAGGAAACAGTATTTCGGCCAATAAAGTATATGTACATTAAAAATTGTAACAATGTATTTTACTTCAAATAAAAAATTAATATAAAATAAAAAACCAGGGCACCATTTTCTTTAAAAATCTAGGGCACCAAAAATTTAAATCCGGCGCTGTGAAAAATATCACCAAAAATAAGTAGTCTGCGAAAAAATGTTTGAAATTAAAACTTAAAATATCCTATGTGACTATATCTGCTAAAATTTACTCACTCCATATTTCTCTGGGGCATGGCGGGGGTAACTAGCACACTTATAGAAAACATTGATAAAACTTTTGGTCCTCATTTTATAATAAAAATTCCATGTAAAATATTTATAAAATATTTTTTTTTTAGTGGAATTCATTTTTTACTAAGAATCATGAAATATTATCAATCCTAAAGTTGTAGCAGGCAAAAATACTTTTAAAATATATAATAATATATTGTATGTTGATTGTGGCCAAAGACGCAGTTTTGACAAACTTAGTCTTAAGACTTGACTACATATATGGTCAATTTCGACCTTTAGACCTATTTCAAATAGATGCAAATCAAAATTTTAAAAATTACTGATTTGTGTCCCGAATACGTAAAGCTAACATTTAAAGAAGAAAAATAACTATTCCAAATTATTATTTAAATCTGATTTAACATACTCACAGCTTATTTGATACACTACTGTTTTTAAAGTTCAAATAACTATATCTTCGAAACTGGAAAGATTATTGAAAAATTTAAAATGAATTTTACCAATTCGAATATTTTATTTAAAATAAGTTTGTTGGCAGCGAGTACAAGTAGTTTAAATTTAGGTAGACTATTGGAATTTGTTACATATGATCATATGATGTAAACAAATTTTAATAAAATTGACCAACGGACACACTCATCTTCCACATAACTAACTAACATATGCGCACATGTAATATATTTATACATAGGACTTATCGTTCTGCGTACGCATTTTATTTGTTCTTTTTACCACTGTGCAGCATTATTTATTATGAAATCAAAGTTATTGATAACAATTTATGGTACCCGGTCCCCAAAATGATTTTGTGCATTATGTCCGTTTTTTTTCCGGTCATAATCCCCATTTTTTTTTTTTTTTGGGACTATGACCACTTGTATGAACGGACATAATCCCCAAAAACATGAGGACATAAGGCCAAATAATTTTGGGTGCTTATAACAAAATAAATGAATTTCCAAAAACAAATTTCGTATATTATACTAACTTATATTTGGAATTGCTGTGGGTAGCGATGCTGGTGTTGGATATATTATAGACTGCCGCAAAGCCAGTGTCGGATTTTTGGGAGTTTTAAATCCTGAGCTGCGGCCGTAGGCCGCTCACTTACCCTAACTTTTATGTAGAAGCGTTGTTGGACATATTCGAGGATGTAATCCTTGGCCGAAGGCCGCTCACTCTCCCTATCAATAAAATTCCTCTAGTATTTTCAACCAAAACGAAAGTGGTCATAACACCCATTTGTGTTATGTCCATCGTTATGAGTGGTCATAATCCCCAAACTATGACCGTTTTTTAGGTGGACATAACGACCAAAATTTTTTTGGCATTAAGACCATTGGGGTTATGACATGACACCACAATTTATACATTAAAATTAGTTTCATCAATGATCACAAAATAAACACTGAAATTGTCTGTTTATTATAAAGTGCAAAAAAATATGAGTTTTCAATAGTAGCAGCAAATCCTTTCATGATTCAATTGAGTTTTAAGCGTTGAAAAATATACCATATATAAATGAAATGAATTATTATGTAATAAATACGTTTTCTGTGACGTTTACAAATCTTGACTAAAGGTGCCTTGTGCAGTTATCAGGTCATAAAATTGCGCAAAAAATTGGCTAAGTTTCGTTAAAGTATAAATGCTGATATTGATATATTGTATTCCAGCAACAATTTTGAGAAACCGTTTCAAAAACCAAACACATTCGAGGGGTCTAACACTCCGCTAGACCCAATAAAGGTCACCTTCAACTGTATTTTTAAATTAAATTATTAAAAATGGTTCACATGTAATAGGGCTCCGAATGTACTAAAAATGAGTCCGTTGTACGTCTGTATATTTTAAAGCGCAATTGTACCGAAAATAATGCAATGCACATACTGAAAATGCCATCGCTGGTTGGGATTTTGAATCCTGTTCAACCGTAAACCCTTATTGAATGTGTAAGCAATCGTGGAGTTCTTCTGTTTTATGTTATTTCACGAAAACGAACACGAAAAGGCAAAAAGAAATACTATCTTTTAAAATAAATGACGGCCCGACTAGAATTTTTCTTAGGCATGCCTAAATATGCATTCGGCCCTAACTGGGATATAACGAGGTTAGCCTAAATTAGGAATGTTTAGCAGCAGCCTAATTAGGCAATCCTAAGGAATATCTCAATTAGGTTTACTTGTCGACTGCCTGATTAGGCCTTACTACGACTTGTAAAAGTCATGCCTCTGTTGGGTTTTGCCTAACCAGAACGTTAGGGCCTTGTGAAAAAACCCAACGAGAGCCTACTGAGGCGGGCGTTGGACAATCCTATTTAGGAAAATTGGGGGCACACCGTTACAATCCAAACTTGACCCTAACGTTCTGGCTAGGCAAAACCAATGGGGACCTAATTTACGCCTAACGATATTTTCTAGTCGGGAGATGGTCACCGTTTGTTTAGGGCACATATTCTTGAGAATTTAAAAAAAAATGATGAAAAAATTCATCTTTAAGCTACTAGTTATCAATATCAAAAATTTCTTTGCTTATCAGTGTGCATCATTCTGAATGCCTTTTAAATACTTATGTAATTCGCTGTATGAATTACTAAACTTAAAAGCATATGTTTTATTTATTAACAAACAATGTGTATTGTGTCAATCACAGAAACTTAAGTATGGGGTCAGAATTTACGAACTGGGCCACTTTTAAAAAAAAAATTTTATTTTTTAATGAAATTTTGTTATTTAGATAGTGGTATGTGCTAGCAATTAAAATATGAAGTGATTTTTTTTTTTTAATTTTTTTTGTTGTTATAGGCAATTGAAATTCGGGGACAAAAATTTTTCAAAAGCTTATAACTTTCGACGATTTTTATAAATTGAACGGTGTTCGAATCGTATTGAAAAAGAGTATAAGTGAGATTTTTTTCAATTTTAAAAAATGTATTTTTCAATGTTTAAAACATGTTTATTTATTAAATGTTAATGAAAAACAGCCTTCCCTGTCCGATCGAAAAACAAAAAAAAATTATATAAATGTTAAAAATATTAATGTACAATATTCCGTTGAGAAAAAAAAATGGATCGCTCTTGACGTAATTTTTATTTACATATTTGTAACTCTGCACAACGGGCTTATAGTGGATTCTGTGAGTCGGAAAAAAACTTGAAAAATACAAATATTTAAGGCAGCAACCGGACCACCTCCACCCCCCGTTTTCGAGGATGCTGAACACGATGGTGGTGTTTAAAACTCTTTTGGAGGCGAGAGCGAGGCGAGGTGGAAAAATAAATTTGCCTCGCTCGACCGAGGCGAGACACACAGGCACCTCGCCTCGCCTCGTCGAAACCTCACCTCTCCTCGGTAAAAAGCGAGTTTTTTATAAAAATGAAAAAAATTATACATGTATCAGGCCTGCATATGTACATTCCGCTAGCAAAGCCCGACACGCGCTGCTATGCCTCAAGAAATGAAATAACATATGTGTTTTTATTTTGGGTGGATTGAATAATATATGATGATTGGTGACTTACGATCAATTTAATTCTTTCCTTATGTGGGACGGCGCACAGTGGCAAGATTTGACTTTTTTGATTGCAAAAATCATAACTTCTGAACGAATAAAGAGTTTTTGATATTTTCTTTTTTGTATGATAGGGAATTCTTATAGCTAATACAGTGGTAAATTTTGCTTAATTAAGTTTGCAGAATCCGACGCAATTGATTGTTAAAGTTGAGTTTTTTGCAGGGAGGAAAAATTACATATCTTATGCATGCAAAAATTTAATTTCTGTTTTTTTTTTTTGTCGCAAGTAGACATTGAAAACTACTGAAATTTCTTTATAACAATAATATTGATTCACCATGCATTGTTGCAATAATGTTGTTGTAAAGTTATATGATCTTCTAAAAAAGAATTTCAATTATTTATTAAATTTACTTGAGCGCCCGATTATGGGACTTTGTATTATTATTATATTTATGAAATACTACACGGAAAAAACACCAACTCAAATTTTATTAAAAATTAATAGGAGATTATAAAAATTAAAATCTGAAAACAAATATTACTCTTTTATAGCAATAAATAGAAAATCCTTATTAAAAATTCTATTCTAGTTTGTAAATATTTTCATTTTACATTTTTTAATAAGTGCATACTAAAAATTATTTTCTTCATTTTAATTATCACCTAAAAACTATGAAATTTTACAAAGAATTTATTAAATTTTAATAAATTGCCACATTAGAATTTTTACATATTTAATATTGTAATATATGATTCCCGCTTTATAATTTTTAAAAAGTAGTTATAGAAAAATTATTTCAAGATTATTAATTTTTATCATATTGAATTTTATTTCTCTTTTGTGTTTAATTTGTATTCTGTTTGAGTTCTCAACATGTTCATGCAAAAAAATAAATATATAAGGCTTGCCAAACTCTTACTAATTGGCTTTGATGTAGTGTGTTGAACAGAATTGGGACGGGGTCGGGAAAACGGCAACGGAAACTCGCTGGCCGTTCCAATTTTGTGAAATACACAAAAAATTTTAAAAATCAATTTCAGTTATTATTATTTCATCTTAAAAACTTTATAATGTACTTTTTGAAAAATAGTACAGTCCTTTTAAAATATAATAAACTATTGCAGAAATTTTAATATCTACTTTGTAAAAATTAAAAACTTGCATTCGAAAAATTAATGCCTGCTTGATGCAATTTTTATATTACTCTTAGTAATTTTTAATAAACACTCGAACCGTTTCTAAATTACTAAATTACCTTCTGATTTTTCTTAAATTTTGATTAATATTTACAATAATTTCGAGTTTCGTTTTTTCCGTGTACTTGTTTGTTTATAGTAATGTGAATTATATATTATGCTGATAAAATAAACGTTAAAAAAAAACTACTGAAAAGTGTGATTGAAATGTGCTTGGGCTTAGTATATAAAACTAAAATTGTAAAAAAATTCAAAGCGGACTTTTAAATTTTGTGAGATATTTAGTTATCTTTTTTTTATTTATAAACTAAATATTTTTTTATTACTTAAATTGACAATTTAATTTCTTTCAAAATAATCAACAGTATCTGAATGGCTATATAATATACTTAATAGTTGGATGAAACGGTCGCTTTTTTAGCTGCTGTAATGTTGGAATAGGCTGGTAGAATATCAACGTTATGTCTCCTTAAAGAATTTCGAAACAAAAGGTATTTGTTTTTTGATAGTCCTAACTCCATGAACAAAGCCAAGGCATTAGTGTATTTGGTGGGATGTGTATTCGGCGGAGTAGGGATGCTGTCTTTAATCCTTTTTGCTCGAATTGGACTTGCATGTAGGACTGCTTTAGTTATATCTGCTTTTATTTTTTCTTCACCTTTACTATATTTTACTGCCAAGGCTGTGGAAAGGTGGTCCACAGGGATAGTTTCAGTGCAATCCATAATTTTTCTTTTTTTTGTAAATTCTGAACACTCGTCAATTGGCTCTTGAGCTCTTCCTCTTGCAGATTTAGATGTGGTTGGTTGTTCGTCGGATATGCCTGCTATTTCGTCCATGTCGAAGTGATTATTGTTTTGTAGCCAATCTTGATATTTTTTAATAAAGTTCTTTTTTGTACAATTTGTGCTTATACATTTTCGGTTTATATTCCAATATAAATTGGATACAATTTTTTCAAATTCAGACATCTTATGCGTTGAAAAACTATTTGCGGTAATCTGAAGATAATTTCTTATGGCCAATATGAACTCCGATTGACTTGATGAGGTTTGAAATAGTTGGAATAATGTTTCATTTTTTATGTACATGTTGAACTTATCAATTTTTTCGTAGTATAAGTTAAGAAGAGTTCTTTTGTAAGAATAAATTTATTACGCGTCGGAACGACTTTAATTTTTCTTTTGTTCTACCCTACTCTTGAGATCCTTAGATGGACTGTTGCACTACCTGTATTTTCCAATCATAAACTACCTGTAAAGCGAAATTCACTAAAAGGGGTAATAAAAATTACTTAATTACGGTATAACTTAGCAAAAAATTAAAAAAACTGTATAACTGCCGTTTTACATATTCTAAAATTTTAGTTTGGTTTTTCTCTACACGAATCGTTTGATATCTTTTTACCTGCTCCCGTAATCCTTACGTAAATTTTAAGATTTCAGGAATTTTACCTTCAACAGGATTAGTGCAATCAGAAAAGTTTTTAGTTGGGGTCTTATTGTATACATATAATAAATTCAAAAACTATAAGAGGTATTTTTTGAAATAGACATTGCATACCTAGTTAAATGTTTTCTAGTTAAAGGCTTAAGAATTAATATTTCTAATATGCGTATGGACTTAGGGTGCTATATCCACAGGTTTGTCGATAAAAATCGCTCTAGCACCCAAACGGGCAAACACCAGTGCCTAGTTTATTCTGATGATATGTTAAGGAAAAGTTAGTGATGATTTTTGTGGAATCTCAGCTTGAAGTTTTGTGAAGTTTATTTTTAAACTCAAATGAAAGCTAAAAAACATCCATAAAAACAGTGTTTCAAAAAAAAAACAGAAAAACACAAACACAAAAAAAAATTAGTGCACCAATAATGCTTTTACAAAAAAAATATATATTTTTCTCTCAGCATTTGTTGAATTTTTCAGCTCAAACATGAAATTTTTATCCAAAAAATTTAATTTTTTGCAAACTTCAAAAATGTCTCCACTTTGACTAACTGTAAGAACTAAACTACTAATCCGAGCGGGTTGAAATTTTAAATTTATCAGCTTTAGAGATTTCTCTATTCGATGCAAGTATCAAATTTGTCAAACAGACCCACACTAAAATTGATTTTTGCAACGCTTTTTTGAAAAGCTTGCCACTGTGCGGCGTGGCATTGCCCATTTCTTCCAAATCAAACTAAACTACGAACCTTTTACAAACTATGACAATTATATGTATCAAATCTTATCCATCTACGTCATATAGTTACTGAGATATAAAAAAAGTTGTATTCACCTGTGTCAAGTAGTTGATAACACTGGTCAATAGTGGTTTTGTTGGCCTGGATGTCTCTGCAGATTTCTATAATTTCAGGTACTCAGATTACGAATATATTCATGAAAGTACTGAATTGGCTCTAGTTTTTAAGATATTGATGTATTTTTCTATAAATATATGAAACAAAGTCGGGTTAGTTACACTCTATGTAACTAAAGAACGACTGGACCGATTTTAATGGTCTCAAATTTTTTGGATTTGTCTCCGCCCCGAGAATGACATTGGCTGCACAAATTTTATTTAAGGTAAATATTTAGGGTGGCCCTTATACAAAAGTTTTTTAAAATTAATGATCTTTGATTTGTTGGATTTGTCTTTGCCCCTTGAGTATAAGTGTGTTTAGTCTTTTCAACGTAAAGAAAACATTACCCAGTAGAAATTCGTGCATCACTGATGTAAATAAATAAATAAGCTGCGAATGCATTGCATGGCTACACAAAAAATTATAAAACTCAAAATTCATCAATAAAAACAAAAGGCACTTTTCCGAGAATTAAAACTTTTTTCCCGTGAATATGAGTTTTTTTTACAAGAATGATG